>BROE01000018.1:1513395-1527534 GCA_036571765.1 Plecoglossus altivelis | reverse complement strand
GACAAGAGAGAATGGAAAGGACAGAGAGGGAGGGAGAGGGTGGAGGACAGAGGAGGGAGAAGGGAAAGAGAGAGGAGTGAGAAGGAAGTGGAGAGGAGGACGAGGAGGAGAGGAGAAGAGGGAAGGGAGGACAGAGAGGAGGGAGAGGAGGGAGAGAGAAGCGGGCAGTGACTTCCGTGTCTCCGCTGAGCCCTAGATGTCATCGGCTCCTGGCAGTAGGAACATGGAGGAATACTGGGACTGTGCGCAGTGGTGATCTTATAGATGTGTTGTGTGGTGGGTTTGTGTGTGATGTGTGTGATGGTGTGTGGTGACAAATGTCGCAAAGACGAGACTAGGAGATGCGGGGCTGAGGGAGATGAACGAGCAGCATGCTAAGGTATATGAGCAGCTGGATGTGACGGCCAGAGAGCTGGAGATCACCAACGAGAAACTGGTGCTGGAGAGCAAGAACCTCTCAGCAGAAAGATAGACAGGTGAAGCACACACACACTACAGAACGCTGCAGGACACAGGCACAACACACAAACACGACTGCAGGGACAAGAACACACACAACAACATCTACACAGAGAAGACGGCCTCAAGACACCAGCACACAAAGGAACCAACAGAGGAAGTAAAAAGAGCGCTGGACAGGACACACAGACACCAACGACGCTGCAGTACCACAACACACACACACGGCTGCAGACACACACACACACACAACGTGGTCACGAAAACACACTCAGACACAACACACACACACCCACGCTGCAGACACACACACGCTGCAGACACAACACACACACGCTGGAAGAACGCACACACACAGACACGTACACACGCACACACAGACAAACACGCACACATACAAACATGCACATTTGCACACACACACTTACACAGGGTACACACACACAGGATACACACACATACATATATAGACACGCACACATATATTCACACAGAGACATACACACAAGCACAAACTGCAAAAAGTGCGTTTACACTGCAGACACACACACACATACTGCAGGGCACAGAAGGTAGACAGGATAGAAACAAGGGAAGGAGAGGGCAAGGAATGAGCAGACACACACATGGCAAGCCAGTCTAAACAGATACGTACTGAGACGAGAGGCATTAAGCTGGGCAGGTCTAGATGAGCATGAGTGGCAGATAAGTAAGAAAAAGAGGACAGTTTGCACCAAGTCTTGCGAGTTGAGTTGCAAAGGAAAAGCAGATGCCTTAGTATATCTTTTCAATGTATTTTTCGCATTGGGACTTTTCAAGCTTTTTTCATTTTTTCATTTTTTGAGATTTTAGAAGTTAAAGAGGGACTTAGTATAGTGAATAGGGCATTTCAGTGTTGTCACAAATAAACATAACCTCCATATATGCTTATTTGGGAGACTGTAATACGTTGGCGAATCAGTAGAGAGACAGGCACATGGAAGAATGAGACCTAGCTGGTTAACAGTAACCAGAGGGCACACTAGACCTTTTAAGGGAGATCTACCAGAAAAATATTTGGAGGGTTATTCTTTTTGTCAACGAGTGTGTAGTGTGTCTGCCTGGGATAGTGTTTGTTTCTGGTGTTAATGTGTTGACCTAGTTGACAGGGCGATATGCAGACATGGATGAGGTCCGATGCACAGCCAGGTGGAGACTCTGACAGCCAGAGTGGAGGAGCTTAGGACCCTGGAGGAGCTACGGGTTCGCAGAGAGAAGAGAGAGAGGAGGAGAGACGCGTTCACTTGTCTCCCCTGCATGGCAAAGAACTCTGGCACCGCGGCCGCCGGTGCGACAAACACGGGCCCAAACCCCCACATCCCCTGCCTGGTACCCAAGACCCACCTAATACCTGTTCACTTCAGCGCTTCGACAGTCCGCTCCAGCATATGTGACAACATGACTTAATTAAGCTGTGAACGCCTCACCCCCTCTTTTCCACAGGTGAGGTGAAGACGGCTCCAGCTAGTTGGACCAACCGCTGGCAGGCGTTGACCCTTGGCGTCCTCCACGGGCCGGCCAGCCCGCTGGACGAGGAGAACGACCGCCTGAGGGGTGTGGTCGCCTCGCTGCGCGCCACCATGGCGATGGAGCGCGGGAGGCGAGAGGGGGCGGAGCGGGAATGCTCTGCGGTCCTGCAGGAGTTTGAGCGTCTGGAACAGCGCCTCCTAGGGGCGGAGGGATGCCAGCTACGCGTGCAGGAGCTGGAGGCGGAGCTAGAGGAGATGCAGCAGCTCCGCAAGTCCCGCCTCTGTCTCTTAGAGGGGGAGGGGCTGGAACAGACGTTGCTTAGCAACGCCCCTGAAACCGAAGTACCGAGATAGTAGGCACCAAGCCCTAAGATGGAGGAGGGGCGGAGGAGGGGAGGAAGGGATAAGGGGAGGAACGGAGGAGGGGAGGAGGGCAGGTGAGGAAGAGCTGCAGCGATACCGCCCTGAATGCCATCTCGGCGCGGGACGCGTCGGGGCGGAGGCAGGGCAGCTACGCGCTCCACGCCAACGGCGTCCGGAAACGCGGGATGTCCATCCTGCGGGAGGTGGATGAACAGTACCACGCCCTGCTGGAGAAGTAAGAGATGCCTGCAGTCCTCACACCTGCAGTACAGTCCTCACACCTGGGCTACAGTCCTCACACCTGCAGTATAGTCCTCACACCTGCAGTTTAGTCCTCACACCTGCAGTATAGTCCTCACACCTGTAGTTTAGTCCTCACACCTGCAGTATAGTCCTCACACCTGCAGTATAGTCCTCACACCTGCAGTTTAGTCCTCACACCTGCAGTACAGTCCTCACACCTGCAGAACAGTCCTCTCACCTGAAGAACAGTCCTCACACCTGCAGTATAGTCCTCACACCTGCAGTATAGTCCTCACACCTGCAGTATAGTCCTCACACCTGCAGTATAGTCCTCACACCTGCAGTTTAGTCCTCACACCTGCAGTATAGTCCTCACACCTGCAGTACAGTCCTCACACCTGCAGAACAGTCCTCACACCTGAGGAACAGTCCTCACACCTGCCGTACAGTCCTCACACCTGCAGTACAGTCCTCACACCTGCAGTACAGTCCTCACACCTGCCGTACAGTCCTCACACCTGCAGTACAGTCCTCACACCTGCAGTACAGTCCTCACACCTGCAGAACAGTCCTCACACCTGCAGTACAGTCCTCACACCTGCAGAACAGTCCTCACACCTGCAGTACAGTGTTTATAATTCTATTTAAAGTGTTCTTTTATTCTGTTAGATAAGGTGTACTGTGTTATGACCGTGTAACCAGACGCACCTGGTCCTGTCTCCCCGCAGGTACGAGGAACTGCTGGGGAAGTGTCGTCGGCACGAGGAGAGCCTTTGTCATGCCGGGGTCCAGACTTCCAGGCCCGTCTCCAGAGACCCCTCCATGAGGGAGTGCGTCATGCCCTGCGTGGGGCCCTCTTCTGGGGCCCTGGGAGCCTCTGGAGGGTCCCCCACACCACCACAGACACCCTCCACTCCTGAGGCCTTGGAGGGCATCAGCAGACAGGCGAGTGGAGGGTGTTTAGATGTGTGTTTCTGCAGGTGTAGGATGTGTGTTTCTGCAGGTGTAGGATGTGTGTTTCTGCAGGTGGAGGTTGTGTGTTTCTGCAGGTGTAGGATGTGTGTTTCTGCAGGTGGAGGTTGTGTGTTTCTGCAGGTGTAGGATGTGTGTTTCTGCAGATGGTGGATGTGTGTTTCTGCAGGTGTAGGATGTGTGTTTCTGCAGGTGTAGGATGTGTGTTTCTGCAGGTGGTGAGTGTGTGTTTCTGCAGGTGGTGGATGTGTGTTTCTGCAGGTGGAGTTTGTGTGTTTCTGCAGGCCATATGTAGGATGGTTGGGTTTATATGTAGACTAAATAGCAAGGCTAGAATTTAGCATGTTTTTTTTACAATGGATTTGAATTCAGGTTTAGGTTTAGTTCTTGGGTGCAATGGAGTTTGTAGGCTAACTACGTCATTGAAATGTCCTTTTGCAGGTGGAGCAGGTGGATAAGAGGCTGGGTCAGAATGCTCCAGAGTACAAGGCTCTGTTCAAGGAGATCTTCTCTCGCCTGCAGAAGACCAAGAGAGATATGAACTCCAGCAAAGGAAGGAAAAGTAGCAAGAAAGAAGATCAGGAGAGAGAACACAGGAAGACCAGCAAGTAAACTGATCTCTCTCTCTCTCTCTCTCGCTGGCTAGATTTATAGACGAACAGGAAGTAGAGGTTGAGACACAAGCCAATCAAAGACCAGGAGGCCTGCCCGTTAGCCAATCGCGTACCTCCACACACGGCATATTTCAAAGAGCTTTTTTTTTTAACACCAGCCATGTTCATTTTAACCATCGTGCGTTTACATGCATAGGTCCACGTTCATGAGGTGAATCCATGGCAACAACTCCTGGTGTTAAAGCATCACTGTGCTGTGCAGTCCTCATGTACATCACTTCCTGTCATCACTTCCTGTCAAGGACACGCAAGTGCTGAAAGCTAAGTGGACAAACAGGACAAACTCCTTCATCTTCGTTTATTAATGTTTCACTGTTTGATGTTAGGAAGGAAGGAAGGAAGGAAGGAAGGAAGGAAGGAAAGAAGGAAGCAAGGAAAGAAGGAAGGAAAGAAGGAAGGAAAAAAGGAAGAAAGGATGGAAGGAAGGAAAGAAGGAAGGAAGGACAGAAGGACAGAAGGAAGGAAGGAAGGAAGGAAGGAAGGGAGGAAGGAAGGACAGAAGGAAGGAAGGAAGGAGGAAGGAAGGGAGGAAGAAGGAAGGAAGGAAAGAAGGAAGGAAGGAAGGAAGGAAGGAAAGAAGGAAGCAAGGAAAGAAGGAAGGAAAGAAGGAAGGAAAAAAGGAAGAAAGGATGGAAGGAAGGAAAGAAGGAAGGAGGACGAAGGAAGAAGGAAGGAAGGAAGGAAGGAAGGAAGGAAGGGAGGAAGGAAGGAAGGAAGGAAGGATGGAAGGAAGGAAGGAAAAAAGGAAGAAAGGATGGAAGGAAGGAAAGAAGGAAGGAAGGACAGAAGGACAGAAGGAAGGAAGGAAGGAAGGAAGGAAGGAAAGAAGGAAGGAAGGAAGGAAGGAAGGAAGGAAGAAAAGAAGGAAGGAAGGAAGGACGGAAGGAAGGAAAGAAGGAAGCATGGACAGAAGGAAGGAAGGAAGGAAGGAAGGAAGGAAGGAAGCATGGACAGAAGGAAGGAAGGAAGGAAGGAAGGAAGGAAGGAAGGAAGGAAGGAAGGAAGGAAGGAAAGAAAGAAAGAAAGAAAGAAAGAAAGAAAGAAAGGAAAGAAGGAAGGAATGTGCATGTTTCAAGGCGTCTCTGAATTTTCCCTCCAATGTTGATGATGTCATTATCCCCTGTATCTCTTAACTGCCAAACTCCAAGCCTTGTTTGTTCATCTAATGTTGTTATGTTGTTATGAAGACAGTTATCATAGCCTGTCTTTAATGAGACAATCCTGGGAAATGACGTCAACACAACTAAGACAAACCAGAGTTTCAGCAGTTTGCGGTTTAAATCGGAGGTAAACACGAACACTGATGTGTGTGTTTGTGTCAGAAGACTGAGAAATGGATGGGCATGAAGTTACAAATGAACAAGTTATGATAGTAAGTCTGCACACTGGCTGTCACGTGACGCAATCGCTTCTCCTGGTCTAGCTAACTCTCTAGGCATGAGAAAGACGCATGGATCTGTAACCTAGTAACCAACTAAAAATCACTTAATCTTGCCGAATCTTAATTCTTGTTGCACAAACGTTGAATCGATTGGATGTGTGATGCGTGATCGAAGTAACCAAATTATTTATACTAAAGACATATCTAAACTTCCGGTATGATAATGCGTATTTGTTTAGAGGCGATAAATGTAGGATAAGTGTAGGATTCCCTGTCGTCAAGAGGGCCGCTGTTGACGACGCCTAATGCACTGTGTCACGTTCCCAGCCAACTAAGCTATTAATTTATATCTTCTGTACAAGTACTGCAGATGTACACATTATTTCATATGCTTCAGTTGACATTTTGACCGAAAGGAATAATCACAAAATATAATTACTGTTCATTTCACCCATCTTGGATTACACTGGCGATTAAAGTTCCACACTGGTGACTCGTCCAATGTGTTAAAAGCGAAATGGAGTCCCATGCAACTTTGCTGAAGTCATGTTTGTTTTCTAACAGACACGTTGCGGGACACGCCAGCTGTCAAACCTCACGTTAATGCTTTATTCGTCTTTAAATCAAAACATACGCATAAATGTATCGCTTTTTCGGGGGGGCGTGGACCATTTCTGAGTAAGGTGCTAGACGTGCTTTAACATTCTGTTCAATAAAACGATCTGCAATATCCTTCGGCTGTGTGTGTGTTTGTGTGTGTGTCAATGTTAGATCCCGAATAGTAAATGAAAGTAGACTTTTAACCTGAGATATAAAAAGTGCGCACATCCGTCATTCAAGGAGACTGCAGATTATCATGTCTGTGCTGACGACACTTTTAAACCTGAAGTTAAAGTCAAGCGTGCAAAGCAAATCAGTGACATTGTTTTTAATTTGTAAAAGGAACTGAGTATTTGATACAGAATTTTAAACGGACGAATTTCTTGGTTTTCAATTTACCTCTTTTAAACGGGAATGTTTCAATATACAATTGTGATAAAAAAAATTCAAGCTGTAGGAATTCAAATAGAATCAAATTCAGTACTCTCACATTCTAATGGTGAAATTCAGACCTCAAAAATTTGACCCGAAAATGTAAATACGTTTTTGCGTGACTTCTGCAGACCACATAGCGGATAAGAATCGTCGAGATTATTCTAGACGCAAATATGGATCGCTATAGTTATTATCCTTTGTGTTGAAGGATATAATGATTCACTTATGCTAACCTATATGATTTACTAATGAAGAATATAATGATTCACTTATACGAAAATATATGATATTACATAATGAAGAATATAATGGTTCACTTGCTGGGAATAAACTTCATTGAACTTAACTATACTGAATCCTGGTGATCTATCTTACCACTCTCGATGCGTGAACACGTAACGGAGTAAAATCACATACTCCAACAATGTGAACCGGCATTAACCCTGTGTGTACTGGACAGATTAACGACAGACGCAGGTGTTAGGGTCTCAAGACTTTATTGTCGACACGGTGAGCAACAGTCTTCCAGCTGGTACAAACACAACGCAAACACACACGGAATCCTAACCGGAGAAAACACGATTAACATCGTCATGGATACCTGATAAGATGGATGCGAGACCAGCTAAACTACGCGACACGTCACCATGACGCTGGAGTGTAGAAAAGGAACATGCCTGTTGAGGGCCTATTGGGTGACGTACAAATCTGTGCGTATAGACGCTGGAGTTCAAACTCAGGGAAACTGAACACACTGTAGCCAACCCCCCCTCCCAGTCTCACATCTGTTTACCTCAGATAAAGTTGGGTTGCATGTGAAGGTTGAAGCCCAGGCCTGTATGTGTGTGAGAGTGTGTGTGTGTGAGAGTGTGTGTGCGTGTGAGACAGAAAATAGAGGGTAGCTGTTATATAAAGGCACATACATTGATGGATGTTCTACAGCAGAGGGGGGAATAAAAGGTAAGTTCTGGAACAGCCATTATGCGGAACTCCTCACAGCACAGATGACTGACACACAAGTGCACGCGCGCACGTGAGCACACGCACGCACACATACGCACCAATCATCTGAGACAGTCATGGTCACCTGACAACATGTCTGGTTAGAAGACAGATGTGGTGAACATGTGCCAGTTCCTGAACAACGTAGCTAGCAGCTAGCGATGTGATCAGTGACGAGTCATCAACTAAACCACCTGATGGTGAGACTCTACACCCCCTCAGAGAATAGGGGCTACCGTTACGTGTCACGGTCCAGCCCATACGGGTGGGGTTCACACTATTTTGAGCCATATAACTTTGAAAAGGTACTAACTCCACCCTTCTCTGTGACTCCAGGTTCTAAAACCATCATCCTTCCTAGAGATGCAGTGGTGAAAGCTTATCTGTCTCACTGCTTTCTGGTCTGTCAGGACTGGGTTGGTTCTAGCTACGTGACTAAACCAGCTGCACCTGGGGTGAGTCTTAACACTCGCTCCTCGCATCCTTCCCTCAGTCGCTCCCTTCTGATGGTTTAGCAGAGCTAAGGAAGCAGGTGATGAGGAAGGAATGAAGGAGAGTGTTGAGATTCCACCGCAGATTTCTCTGTAAGGCCACAAGGCTTCAGGATGAAGGGGAAGTCCCGCCCACACTATGACCAGGTATCTAGAGGGCCTCTGATTGGCTCGAGGTAGCATCTGTACAAAACACACCACAGGTGTAAAACTCCTAGAAGTGTTTCTGTACAAGAGGCATGTCTGGTTTCCCAGATAACATTCTATTATAGCATCCACAGACAGGTTCTAGAACTAGTTACCAGTTACCATGGACACGGGCCAACAACAGCCTGACACAGCGTTGCCCATGGTTACTACTCTCTCTAAGGCAGAACATGATCATATATAAAATCCAGACAAACAGGAAGGCAAAACTGAAAAAGGGAGGAAAAGGACAATGAAGTTCACATATCTATACTCTAGTAGTATTCATACAAAGACCATCAACAGAACAATCGATTTTCTGTTCTTAAAGTAGTTTTTTTTCTTTTTTTAAACTTTTATATACAAACATGTCGACACACAAAACCGTGATTGTGAACATTGTTTGCCGTCTCCATACAAATATATCGTCAAGACTCAATACTCATCAGAAAGGAGTAGCGAGAAGATAGGGAATGATGAAGTGATGAAGAGGAGGAGGGATGGACGGAAAGATCTAGACCCTTCACTGTATCGCTGACATCGATCGAGGATCCCAAAATAACGAAAGGAGGAGAAAAGAAAGAAAGAAAAGAAGGAGCGAGGCGATAAGAGAGAAGATGAGAAGAAGACAGAGAGAGAAGAGCTCCTCTCTCGACCTCCATCTTAAAAGGAGGAAGGAGAGAAAGATGGAGGAGAGGACGAGTGCATCTCAGTCCTTCCACTCCTTCTTGATGTTGAGGTTCCACTCCCAGGAGAGGTGGTCGTGCTTGTCGTCGTCGGTGAACTTGGACTTGATGTTGTAGGTCCCGCGGGCCAGCATGCCCTTAGGGGCCTCCTCCAGCGGAGTCAGGAAGTCGTACTCAGTCGGCCTCGGGCCGTAGCTTCCCACCATGTAGTCAGACTTATCAACTAGGGGAGGACAGGAGGAGAGAGGAGGGGACAGGAGGAGACAGGAGAGGAAAGGAGTCAATCTACATGTGTTAAACCTCCTAAAATGCTTCCAGTATCAGAGACATATCTGTCTGTCTGTCGAGAGACAGAGAGACAGAGAGAGACAGAGAGAGAGAGAGAGAGACAGGGCTGGCTGTAGAACTTACTCCTCACTCCTTTCCTGAAGGTGTGCTGGACATACTTCAGCCCTGAAACGATCTCCTTGTTCACCTGAGAACAGAGGAAGCAGGAAGAGTTCCGATCAGACTACAGTGACCTCACATCCTACTGGAGGTCCTCTCGTGACCTCACATCCTCTCTGAAGCCAGCCTGGAATCCAGCAGACAGCTCACCTTGAAGCTGATCTTTATCTTGTACTCCACCCCCTCCTTCAAGACAAACGACTGCTTCTTAAAGGCCTCCAGATCCCCTGGGACAGACAGAGACACAGACCGAGAGAGAGAGAGAGAGATATTAAGAAACAATAAGGAGAGAGGGAGGACGGAGGGAACATGAAAGAAAGAGAGAGGGAGGATGGAAAACAGACAGCATCAGGTAAGTGTCAGTCAAGGCCTTCAAAACCCACATGTTGAGTTAAGTGTCTGCAGTTCCAGGTATGCCCACCGGGTGGCGCCAAGGACAGCTCCTCAACCTGACCAGATTACGAACGTACAAGCAGGGATGAGGGTGTGAGACGAGGGCTGTGAGACGAGGGCTGTGTGAGGCCAGGCCAGCCTCCTAGCATCCCCACACAGGAAACACCTCACTAACAACCTTCAATAACAACAAATCTGGGTGACCGGTCTGCAAAGCAGGTCACAGAGCAGGCCTGCCTGCCTGCCTGCCTGTCTGCCTGCCTGCCTGTCTGTCTGCTCTCCCCTCAGCCCTGTTAGCAGGACTGAAGAGAGACGAGCTATAAAACTATCTGCCAAGACAGCTTAATCCACTTTCATCCGACTGTTTTATAATGTCATTGGAATGTTTGGTAACTCGCCTCTTTGAATAGTCTAAAGGTTCTAGAACATTTCTGGAGCCGCATGCCAGCAGGAATATAGAGCCGATCAAGAGCGAGACGTCATGGCAACAGACATGTGCATGTTAGTCTACTGTCTCCTTAAAACAAGTTGTCTTTGAGGTCACGGAAATGTATGTGAACATGACGGTGCACATGAACATCAAGTACAGGTATGCCATGGTAATATACACGTGCCAGCATTCAGGTGGGGACAAATGGGATGATATCAAAGCACTTTGTTCCGGATGTTTGAACCTGAGGATAGGAGGCTGTGCAACCCTCCTATCACGTCTCCTGGAAACACATCTGGAGTCTTTAGTTCCACCCACTCCACGTTTTTCATGTGGAAAATCTGAGCTACGCTTGTGTTCTTACTGTCAAGGATGTGGAACATCCCAGAGTAGACCGTGGATCAGAGGGAGGAGGGAGAGGGAGGAGAGGGAGATGGAGAGGAGCGGAGGACGGAGGGAGGGAGGAGAGGGTGATGGAGAGGAGCGGAGGAGGGAGAGGGAGGAGAGGGAGATGGAGAGGAGCGGAGGAGGGAGATGGAGAGGGAGATGGAGAGGAGCGGAGGAGGGAGGGACGGGGGGGAGAGAACAAAATGGAGAGAAACAGAAATAACACAGAAAGAATCAGAAATAGATGCAGATGAAGAGAAAAGACACAGAGAGACAGAGAGAGCTGATTGGCTACTCACCCTGGAGGTCAAGTGTCAGGGGGTTGGGGGCAGTGTCGCACATCAAGGTCAGACGCGTCACCTGTACGTTGGGGGCGTTTGGGTCTACTGGGAAATGCACACACACACAAACACACAATCAAAACAGAGACCACCTGTAACACAGACCACCTGTAACACAGACCACCTGTAACACAGACCACCTGTAACACAGACCACCTGTAACACAGATCACCTGTAACACAGACCACCTGTAACACAGACCACCTGTAACACAGACCACCTGTAACACAGATCGACTGTAACACAGATCGACTGTAACACAGACCACCTGTAACACAGACCACCTGTAACACAGACCACCTGTAACACAGATCACCTGTACCACAGGTCACCTGTAACACAGACCAGTCACCTGTAACACAGACCACCTGTAACACAGACCACCTGTAACACAGACCACCTGTAACACAGATCTACTGTAACACATATCACCTGTAACACAGACCACCTGTAACACAGACCACCTGTAACACAGGTCACCTGTAACACAGGGGGCGTCCTCTACGACCACAAGGTCAGCTGAGTGAGTCGAACCAGACTGTTCTGGATAGTGTTCCTCGTAGTTTTACAGTAACAACACTGCTGACCTCTTTCCCAGTGTGTGTCTGTGTCTATGTGTGTGTGTGTCTGTATGTGTGTGTCTGGCTTGTTATCAACAATGCCTCCAGCACTGGGGGTGTGGTCTCAGTCTGGACATGTCTGATTTATGACCACACACACACACACACACACACACACACACACACACACACACACACACACACACACACACACACACACACAATGAGAGCCTGCTGACAGAGTATAAAATATGACAGCAGGGAGATTAAATTAGGATACTTCCACCTGTGTGTGAGTGTGTGTGAGAGTGTGTGTGTGTGTGTGTGTGTGAGAGAGTGTGTGCATGTGTGTAAGTGAGAGAGTGTGTGTGTGTGTGTGAGTGTAAGCTATGAGTGCATGTGAGAGTGTGTTTGTATAAGCATGTGTGTGGTGTGTGCGTGCGTGTGAGAGTGTCCGTGAGTGTATGTGAGAGTGTGTGTGTATAAGCATGTGTGTGTGAGTGCATGTGAGAGTGTGTGTGTATAAGTATGTGTGTGTGAGTGCATGTGAGAGTGTGTGTGTATAAGTATGTGTGTGTGAGTGCATGTGTGAGTGCGTGCGTGTGACTATATAAGAGTGAGTGTGTGTGTATTAGCATGAGTGTGTGGGTGCATAAGTATGTGTGTGTGAGTGCATGTGTGAGTGCGTGAGTGTGTGTGTGTATAAGCATGAGCGTGTGAGTGCATAAGTATGTGTGTGTGAGTGCGTGCGTGTGTGTGCATACGTATGTGTGTGTGAGTGCGTGTGTGAGTGCATACGTATGTGTGTGTGAGTACATGTGAGTGCGTGCGTGTGTGTGAGTGCATACGTATGTGTGTGTGAGTACATGTGCGTGTGTGTGAGTGCATAAGCATGTGTGTGTGAGTGCGTGTGTGTGAGTGCATACGTATGTGTGTGTGAGTGTGCGTGCGTGTGAGTGAGTGTGCGTGCATGCGACTGACCTGCAGAAGCCTGGGCGTTCCCCAGCAGAGCCTCCTTGTACTTGCGCAGGCTCTCGTCATCCTTGTCCAGCTCCTGGATCTCTGCTAGAGTCTTCTGAGCAGGGGGCTTGTAGTTCACCCCCCCCTCCTCCTCATTGGCCGCCGCCAACGCTGCCAGCTGCTCTGGGGTCGGTTCCTGCTCCGCCATCGTCTATTGCTGGAGGGGCGAGAGAGAGGGAGAGCGAGGTAGACAGAGAGAGGGAGAGAGGGTAGAGAGAGGGTAGAGAGAGGGTAGAGAGGGTAGAGAGAGGGAGAGAGGGTAGAGAGAGGGTAGAGAGAGGGAGAGAGGGTAGAGAGAGGGAGAGCGAGGTAGACAGAGAGAGAGAGGGTAGAGAGAGGGAGAGAGGGTAGAGAGAGGGAGAGGCAGACAGAGAGAGAGAGAGGGGGTAGAGAGAGGGAGAGCGAGGCAGACAGAGAGACAGACAGGGAGGTGTGAGGGAGGGGTAGGGAGCAGGACGAGATGGAGAGTGTGTCGTAGAGAGAGGGAGATGCTGCCAGAGCATTGGAGAGAGGATCCGATTTACGGGTATGGTTAAAAACTACGGAGGGGAGACTACGTGAGAATCCCAAGAGAACGAGAGTTCTGGATTGACTCTGCGTTCGCGACTCACTCAGCTGCGACGAGCCGGACGCACGCAACAGAGAGGACAGCACTAGTGGAGTGTGCGTAGTCGCAGAAGGACGCAGGTCCGTGGATCACGGGCCACCAGGCCCGTGTGGTTTGTGTAGGGAGGTAGACAGCAGGGGTTTACAGGCGAAGGGTCGATGGAGGGGGTGAGAGATGGGGGGCGAGAGAGAGGACTAGGTGGGTTGGTGGTGAGAGCCTGGTGGATGCAGGGTGGGGTTAGGAGAAGAAGATAGCAGAAGTAAACAGACAGGGAGTGGTGCCGGGACGAGAGAGAGAAGGGATGGTGCTGAATGGGAGGTGTGTTACAGGTGGTCTGTGGGTAGGAGAAACAGACAGGGAGGTGCCGGGGAGACAGAGAGAGAGAACAGGGATGGTGAGTGTTGTACAGTGAATAATTGTGTTTACAGTGTGAGGTTATTAGGGTGATCTGTTAAGCTTAACAGGTAGCCGGTTAGGAAGAAAACACCAGACAGGAGAATCGGTGTAGTCTGGTCTTGTGTAAATTTTGAGCACGAGAATCATGAGGAGAGACTAAACAAGTAGATAAATGGTTAAGGGGAGTCATGACAGTACCAACACGTCGTTCAAACTTGTATTCAAATCAATTTGCAGAAGAAAAAAGTGAGGGTCCCCATGAAGGTGAGGTAGGGAGAAACAGAGATCAGGTGAGGTGGGGGGAGAGAGAGAGATGAGCAGGCGGGTGGGTGGGTGGGGGGGGAGGGAGGATCAAGGGTGAGTAAACAGACAGGGATGGGTGTGGGTCTGTGGTACAGGGACGTGAGAGAGAGAGGCATCGAGGTGCTGTGGGTAATGGGTGACGAGGGTGACGCTGGGTAGGCGTAGACAAGAAACTAGAATCTGTGTGTACAGGGTGACGTGGTGTTAGCCAGGTGGGCTGTTACAGGTGCGTCTGATGTTGTTACAGTCGATCGG
>BROE01000018.1:1479160-1511987 GCA_036571765.1 Plecoglossus altivelis | reverse complement strand
AGAGTTATGACCTGCCCCTATATGAGCGAAGAATAGAAGTAGAGGTGTGGACTTGCTAGCTAACCTTGCATGCTCACGCAATCGAGCACAGCTCTGCATGCGGGGGCAGATATAAAACTGTGGAGGCAAGTGATGACTGCTGAGGCACGGTATGTGATGTGCCTTGTCGTGTGTGTTTTGGTCGTGTGTGTGTGTGTGTGTGTGTGTCGTGATGTGTGTGTCTGTGTGTAGAATGATCGGTGTGTGGTTTGTACGTGACTTCAGCTGGTAATTTGTGTGAGGGTCGAAGGAACGGGAGGAGTCCAGCGTCATAGCTGATATTTGAATTTGGAGAGAGGACAGTTGGAACGTGTGCTTTTGAAAAAGAGAGCGTCGTGTGTTTACGAGTAATGGATTCTACGAACGATGAGCTAGCCTGGCTTAGAATTGGTTTGCCTAGGTGGGACTGACTAAGTGTGTGGTGTAGTGAGTGCACGTGTGATTGCAGAACGTTAACTCAGTTGAAGCTGAGAATGTTAATGAGGGAGGGAGATAAATGAATAGTAGTTTTTATGGGGCTGGTAGTCTGGTGTTCTGGTCTGGAGTTTTGACGTCATCTGTGCGAGGAAATGACGACTGACCTGGTTTTCCGTCTGCAGGGGGGAATGATGTTAAGTGGTGCATCATGTACCAGGGCGGTAATCATAGCCGGACACTCAGGAAGACTGAAATTTTCGCGGTGTGCTGTTGTAAGAAAAATAAATACCTGCTCTGTAATATATATCATCTGATAGTCGTCCTGTCGTGGAGGGAAAATGGGCATGCGTTCTACGAGAAGTTCATACGGAGGCTTGATTAGATATTAAGTATGCACTGTCACTAAGGAGCGTATTATGACAGACTGGTATCTATCCTGCTCTTAACAAAAACCATCCCCCTAGCTACAAACACACGGACACACAACACACAACACACCCACAACAGACAGACAACACAGCAAACACACCAGACACACCACAACACACAACACAAAAACAACACACACACACACACGGCTAAAGGAGGCCCTATAAAACTGTCTGAACACCTGTACAGTATCCAGAAGTTTTCGACATAGTTTCCTCTCCAAGGCCTCCGTGTTCAAACTATTCCAGTTACGTGGCTGCAACTCTGCAGAAACGGAGTAAATCATCTTGCAGTGGACGGAGGACCGGGTTGCATGGAGCTGATGAAACGAGCGCGGATTAGCACGGTGTGAATAAACCGAGAAATCGGTGCGTCTCTGAGGATCGGTTAATCTGCCCACACAGAACGAAGGAACAATGGTGGATTGGATGACGCAGTTTGTGTGTGTAGGGGGAGCGTGGTGTTGTGTGTGTGGTGTGTGTGTGTGGTGTGTGTGTGGAGCGCACAGACAATTACAATTGTGTTCAACTGAAAATGAAGCTTCAAGCATATCACTCAAATTATGTGTAAAGTGTTTACTGTGAGAGTGTGTCTAGCGTGCATGACAGGAAAATAGGGTAATCTAAAGATGAGAAACTTTAATCGGGGAAGAAGAGAGAAGTGAGAACGAGAGAGAAAGAAAGAGATAGAAGAAAGAGAGAGAAAAGTAAAGCCGTGAGACTAGAAAGTTGTAAGAAAATACGCATAAAACAAAACCCTGCAGGCAAGCCTCAGGTGGTCGGCCATAGTGTGAGGAGTTCCTCAGCCCTATGTTTCCCTGAATTCCATCACAAAAACACATCTTACACACACACACGACAACACACACACACACACACATCACACACACACACACACACCACACACACCACACACACACATCACACACGACACACACACAAAACACACAAAAAACACACAAAAAAAAAAAACACACACACACACAATGTTGTCGCACGTGTCCAGCCACGAGAGCCAGGCACGACCACAGTGGTAAACACACCTAGCAGTGAAACCACAGGCTAACAGGAGTGACAACACACACACACACACACACACACACACACACACTGAACAGCTTGTGAATATCTCAACACACGCCACAAGCATTAGTGACCCTCAGACCTGGTGCAGGCACCAGCCACACACACAACGTGGCCACACACACACACCCTACGTCGGACAACACACAGTCACACACACACCACACACACACACAACAGAACACACACACAACCCACCACACACAACACACACACACAACCAACACACAACACAAAACCACACACAGCTTGTGAAATCTCAACACAGCACACAAGCATTAGTGACCCCTCACACCTGCAAACACACACCCACCTGCAGGCAGGCAGGCAGGCAGGCAGGCACACACACACACACACACACACACCTGCAGCGACAATAAACATCCTCACTCTCCCCCCCACCCTCCCCCCTTTCCTCCCATCTCTCCCTCAGCATTTGTCCTCCATCCTGAGTTTGTCATCCAGTCTGTCTTTTGCATAGCTGGCAGCATTACACACTGACTGGGCCCACTGCCAACCAGGAAGTAGCTTAAAACACAAGAGCTCCATCTTTTCAACTGGAGTGCATGCTTATGGCGTTCCTTTCAAAGCCTGACATTCCTGTTCTACTGTTCTACTAAAACTGTCTGTTAATTCTCCTGCTGTGTTTTTTGGCATCTCAGCTGTATCTATGTGTGTGTGTGTGTGTGGGTGTGTGTGTGTGTATCTATGTGTGTGTGTGTGTGTGTGTATATCTGTGTGTATCTATGTGTGTGTGTGTGTGTGTGTATGTATATCTGTGTGTGTGTATCTATGTGTGTGTGTGTGTGTATATCTGTGTGTATCTGTCTGTGTGTGTGTGTGCGTGTATATCTGTGTGTATCTCTGTGTGTGTGTGTGTGTGTGTATATCTGTGTGTATCTCTGTGTGTGTGTGTGTATATCTGTGTGTATCTCTGTGTGTGTGTGTGTGTGTATCTATGTGTGTGTGTGTGTGTGTGTGTGTATCTCTGTGTGTGTGTGTGTATCTCTGTGTGTGTGTGTGTGTGTGTATCTATGTGTGTGTGTATCTCTGTGTGTATCTGTGTGTGTGTGTGTGTGTGTGTATACCTCCTCTCTCTCTCCCTAGAAAACCTCCCAATCTCTGGGTCTTTGCTGCTAATGTTCCCGGTTCACAGAGGACAAGCAGGGGGTCATTTCAGGCCTGAAACAATAACCACGACCAGGTCAAATCATGAGAAGCTTGATGACCCAATCTTTGTCAGCAGAACCAACATTAGATCCAATCCCTGAAGATTGCCACTCCACAAGCCAAGACCTCGGTGAGTAATGGCTGTGGTCTAATAAATGACACATAAAATACCTCAACTTAATCTAGTTTGGTAAATCAGTTGTTGGAATAAAATCAGAGTTGAAATGTTGTTTTCTGTCTCAAGGAGATTCAACTTTATTTTGAGAACTTTCTGGAATTTAGGCTCCCTCCCTCCCTCCCTCCCTCCCTCCCTTCCATCCTTCCTTCCTTCCTTGTCCATGATGTCATCGCAGTGTTATCAATGTGTAACTTGATACTATGTATCCACAGCTGGGTTCTGGAGAGTAGTAGTGGACGCTGCTCCGCAAGACAGCTACTAACCACACACACACACACACACACACACACACACACACCAACACACAAACAGCGCACACACACGCAACACACGCACACCACATGCAAGTCCTAACACACACACACGCACACACACCAGTCCCTAACCACACACACGCACACCAGTCCCTAACCACACACACACACAAGTCCCTAACAACACACACACACACACACCCACACAAAATACACGCCCAAACGTCAGACCCCAACCACACACAAAAGCCCGCACGTCAGACCCCAACCACACACACACGTCAGACCCCAACCACACACACACACAAGCCCCTAACCTCACACACACACCAGCCCCTAACCTCACACACACACCAGCCCCTAACCTCACACACACACCAGCCCCTAAACACACACACACACACACGTCAGACCCCAACCACACACACACACACCAGCCCCTAAACACACACACACACCAGCCCCAGTGAAAGCTCCATGGACGCCTGTCAGACGTGACCTCACTCAGTCATGTTTAACAAGCATGACATTGCTGACAGTGATTTATTAGGATCAACAACAACAACAACAACAACAACAACAACAACATTAGTTCCTGATGGTTATTCCATCTTGGACTGGAACCAGAAAGTGAACATGAATCTCTGCTGACTCATCAACTGTGGATGCAAACCTAAGATGAGTCAGTATGTTTTGTGTGTTATGGACCTGAGCATGAGTTTGGGGGTTAGGGGGTGTAAGAATCATGAGAAGAGTGATATCCATTTTGACTCCTCTCCAACCAGCTCAGTCCCAACCTGAGATTACAAAACAAATGCACACCATGTCCACGCAGCTCTGCATCTAACTAGCTCTGATCAAGTCAGAGTCTGAACTTTGACCCTGTGACCTCAGCCCAGCTTCCCCCCTCCATCCCTCCTGGCCTCTGCAGAGCTTAGGAAGCTCAGGGACACGACCATCCCAACACTAAGATCCTTCTATGGCCTGAGACCTGATTAAGACCTTGTTCCTTAGCAACGATCTGAGTAATCAGATTAAGGGTGGTGAGATTAGGGTGCGATCAGGTCTGAGGGAGCAGGGATTGAAGGTGTCAGAGGAGACGCGTGCAGGGATTCCCATGGCAACCTCCACCAGCGTTGTGATTGGGGGGCAGAGAGAGCGAGGGTTGACATGAGGGAGACAGCACAGCCTGCAAGCCCAGGGAGGGGGCCTGTGTGCGGCTAGACTGGAGGTCAGGACTGCAGACTGGAGGTCTGGGTTACAGACTGGAGGTCAGGGTTACAGACTGGAGGTCTGGGTTTGCAGACTGGAGGCCAGGATTGTAGACTGGAGGTCAGGGTTACAGACTGGAGGTCAGGGTTACAGACTGGAGGTCTGGTTTACAGACTGGAGCATGTGTGTGTGTGTGGAGGGACAGACTGAAGTGCTGTTCAGTACCGCGTGGTTGTTAGCTACTAGATACTGCAACTGCTCTCTTTAAAGTCATCTTCTTAAAAACTCACTTCATCACGGAAGGTAGAACAGCTGCAATCTGTTATCCCCCATCTAACCAGAGCAAACTTATCAGAAGCATGTTTGATAAACAAGCATCCTCATGATGGCATGACAGTGATGTCATCGCTGTGATGTCAGACATGTATTGGGACATTAAGATAGTATCTGTGGTCCGCTCGCTGTCCTGGCGAGTCCTGAAGGAGCAGCTGAGCTAAGCCAAGTCCACTTCTGAGAAAACAAGAGTCTGTTTTCCATCTTCCTTGCTGTCTGCCTCTCCGTCTCTCTCCCTCTCCTCTGCCTCCCTCTCTGTCTCTCTCCCTCTCCTCTGCCTCCCCCCTGCCTCCCTCTCCTCTGCCTCCCTCTCCGTCTCTCTCCCTCTCCTCTGCCTCTCCCCTGCCTCCCTCTCCTCTGCCTCCCTCTCTGTCTCTCTCCCTCTCCTCTGCCTCTCCCCTGCCTCCCTCTCCTCTGCCTCCCTCTCCGTCTCTCTCCCTCTCCTCTGCCTCCTTCTCTCTCCCTTTCCCCTGACTCCCTCTCCGTTTCTCTCCCTCTCCTCTGCCTCCCTCCTTGTCTCTCTCCCTCTCCTCTGCCTCCCTCTCCCTCTCCCCTCCCCTGCCCTCCCCTGCCCTCTCCCCTCCCCTGCCCTCCCCTCCCCTGCCTCTCCCTCGTGGGATCCTAAGGATTACTGAGGCTCTCTGCTGGTTTGGCATTGACAGACTTATTAAAAGAAGATGTCTTCCGAACATCAAAAGGAGTGATTACTAGTGACGAAACATGGCAACCAAAGAAAATACTAATCAACTATTGGCCAAGAAAGAGGAAGTGGGTCATCTGAGGACCCGGGTTTGGGCCTGCGATTGGCTGGGCAGTCAACAGGAGCGTACGGTACACAGATGAAGGGACACCTTGGAGGATTATGGTGAGAGAGTCTGACGTGATCTTGGATGATCCAGCAGCTGGTTAGGATGAAGAAGCATTTCCACTTGGGTCTGAATCTGCCTCTCCCTCCCACCCTCTCTCTCTGTCTCCCTCTCTCTCTGTCACCCTCTCTCTCTCTCCCTCCCTCCCACCCTCTCTCTCTCTGTCTCCCTCTCCCTCTCTCTCTCTCTCTCCCTCCCGCCCTCTCCCTCCCTCTCTCTCTCTCTCCCCCTCCATCGCTCCCTCTCCCTCCCACCCTCTCTCTCTCCCTCCCACCCTCTCTCTCTCCCTCCCTCTCCCCCTCCATCGCTCCCTCTCCTCTCTCACTCCCCCACACGTTGTAGTAATGCAGCAGCCTCCTGTCACACACATTAACTAATGCAGTCCATCTGACTGTGGAATCAACAGGTCCCAAGTTCAAGCCACTAAACGTCATTTTGGATGGAAAACGCCCGCTAACATATTGCGTTCATGTTTCTGACAGCAACATGCCGTGTGAACGCAGGGCGCTGCTCTGTGCCCGGTGGCGAGCGCAGTGGCGAGCGCAGTGGCGTGCCCGGTGGCGTGCCCGGTGGCGAGCGCCCAGCCTGCACCTAAGCATGATCAGATGACGTTTCCTGCTTCCTCCGCAGAGAACCTAGTGACTCATGTCAGTCAGAGAGCAAGTTTGGACCAAACACGTAGTGATAATCCTGAGGTTTTGTTCAGCTTGTCTGTATGATGCTCTCCACATCAACTGAAGCCCCTTTCCACATTAACTGAAGCCCCTTTCCACATTAACTGAAGCCCCTTTCCACATCAACTGAAGCCCTTCACATCAACTGAAGCCCTCCACATCAACTGAAGCCCCTTTCCACATTAACTGAAGCCCTCCACATCAAATGAAGCCCTCCACATTAACTGAAGCCCCTTTCCACATTAACTGAAGCCCTCCACATCAAATGAAGCCCTCCACATCAAATGAAGCCCTCCACATTAACTGAAGCCCTTCAAATCAAATGAAGCCCTTCTCCACATTAACTGAAGCTCTTCACATCAACTGAAGCCCTTTCCCATCAAATGAAGCCCTTCAAATCAAATGAAGCCCTTCAAATCAAATGAAGCCCTTTTCCACATCAACTGAAGCCCTTCACATCAAATGAAGCCCTTCTTCACATCAAATGAAGCCCCTTTCCACATCAAATGAAGCCCCTTTCCACATCAACTGAAGCCCTCCACATCACTGAGCCTTAGGCATGTCTGATGTCTGGTTGGGTTGGAAGGACAGGCAGGTTTGATGTAATGTCAGCTGCTGGGCCCATGCTGAGCAGGGTCCAGGGCCTGGCACAGGGAGGCTGTAGAGACTGGGGCAGACTGAGAGCTACAAACAGCAGTGAAGAGTAAAGTAGGACAATCGTGGCACAGGATGTGACACGGGAGATTAAATAAAGAGCGATAGAACACCGCTCTTTTCCCTGTGGCATCATCTGACAAAGGACTGGCAAAACCACTCAAGGGACTCAAAAAGCACTTACATGCTTGTGTGTGTGTGTGTGTGTGTGTGTGTGTCTCTGTGCGTGTGTCTGTGTGTGTGTGTGTGTGCGTGTCTCTGTGTGTGTGTCTCTGTGTGTGTGTTCGCGTGTGTCTGTGTGTGTGTGTGTGTGTGTGTGTGTGTGTGTGTGTGTGTGTGTGTGTGCGTGCGCGCGCAACAGCATGCAAGGTCAGGCCAGTCAGCCAGCCAGCTGCCTTTGGTATGAAACAGCCAGCCAGTTACCTCTGGTATGAAACAGCCAGCCAGCCACCTCTG
Source organism: Plecoglossus altivelis (assembly GCA_036571765.1). Classification (NCBI taxonomy): domain Eukaryota; kingdom Metazoa; phylum Chordata; class Actinopteri; order Osmeriformes; family Plecoglossidae; genus Plecoglossus; species Plecoglossus altivelis. Next base: position 1,504,223 of record BROE01000018.1, on the reverse strand, counting down.
GTATGAAACAGCCAGCCAGCTACCTCTGGTATGAAACAGCCAACCAGCTACCTCTGGTATGAAACAGCCAGCCAGTTACCTCTGGTATGAAACAGCCAGCCAGCTGCCTCTGGTCTGAAACAGCCAGCCAGTTACCTCTGGTCTGAAACAGTCAGCCAGCCACCTCTGGTCTGAAACAGTCAGCCAGTTACCTCTGGTATGAAATAGTCAGCCAGCCGCCTCTGGTATGAAACAGCCAGCCAGCTGCCTCTGGTATGAAACAGCCAGCCAGCTGCCTCTGGTCTGAAACAGTCAGTCAGCTGCCTCTGGTCTGAAACAGCCAGCCAGTTACCTCTGGTATGAAACAGCCAGCCAGTTACCTCTGGTATGAAACAGCCAGCCAGCTGCCTCTAGTCTGAAACAGTTAGTCAGCTAATAACCCAGTTGTAGAACAGTCAAAGCAGGTAGTTCCCCTGACTAAGCTGCTAGCATCTCCCTCTCACCGTGACACACTTGATAAAGCGACGTGATGTCACCAGGGCGAGCAGACAGGAAGTGGCCCTCCTACACACACATAACAGGATGTAAACAGGTTCAACGTACGATCTCTTAAAACTACAACCCCCACAGTCTCACAGGCATCATGTTCACAGATCTAAAATCAACCTTCGATTTTTCACGAGTTTGCTTCTCCACGTGTTTGTCACCGTGGGCCTTAGTGTTTCTGTAAACCGGAAAGTTCTGCAACAGGGGGATGGGGTGGGGTGGGGGGTCCATTTCCTGGTGCCGGGAGCTGGACAACATGGCTGCAAAGCCTCCAGGGGCAGAGGGTCTGGTGTGAGGGCTCATGCAAGCACAACCAGCTAGACCCAAGAACACAGACGAGATGCTAATTGTATTGTCCCTTTATATGACCATTCTGCTTGTGTGTGTGCGTGTGTGCGTGTGTGTGTGTGTGTGTGTGTGTGTGAAGGGGAGACAGAAAGACAGAGGGAAAGATAGAAACCCTGGCTCCTGTCCTCAGAGTCTCCGTGGAAACAGTGTCAGGATTGTCTTGACACTTCATGGTGGACAAGAGAGTGAGAGCAAGCGAGAGAGCAAGAGAGAGACGGTAAGAGAGAGAGAGAGATAAAGAGAGAGTAAGAGAGAGAGAGAGAGAGATAAAGAGAGAGTAAGAGAGAGAGAGAGACAGAGAGAGAGAGAGTAAGAGAGAGACGGTAAGAGAGTGAGAGAGAGAGAGAGAGAGAGAGACAGAGAGAGACAGAGAGAGAGAGAGACAGAGAGAGAGAGTAAGAGAGAGAATCCCAGATAACAACTCTTGGAGCTACAAACTTATCTATGGACCCCTGGTCTGGCTTCTGTCTCTTTTAGAGAACAGTATGACGTCCATCAAGCCTCTCCATACCTCACAAGCATATCACAGGTATATTCTGTCACACACAGATTCACACACTTGGTGTGCGCTTCATTTATACATAGACCTACCACATGTACCTAACCCCGAAATCACTTATCAGCTGTAGATGACCTGGAACTATTTGATACAAACATGGTTTTAGAGAGTAGATAAAAACGTTATCAAGTAAAAAAAGAAAAAACACAAAAAAACGAAGAAAAAAAAAAAAGTGCTACTTCTGCTCCAAGGCCAAACATGAACAAACCCAAACGCGCGCGCACTGCCACAGGAAGAGAAGCGTCGCGTCAGGAAGAAGACGTCAACTTCTGCGAGCTTGTCGACAACTAAGAACATGACACGCTGCGGATGTGTTAGCTAGAGCAGAAGTTGTCGCTCTAATGATCTCATCGATCTATTCTAAAGCAAAAACCATCCCAAATATCAAAGTAGAGTGTGTCAAAGTGGGTTCAATTGGACTCAATCAGGTCTATTCGGTCACTTTCAGGGTTAAATTGGGTAATCAGGTAAGTTTAGGCACGATCCAGGAAGTGACTCGCTCGACGAGTTCAAACTATTCTGTTGAATTCTGCAGAGCTGCCAAATAAAATTAACTCATGAGGTTAATTTTTAGCTAATGCGATTAAGGATGACACAATCCATGTGCACCATCGGACGTCAATACCAAACAAATTTGATAGTTTCATGCAAAGTGCGGTTTGTCCACAAACTTTACTGGCCACTTCAAAATGAAGAGGCAAATAACATTTGATCAGTTCATTGTACATGAGTGATAGATACGTGTTGACTTTATAACCTCAAAGCTTGAAGCCAACTTTAAGGAAGCTCATAGTGTAACTTGGTGACTTTTAAAAACATCAAATATCGACTATAATTGAGACACAACCAATCCTCTTTTTTCAGTAGACATCTACATCAGAAGAAGTTGTAAAAAGATATTAAGTGGCGATTAAAGTCGGAGTAAGTTAGCTATCGCTACATGCTTAGTCTTTCCAGCAGCGTTGTGTACGTGGGCTAGCTGGACTAAGTTACGACCCAACTACGGTTCACTGTAACGGCCAGTTATATACGTCAAAAGAACCGGTCCTTACTGTCTAAATGAGTTTAGTTGTTCACGGTAATCAGAAAGAGACGTTTCTTCGGTATTTAGCTCGGCTCTTACCTTTGTGCTGCTCCTGGTAAGGTGAAGAACTCGCCTGTGAATGGCGATGAGGGAGCGGCAGCGCGAGTCTACGGTGCTCTTCCGGGAATACCGACTCGAGTGTACCGTGGTCGCGCGCAATGTAGACAGAATGGACTTCGACATGGTCATGATCTCCGATTTAGGATGATTTTGAATCCATGTTCGCAGCGCTAAAAAAGAAAAAAACGTTATTTGTCGCTACGTAAAAATGGCAATAGCCTACTTTTGTTCAAATATTTCAGCACAATTCGAATTACAATACATTTTCATACTTTACTCTGGAAATGAGACCAAATATCCATTGAAGTTGCCATTCAGGTCAGTGATGACATCTAGTGGCCATCAGTTATCGCACCGATACATTGGAATCATTCAATACTCAATGATCTGATATTCAATACTCAATGATCTGATATTCAATACTCAATGATCTGATATTCAATACTCAATGATCTGATAGCGCTTGTTTGACTATTCTGATCCGCTAGTCATGTCTAGTTGGCGCTCGACACTGATGTCTGTTCAGCGAGTGACGGAGAAAGTCATTTTAACAAGATTGTTTGGAGCCATCTTCAATTTCCTAATCTACGTAAAACGTACTTGATAAAATAAACTTATGCTAGTATCCTGACTGCCAAAACATGCATCTAATGCAACTTAATTTCAGCAGGTGTCGGAAATGTCAAAACGGTTAATCTTAAATTTAACACGTTGTCAATTTACATCTACACCAGTGGTTCTTAACCTGGGTTCGATCGAATTTAACACGATTACTATTCGATCGAACCCCAGGGGTTCGGCGGATGTCAAGACACACACCCGACTCATGATTATATGAATGTGGAAAAAAAAACAAAAAAAAAACATGTTTTAGGTTTCCAATGAAGGGTTCGGTGAAAGCACATAAGAAACTGGTAGGGTTCAGTACCTTCAACAAGGTAAATAATTACCGAGTTAGACTGAGATACAGAAAAAAAAAACAAGAGTCAGTGATGGTATGGTTAACGCATACTGCAGGTTTTATTACAACAATCTAGCGGTATGATCAACTGGGAACACCCTAATTTTCTACCTACAGCCAAAACCACTTTTATATATTTTTTTCCAAAAAAAGAAAAAAAAAAGAAAAACAAAAAAACACATCTGTAAAAAACACTTTTCGGAGCATTTAAAAGGAGCAAGATTGGTACACGAATTATAATCACATTAGAAGACATCCAAGTGTAAAATATTATGCAAGTTTGAACTGCTGAAGCTTTCCAACGCAGACTAGAGAAGAGGATCTTCAGAACTTAGCTGGTGTCCATCTGGAGACAGGAGAAAAGACATGTTAACATCAGGCTAACACGACTACACGCCACAGCTCTGGAGACTAATCCTAGACAGACACGGTTAGCGTCTTAGCGTCTGCCAAGAACACACCCGATAAGTAGGTAACTGAACACACTCAAATGTTTAAAAAAAAGTTGAGTTCCTGCACATTGCTAATCAAACATATGCATGACATGGAATGATGCTTGATATGAAAACTATCCAATCCCTGCGCCCCCCCCACAGACCTACCCTGACGCCCCCCACAGACCCACCCCGCGTCTCCCCCCCACAGACCGCACCCTGGCGCACCCCCCCCCCCCCAAAGACCTACCCTGGCGTTGTAGGCGTCTAGCTGAGCATCCAGCTCCTCGGCCGACAGCGGCTGCTTGTTGTTCCCCCGGCCCCCTCTCCCTCCCCCCGGTCCTCCTCCCGAGGGCCCCTCGTCCTCCCCGGCCTCTCTGCATGCCACCGAAGCCCCCCACCCTTCTGTTCATGCCTCCTCCTCGGTTCAAGCTGCAACACAAGAGAAAGGTCGTGGTTATGAAACGTCACACTGGACCAGACGGTGTCTGCTAGCTGTGAAACGACATCTTTTCTCCCTCAGTGACGTCGCCAAACTGGAATATTTAGTTCTACAAGTCTTTCCAGTCAAAGTCAGATGACAAACCTTTTAACACTAGTGCTGCTTTCAGGTCACTGTGACACACTTTTGTGGTACGTAAGGTGAATCACAATGACCCTAAAACTGCCCAAGGGTTAAACAAGCAGAATCTGTCCTCTTGTTTTTTTAAAATGAGTCTCCAACAGAGGCTCAAGCCCACGTGTCACCACTTACCCCTGCATGGGAGGGCGTGTGTCGATCTGTGACGTAACAAGCTGGATGTTCATGGGCCGTCCTGTCAGGAGAGACAGCGAGAGAGATAGACAGCGAGAGAGAGAGACACACGTGGTCAGTCGCCAACTCCAAATCAATCAACTCAAAAACACATTGGGAGTCAAAGTGTAGATAACACCACCACCACCACCCTCCCTCCCCTTCAGTCTAGACAGGAAGCAGGCAGGCACTAGGACCTACCATCCAGGGGGACTCCGTTGTACTGCTTCATAGCCTTTAGAGCGTCAGCTTTCCTCTCGAAGTGGACGTCCGCCGTTCCCAGGCTCCGACCTGAGCGATCGTAGTGAACCGCTGCCTTCTTTAACGTCCCGAACTCTGCAAACAGCTCCTGTGTGGAGAGCAGAGGGGAGGGAGACACCGTGAGCCAGACGGCTACCAGCAGCAGCAGCTACAAGCAGCAGCAGCTACAAGCAGCAGCAGCTACCAGGCATGCCAAGACAGACATCTTCCTCCAGGTTCAATCTAGGACGCATCTTAATTCATCATTACAGGCCAATGTACTTAACATGATTTCACATTGGTAGCGAGTCTTATAGGGGACTGTGCCGAACTAAAACACGAATGTACTGGACAGGAAGCAGCATCGAACAGGAAGCAGCATCGAACAGGAAACAGTACCTGTATGTCTGCATCTGACACCCCAAAGTCAAGGTTGGACACCAGAAGTTTCCCTCCTGTTTCCACGCTGCCGCCGCCACCGCCGCCAGCGTTAAAGCCGTTGTCGTACATGTCATGCTGCCACTTGTCCGGAAGCTGCTTGGGCTGCAACAGACGAGAGAGAACAACGCACCCGCTGACTTCAGGCTCCCCTGTCTCTGTCAATCACAGAGTCCACACGGAGGCTGGCTGGAGGCTGGCTGTGGGGGCCAAGCAGACAGAACGCCACTTCCACAGGGACACACACCAGGGTGGGGGATCGCTAGCACAACTATCCCCCCTCTGCCCCTCATGAACCCTCCCACACATATCCCTCCCCCCTTACTGCCCCACTGGAAGATAGCCCATCACCATTACTACATAGAGGAACAGTACAGATCTAGCAGTCTACATGTGAGACAAACTGGGTGTGAATACAGATTTTTACAAATGTTTCACAACATCACACTTCAACTGTAAAGATTGTGGACAAAATGTGCCAAAACTATACAGGCTGATTTCATTGACACACTGTCTCATTGAAAGTTGTAAACACACACACACACCACAGTTTAGCTATTGCCGTCATCTAAACCACCCATGGTTGTAAACCTCAAATTCCCTGCCCACCCCTTAAGTAGCCTGCTAGCTACTGCAAGCTAACCCCATTTATCTACTGTTCTCTTGCCATCTGTGCCTCCCACCCACGACTCTCCAGACGGCCACCTCCGGGAAAACAATCCGAACTGGTGTAGCCCTCTTCCGGGTCGTCTCCAACGGTGCTCTGAAGCGATGAACTCATCCGAAAAAAAAGTTCATTGTAACGCCTTAAGAAGGCTGGGAAGGATGAAGTGTCCGTGATTTAAGAGGCAAATAGTTGGCTTGGACTGTAACTAGAATCGCCAACTATCCAGAGTATGCAATGGCGGATCATCTGAGCGTCCATTTTGAAACCACGCCATTTTGATAGTGGCTCGTGTGATGGCTGGTTATATAATTATTTGAAATTGGACACGAATAAAATACTCATAACAGGGTTTTGTTTTAAAGTCCGTTAAGCATTCAATCCAGAAGAGATTACACCGGTTAGGTGTCGGTCAAGCGAGCGCAGATTGTAGAAACCCGCTAGCCACTCCCGAACAAAGGACGCCTTCACAAAGATGAGGGCGCTGGAAGCGAGACGACTCCAAAAGTGTGGGAGGGGGACACGACTTCCAAATGTAGAGGGCTTTTTCAATGCAGTGATTTCCAGGACACCATCCGGATGGTTTTTTGGGGGGAGGGAGGGGGGTGAAAGATACATTTAAACGACTGTTGAAGACTACTACTAATTCGGTGGTGGTTTGAGGATGCTGGATCAAAATGGCACCATGTACGCCGTGCGTAGATGATCCCGGTTAGCCAGTGTGGCTAACGTTAGCTAGCTTGCTCCAACGCCTCTTCTCAAAAAAAAAGATGTTTAACATACGGGTTGGGGTAAAGGACACATTATGCATTCAATTTCCATTCAAACTCAACCGTAATTTAGTGAGCCTCCCTCATTATTCGAGGTTAACTCGACGGTTAAGCGCTCGATAGCCTAGCAAGCGATCACCAGGCTTTAGCAGGTCAGCCGGTGTTTTTCCTTTTTCCTCTCCTCACTCCTCTAATTTTCTCATACCCTGCTGTACGGCGTAGGTCTGCCTCTACCACGGATCAGGTTCGGTCGATTCCTCAAAGGGCCGGATCCTCCACCACGGCCTCCAAGGCCTCCACCGGCGCCTCGCCCAACACTACCACCTCGGCCCCCGCCAGAACCTCCTCGGCCGCGGCCTCTTCCACCGCGGCCTCCCGCACCGCCTCGCTGAACCCTGTTCTGTTTGATTATATCATCTAAAGACATATCCATTTTATCGGCCATGATGTTAACGCTTAACAATACTGTAAGCGAATTTAAAAAAAGGATAGCCTAGCCTAGTCCCTGTCTTGCTTAAACGCGCCGGCGGTCTGTCTTCTCGACGTCTTCAACCGGGAAAAATACGTAAATGACGTAAGAGGCAGCTACTCTTTATCAGCTCGAGTCCCGCCTTTGTTTAGGTCGCATAAAATGACGTCACTGTTGTGGTTCCGCCCAGTTATCTGGACAGCGGGCACCATCACAGAACCGCGTATGTCTACTGCACGTTATATTCTTTGCGTTAGAGCCACACTTTAATTAGAAGTGAGCTTCGAAGGTATCGTAATAAGGCTTTAATAGAAAGCCCACAATCAAAGACCGCTACAATAAAGCATCGAGAAAAAATATTGTAAAAGTTTTTTATTCAACGTTTTGTTTCGAGCCGGGAAGTCAATTTAGGGCAGTATACTAACAGGAAGTGTACTTGAAGTCCATTTGAATGGGGGCATAATTAACAATAAAAATGTTGGCGTCACTACTGAATAATATTTGGCTTCCAAAATTCGCCTGTACAATCTTGATTAAATTCCAATACATCTACAATTCAGCTATCAAACTATCCTCTTCCAAAAAAAACACAAAAAAACAAAAAAAATACATAAAAAACTCAGCCCTACAGCATCCTCCTCCATAGTTATGTTTGTAGGTTGATAAGAAAACAAGAGTTTCTATTTAAGACTGCAGTCTATTGTGTTTTTGTCCCCAGTGAAGAGGTTGTGGACAGTTTTGAGTCGTGTCAGCGGTTTTCATTGACACTCTGAATCTGTCCCGTTCGCGATAAAAAAACGACAAATGAAAAAACATGACGTACTCGTGACTTAGAAAGCAAGAGGCAGGAGAGAAGGAAGATCCCGCTGTGCTTGTCTTCCATCCGTATGAGGGGGCGGAGAGAGGGAGAGACAGTGCATGAGGATCATCTACACTCTGACGGTCATTTCTCAACATCAGCCTCGCTGTGCCACAGGACAGTGGGCAGCGTGTTGTGATCCAGGGTGTAGAAAGAGAGAGAGAGAGAGAGAGAGAGAGAGAGAGGGGGGGGGGGGGAAGAGAGTGAGAGAGAAAAGGGAAGAGAGAGAGGGATAGAGATGAAAAGAGAGAGGTGAAGAGTGGGAGAGGGAGGACGAGAGAGCGAGAGAAAGGGGGAGAGAGACTAAGAGAGAGAGAGGGATAGAGATGAAAAGAGAGAGGGGAAGAGAGAGAGAGAAAAGGGTGGAGAGAGAGACTAAGAGAGAGAGAGAGAGAGAGAGAGAGAGGGGAAGAGTGGGAGAGGGGGGAAGAGAGGGGAAGAGAGAGAGAGAGGTAATAGTGAGAGCAGGGGGGAAGAGAGAGAGAGAGGGGAAGAGTGGGAGAGGGGGGAAGAGTGGGAGAGGGGGGAAGAGAGAGAGGGGAAGAGAGAGAGAGAGGGGAAGAGGGGGAAGAGAGAGAGAGAGGGGAAGAGAGAGAGAGAGGGGAAGAGTGGGAGAGGGGGGGAGAGAGAGGCGGAAAGAGAGAGAGAGAGTGGAGAGGGGGAGAGAGAGAAGAGGGAAGAGTGCGGATGAGGGGGGAGAGAGAGAGAGAGGGGAAGAGAGAGAGAGAGGGAAGGAAAGTTGGGGAGGGAAAAGAGGAAAAAGAGAGAGAGAAGAGGGGAAAGAGTGGAAGAGGGGGAAGAGGAGAGAGAGAGAGGGGCAACGAGAGAGAGAGAGGGGAAGAGAGAGAGAGAGGGGAAGAGAGAGAGAGGGGAAGAGAGAGAGAGAGGGGAAGAGAGAGAGAGAGAGAGATGAATGACAGTAAAGGATGGCGCTCTATTCTGGGCGGGCCAGAGAGGCTGGCAGACTGACAGGAGGTTGGTGGAGGATCCAGAGGATACAAGGTGGAGGGAGAAGCAGCAGGACTGGCAGGAAGAGACTAGGACTTCTTAGAATCCTGTGTGTTACGTCTCTTTATGTCGCTCAGGTCATCTTACACCTTCATATCAGAACTTAATGGATTCATATAATATCACATGTTGGAGAGAAAGAAGATGAATAAACGTACTGCCGGCTACCAGGAAATCATTTCTCTCTCGCTTTGTCTCTATGTAGGTCTGTAGATATTCTTGTACAGGTCTCCTGTTAAACTTAGCAGTTTGTCTCCTAGCTCGGCTCCCAGAATGGTTAACAGCTACAAGCGAACCTCCAGCCCCAGGTCTCCCACCAACACAGGGGAACTCTTCACACCTGCGCACGAGGAGAATGTGCGCTTCATCCACGAAAGTGAGGATCAGTCTAAAAGCTGCCCTTGAGTTGTCGATGTGTGTGCCTCTTCTGATATTGTCTGTGTCTCTTGTCTGTCTTGTCTCTTGTCTGTCGCGCTTTCTTCTGTTTTACAGTCTTTTGTTGTGTCTGTCTGCTTTTTTGTCTCTGTCTTTTTTGTGTCTGTCTGTCTGTCTCATCTGTATTGTCTGTCTCTCTCTGTTCTCTGTCTGTCCGCTCGTACTGCTCTGCACTCTCTGTCTGTGCTGTCTGACGTCATCTGTGGTCGCCCGCCTGCTTGCAAGCACTCTCACTCGTATGTTTCTCACTTGGTAGGCTCGGGTCCGGTGTTCGCCGACAGAGGCACCCATATATGGATTCTGCGTTGCTTTATGAGTCAACTGGCAAGACTCTTGAACTTACAGTGTTTATATTTCCCACACCACCGATCGTGCTGAAAAATGCCGAAAGTAGGGTTTAGGAACCCCTTGGCAACCACCTATCAAGTGCTTCACATAGCAACAGCCCCGCAGCGCTCATACTAACTGTGTGCAGAAGGACGATGAAAAACGACTCCACTCGAAGCGAGCTCCCAGTAGTCTGGTCGCCTGGATACGACCGTCTGTGAAAAACACACTCAAAAGTTTCCGATCGATACGTAACCACGATTCTGACATGCGTTACTTACTCCGCTTCTCTCCCCAGTCCTGGCAGGAGCTGCTCTTCGGGACATCAGATCTACCGCAGCAGCGAGCGAAACGACCGTGGCCCAGAGTACGTGAGAAAAACGGCCTACCCCAACCTAACAATTGTACGCTGCGTCCCCGAGCAGATGAGACAGGGACAACTGATCAATCATGAGTGATAACCAGTTGAAAGCTTAGAGATTCAGGTTAGTTTTAAGGGAACAAAGAACATGGTTCCAAGCCTGGGAGAGGCTACTTTTTCGAAGTATCTTGTGGACTTCATGCCCAGTTCAAAGCGCAACCCGAATGTCAAACTCGCAGACCACTATATATTATCAAAATCAAGTGGAAAGTCCTGTGTAGATTGTGGTGAAGCTTGAAAGCATGGCAAAAGACGGCCCCGAAGGTAGGGACGTAGAGACAACGGACCAGGGTACTGTCTTTCATACCAGTGATTATGAATAGCACAGGAGCTGCGTTTCAGGATTGCACGAGCTCGTGCACACGGGGGTGAATGGTAGGTGAATACTGGTGCGTGCTCCGTCTCCTCGGGTCATTACCTATGACTTTACCAACCCGAAGTGGAACCCGGAGACAGAACGAACACACGAACCAAGATGCTGCTGAAGAAAAGATAAGAGAACGAGCAGCAAAGTTAAGTAGACATGCTTCACACACACGAGGACGCGTAGCTAAGCGGAGGCCGGCTGCCGGCACGCGTCCTGTGGAACATCTGTTGTCCCACTCCACTGACAGAGATCGCTCGGTTGAAACACACTAACTAATTCGCTCACGACAATCTGTCTCCTTTACCTGACTTAAACCTCGCGTTCGTAGTAGTCTCCAGGGCAGTCTCCCGCTCTCGCGGACCAGGACACAGCTACATTTTGCCATGTTTCTGCTTCAACACCAATCTAGCACACCTGATTTTGATATTATTAGCTGGCTGATGTGTTGAATCGGGTTGGTTAGAACTGGGATGAGTACAAAGACCTACTTGAAAGTAGCTCTCCAGCAACAGGCTTGGAAACCACTGTTCATTATGTTCCCTTTAACCTAACCTGAATCTCTAAGTTCAAACATGGTTACATCATGTCACTGATAGTGTCCCTGGTGCATTCGGGGACGTACAATGTAGGTTGGGGTTAGGGTTTTTCTCCACGTACTCCTGGGGGCCACGGTCGTTGCGCTCGCTGTTCTGCGGTGATCTGATGTCCCTGAGAACGCACTGCCAGGCTGGGGACGAGAAGGAGTAAGATAACGCATGTCAGATCGTGGTTACGTTCACGGGAAACTTTGAGTCGTGTTTATTCACAGACGTCGTCATCCAGGGAAGCAGACTAAGGAGCTGCTTCGAGGAGTGTTTCATGTCTGACAGAGAGGGGGGGCTCGTCTCATGTGAGACTTAGGTGTGGGGTTCTTACTAATGCATTTATTCAGCAGATAGCTGCCTGATGGGAAATATAACACATCAAGAGTTTTGAGAATAAAGCAAAGGAGAATTATGGGATGCATGGAACACTGACCGAGCTACATGATGAACATACAGGGCGTTTGCAAGCAGGCGACAGAGAGCCAGACAGACAGACAGAGAGAGTGAGACAGAGAGCGAGACAGACAGAGACACAGAGAGAGACAGACAAACAGAGAGACAGACAGACAGACAGAGACACAGAGAGAGACAAACAGAGAGACAGACAGACAAACAGACAGACAGAAACAGAGAGCGAGACAGACAGAGACAGACAGACAGAGACACAGACAAACAGAGAGAGCACACATCGACGAATCAAGGCAAGTCTTTTGACTGATCCTCACTTTCGTGGATGAAGCGCACATTCTCCTCGTGCGCAGGTGTGAAGAGTTCCCCTGTGTTGGTGGGAGACCTGGGGCTGGAGGTTCGCTTGTAGCTGTTAACCATTCTGGGAGCCGAGCTAGGAGACAAACTGCTAAGTTTAACAGGAGACCTGTACAAGAATATCTACAGACCTACATAGAGACAAAGCGAGAGAGAAATGATTTCCTGGTAGCCGGCAGTACGTTTATTCATCTTCTTTCTCTCCAACATGTGATATTATATGAATCCATTAAGTTCTGATATGAAGGTGTAAGATATGAGATTACGGAGGACATGAAAATACGGTTCGTCTGGTCCTTCAAGATCAGCCAGTCCAGTTTCCGTCAGAAGTATGTTCACCTATTGTTCACATTCCAGTAAACGGATTGTAATGTTTTTCCAGAAATTAGCCACTACAATAGCGATGTCTGAATGAGGCTAACGGATTGACACATCTATACAGTGTTATCCTACCTTGTCATTCTGTTTGCGGTCTGCGCTCGCCCTTCACTCCTCTCTGCTGGACTGGTACGAGTTCGAGAGAGAAACGTTTGATAGCTTCAGTTGTAGCTCTGAAATCATCAAGTCAACGTTCGTTCAATCTTTTCATATTAAAAAACTTACAGTGAACATTCAGAAACTTGTCAAATATACACACCGTAACTATTATAAAAGACAAAAGTGTTAAACACTTTAAAAAAAGTTTGTAGCTAGCTAGCTAACCGGGAAAATGTTGCTAATGTAACGCCTGGCACACAACAGAGATTTGTTTACATTTTTTTTGCTAGCATCAAGCTAACGTCAAGAGCTAACATATGGCTAGCTAGCGCAATGTGAAACAGTAACTACTGACGTTAGCTTTTCAGTTAGCTAGGCTTGCTAATTGTTAAACGGTAGGATGGAGGGATGCGTCGCGAAAGACTAGATGTTTTTCTTGAATACAATTGAACTAGTTGTTTAGACAAATCAGCTCTGACATTAAAACGGTAGTACGTGGATGTGCGATTTATACGCCGAGTCTGTAAAATTACTCAAAAAGAACTAAACTGCATCTGCTGTTCCTGTATACATTAGCAAGCTAACAAAAGCAATTTCTTTCATGTTGAATTTCTTTCTGTAAACACTCAAAATTCGTAAAACAAGTCTAATATTGAGAATCCGTTAAATGACTTATAGATGAATGGTTTACATGTATTCTGGAAATGTATAAACAAAATATATATATATTCAAGAACCTGGCTTCAGATGCGGTTTCCTTTCGCTTTCTTTACTCCCCAAACAAGTATAGCTTCAGCAAGTTAGCCAGGCCTATCGTTGGCTAAAACGTTGCCAATGCCAACCAATCATTTCCGGGCAACGTGAACGGAAGTAGTGTAACCTGATCTGAGATCTGTTGTATGATGGAGTTAACGCTCTATTTCATATCGACGTCGGTGTTGACGGTGACGTTAGCTGATCATGGACCAGCTGTTATATTCATCACAGGTGCTTAGCGTACAAGCGGCATCCTGCAAAGTCAGCGTTAAAGGCGCAGCGTGTAAATCCCATTACGATGGTTCAAAGGTCATACGTATAGTCGTAGCATCTTGTAAAACAAATGTCATAATACGTTGAATGATACGTTCAGTATGTAATCATGTATATATTTAAATTTTATATCTGGACAGAACCTTGCGAAATGTACGTATGTATGTATGTATGTATGTATGTATGTATGTATGTATGTATGTATGTATGTATGTATTTATATGTGTGTGTGCGTGTGTGCGTGCGCGTGCATGCGTGCGTGTGCCCGCGTATCTACGTATCTGGTATCGTGTGTTCGTGATAATCAATTGAGAAGTGAGAGGAATTGTAATATTTATCAAAAAGAGCAGCTTTATTAATGAAAACATAATATGTACAAAATAAAAACAAAAAATGATAAGACTTTCAAGGACAACATTCAGTTCAAATGAGCAGAATACCATTAATATTGTAGACCATCCAACATACAGTTAAAACCCCCTTAATCATAGCATGCTACACTAACTTGTATGATGTGTTATGTTTGTAAGACCACCTGAGATGACCCACTGCCACAGCACAGGGTCACACGTGACATTAAAGGTATTTCCTGTTGACATTTGGCTAGATTAACACCTTGTCTTGATTCACCCTGCAGAGCGAGGGACTCTCTCTCTATCTGGCCCTGCGGTGAAGCAACGCTCAGTCCATCTTACTGAACATGTGGATTATACATGTGACCAAGTCACAGACGTCAACCATGTTGCTGTTCTTGTTGTTGTTGTTGCTGCTGTTGTTGTTGTTGATGGCACAGTTAGCGTAACCTCCATGCTATCGAAGCATCAACAACAGCTTTGTTGATTTCGTAACAGTTCTCCAGCGAGTCATGAGTTGATACACTCCTTAACGAGACGCTTTCGTCCGACACGACGTACAGGAGTAGATTTGAAACCCACGAACTCTTCATCTACAGTCCACATGATGTTCCCCCGAGCAGCACCGACACAAGGAGTTCAACCCTCCAGACGTTCATGTTGGCTTCTCTGTATGAAGCTGAACCACAAGTGTTCCTGGGCCTCGTCACTGCAAGCATGTGGCTCACTGTAGTTCCTGGGCCTCGTCGCTGCAAGCATGTGGCTCACTGTAGTTCCTGGGCCTCATCACTGCAAGCATGTGGCTCACTGTAGTTCCTGGGCCTCGTCACTGCAAGCATGTGGCTCACTGTAGTTCCTGGGCCTCGTCACTGCGAGCATGTGGCTCACTGTAGTTCCTGGGCCTCGTCACTGCAAGCATGTGGCTCACTGTAGTTCCTGGGCCTCGTCACTGCAAGCATGTGGCTCACTGTAGGCTGCCATCTTGGAAACGGCGCCCTTCTGATGTCAACGCCTCCTGGCATCGGGTTGCCGTGGTTACGTCTACCGCAGTCCACAGCACGGAACTTGGTTTGCTTGTGGGTGCGGTGCGTGTCGGTTGATAGTGTGTTTGTGTGAGTGTGTGTGTGTGTGTGTGTGTGTGTGTGTAACGTAAAGCACCAAACAGCAGGTCATCATCATTTCCTCTTTTCTCTGAAGCGAAGCGAAATAAAGGCACCTTTACACAGCGGATCCATATCGATACATGAATATAAAAAGAAGCTCTCTATCCTGTCTCCTGCCTGACCAGTCCATCCTCATCCCCCCCCCCTCACACCCCCCGTGTCTGGACCAGGGATGTCCTCTAGTCTACGTATCCATCCATCTATTCACATCCGTACAGCCATCCATCCACCTGTCCATCCATCTCTCCGTCTTCCGTCTACCCCTCTGTATGTCTGTCCCAGGACTCGTTATGCTGTTAGACACATCCTGTCTGGAACACTCTAACCAGCTCTTTGTTTTCCGGGTCGATGAGGTCAGAGGGCTTCTCCCCGTTCTCGTTCTGTGCCTCCCAGCTAGCCCCCAAAGATAGGAGGTACCTGGGGGAAGGATGACTCCTGTTAGGACTCAGGTGAACATGATTACAGGTAAGGACAGCTGCTGTTAGGACTCAGGTGAACATGATCACAGGTAAGGACTGCTGCTGTTAGGACTCAGGTGAACATGATCACAGGTAAGGACAGCTACTGTTAAAACTCAGGTGAACATGATCACAGGTAAGGACAGCTGCTGTTAGGACTCAGGTGAACATGATCACAGGTAAGGACAGCTACTGTTAAAACTCAGGTGAACATCATCACAGGTAAGGACAGCTGCTGTTAAAACTCAGGTGAACATGATCACAGGTAAGGACAGCTGCTGTTAAAACTCAGGTGAACATGATTACAGGTAAGGACAGCTGCTGTTAGGACTCAGGTGAACATGATCACAGGTAAGGATGACTCCTGTTAGGACTCAGGTGAACATGATCACAGGTAAGGACTGCTGCTGTTAAAACTCAGGTGAACATCATCACAACTACAGCTGCTAGTAAATGTGTCTGACCTGGCGATGTCAGGGTAGCCATCACTGCAGGCCATGTGGAGGGCTGTCCAGCCATCCTGGTCTCTCTGGTGGACATCTGCTCCATACTTCACCAGCAGCTTCACACACTCCAGGTTACCTGATAACACCGCCTCATGGATGGCTGCCATACCTGCAGACACAGACAGATAGACAGGCAGAGAGAGAGACAGAGAGACAGACACAGAGAGAAAGAGATTGAGAGTGAAAGAGAGAGAGAGAGAGAGAGAGGGAGAGGCAGAGAGATAGAGAGGGAGATAGAGAGACACAGAGAGGAGAGACAGAGATACAGAAAGATAGAGAGATCGAGAGTGAAAGAGACAGAGAGAGATAGAGAGCCAGAGAGATAGAGAGGGAGGGACAGAGAGATAGACAGAGAGAGATAGAGAGCCAGAGAGATAGAGAGGGAGGGACAGAGAGATAGACAGAGAGAGAGAGAGAGAGATATAGAGAGGGAGGGACAGAGAGATAGACAGAGAGAGATAGAGAGGGAGGGACAGAGAGATAGACAGAGAGAGATAGAGAGGGAGGGACAGAGAGATAGACAGAGAGAGAGAGAGAGAGAGCCAGAGAGATAGAGAGGGAGGGACAGAGAGATATACAGAGAGAGAGAGAGAGAGAGAGAGAGAAATACATGGAGAAAGATTCAGAAGGAAAGAAACAGATGAAGACACGCATAAGTATAACTACAAACTTACATACATGACAGTTGTTAATAAGTATGTGAACATAAATAAATGCATTTGAAGCACACTTCCAATGGTGTGGAAAAGAACTGAACATAAACTCTTTAAATACATTTTAAATCGATTGAAGTTGACTTCTTTTCCACTTGGGGTCCTTCTTAGCTTCCTAACATTGCTGCTAACATCAAGTCTCCATACATGGCCCTGGAAGAGTGCCCTCCCCCTGCCCTCCCCCAACCCTCCCCCTGCCCTCCCCCTGCCCTCCCCAACCCTCCCCCTGCCCTCCCCAACCTCCCCCTGCCCTCCCCAAACCCCTTCCCCTGGCCTCCCCGTGCCCTGACCTCCTCCTGCCCTGCCCGTGCCCTGCCCTGCCCTGCCCGTGCCCTGCCCTGCCCTGACCTCCCCCTGCCCCTGTCCTGCTCTGCCCTGCCCTGGCCTCCCCCTGCCCTGCCCTGCCCTGCCCTGACCTCCCCCTGCCCCTGTCCTGCTCTTCCCTGCCCTGGCCTCCCCCTGCCCTGCTCTGCCCTGTTCCTGTCTCACTCTCACCTACCAGTAGAGACCAGCCTTGACACCTGCCTTACAACCAGACTGAGATGACGATCTTAGGTTACATAAAAGGTCAACCGTCAAAGGTCAAGGGTTAATGAGCAGTTGGCCCTCACCAGACAGGAAGACGGTGTCCAGGCGTATTTTTCTGGCCCTTATAAAGCGTCCGACCTGCTCCAGCTCTCCTCGCCGTATGCAGTCCTGGAAGATGATGTCATTCGGGAAACGCACAGTGCGGACGGGCTTGAGGGCAACGGGTGCCGGCGCCGGTGGAGGGGGCGGGGCCTGGACGGGCGCTCGCTGGGCCGCGGAGCTGTAGCGCGGAGGTTTGCTGTACGATGGCGTGTAGCTGGAGGCGGTCTTGTGGGACGGCGTATAAAGAGACGGGGTGTAGTTTGTGGAGGTGTAGTTCGTGGGGGTGTAGTTCGTGGAGGTGTATTTCGTGGGGGTGTACTTGGTTGGTGTGTAGTGGGTGGGTGTGTACTTTGTTGGCGTGTAGTGTGTGGGTGTGTATGTGGGTGTGTATGTGGGTGTGTATGTGGGGGTGTACTGTGTGGGGGTGTACTGTGTGGGGGTGTACTGGCTGTAGCGTGTGTACGACGACACCGGCAGGTGGCAGCTGTACTTCATCCTTCCAGAAGACACTGTGAAACCTCCTCTCTCAAGAGGAGAGGAGGAACAGGAGGAGGAGAGGAGGAACAGGAGGAGGAGGAGAGGAGGAACAGGAGGAGGAGGAGTGGAGGAACAGGAGGAGGAGAGGAGAAAATCCAAGGAAACGGTAGAATCCACAGGTCAACAATCCAGACTCTCTGAGATTTTAGTCCAGCTGGGTCTTCAAGATAGTAACCCTCTGTGTTCTGTCCTTCCCTCTAGTCCGTAACAGTCTGTGTTCTGTCCTTCGCTCTAGTCCGTAACAGTCTGTGTTCTGTCCTTCGCTCTAGTCCGTAACAGTCTGTGTTCTGTCCTTCGCTCTAGTCCGTAACAGTCTGTGTTCTGTCCTTCCCTCTAGTCCTTCCCAAGGATCCTGCAGAAGTCCAGAAGTCCAAACTGCTCCTTCTTCTTTTGTTTTGACTCTCTCTGTCTCTCTCTCTCTCTCTCTCTCTCTCTCTCTCTCTCTCTCTCTCTCTCTGTGTCTCTCAGTCTCTCTCTCTCTCTCTCTCTCTCTCTCTCTCTCTCTCTGTGTCTCTCTCTCAGTCTCTCTCTCTCTGCTTCTCTTTCTCTTTACGCGTCCTGCGTATGTGCAACTGGCTGGAGTCCTGTAGCTCTGCTCAGCATGTAACTCTGAGGGGGGAGGCATGGCAGGGTCCCTATATTCCCTCTGCAGGGCTATTTTCGGGGGATCGTCCCTCCTACTGACCAGCTGAGTAGAGAGTGGCTCTCTTCCTTTCTCCTTGCACCACCCCTCAGCGCCGTCACACGCTCTCTGGCACAGCCTCCACCCTCCAGCTCATGACCTCGCTCTGCTAGCACCCCCACCCAAACCCCTCTCTGATATGTCGGGTTTACTTTCAAAAGCGTTTGACGAGCAAACACGCAGTTGTATTACGTAACTCGTTTCAAAGACTCTTGTCATAATCACACAGAACATGTTTGTGTTTTTCGCACCGCTATTTTCCGATTCCCGTGTCAATGTTGATAATCTGATCAGATTGGACATGAAAACTAACAAAAAAAGCATCGTCGGGTCATTTATTTAACACCATGAATGCTTTCCGAAGGTCCATTTCAAGAGAGCGGACATTTTGTTTTCAGCACACAGCATGTAAACAGAACCCTTCTGGTGTAACATGACATGTACCACGTGCCAATAAAAAAATACTCCTTAATATTAACAGCATTCTTAACAAAGCTGAGTGAAATGGTCCGACACATTTATACGTTTGTATGCGAAGTTATGTTGGCGAGACATGAGTTGTCAGTTGCGTGTATGTGAATCAAAAGGCGGGAAAGAGAACATGGCCTGTTAGATCTTTCAAAACACCAGCAGCTCACAAACAAGGTCCTAAATAAAACTCCACACTTGATCACAATGCGGCCATCGGCCATGTTAGTTCAACACCAATCATGTGCTCAGCAACTGGTCAACAACTAGAGTGACTATGTTATGCTTGAGGTAACTCAAGGTAACTCGAGGTAACTTTCCTCATTACTTCTTACCAAAGTAATGTAAACACCACTAGCAAACCACATGACCTCCAACCTTCATCTGCCCACCGCATCGTGGACCTGCCCGGCCAATAGCATCGCATCGTGGACCTGCCCGGCCAATCGCATCGCTCCGTTTGGAACACGGAGTAAGCGAGCAACGTCTTTGACCAACTGTCGTGTCATGAGGGTCATAAATCCAAGTCGCTAATTTTAACCCTTTAACCCTTTTTTGTGTCTGTGCGTGTGTGTGTCGGTGTGTGTCTGTGTGTGTGCGTGTGTGTGTCGGTGTGTGTCGGTGTGTCTGTGGGTGTGTCTGTGTGTGTGCGTGTGTGTGTCGGTGTGTGTCTGTGTGTGTGCGTGTGTGTGCGTGTGTGTGTCTGTGTGTGTGCGTGTGTGTGTTGGTGTGTGTCTGTGTGTGTGCGTGTGTGTGTCGGTGTGTGTCTGTGACTGTCTGTGTGTGTGCGTGTGTGTGTCGGTGTGTCTGTGAGTGTGTGTGTGTGTGTGAGTGTGTGAGTCTTTGAGTGTCTATGAGTGTCTGTGTGTGTGTCGGTATGTGTCTGTGAGTGTCTGTGTGTGTGCGTGTGTGTGTCGGTGTGTGTCTGTGTGTCTGTGGGTGTGTTTGTGTGTGAGTGTGTCTGTGCGTGTGTGAGTGTGTCTGTGAGTCTTTGAGTGTCTATGTGTGTCTGTGTGTGTGTCGGTATGTGTCTGTGAGTGTCTGTGTGTGTGTATCTGAGTGTGTGTCTGTGTGTGTGTCTGTGTGTCTGTGTCTATGTGTCTGTGTCTGTGTGTGTGTGTGTGTGTGTTAGTGACATTGTACCAGCCAGACAGAACCAGTCAGCAGCAGGGAAGGACGGGGACTGAACCAGCTGGTTCAGACAGGATCAGAGTGTGTGTGTGTGTGTGTGCGTGTGTGAGAGAGAGTGTGTGTGTGTATGTGTGTGTGTGAGTGAGTGTGAGTGTGTGAGCGTGTGATCGTGTGACTGAGTGAGAAATTTTGGTCTGTTGGGTGTGTGAGAAAAAGAGAGTGCTCTTTCTCTGTGTGTGAGTAGGCATGTGTCTCTGTGTAAGAATGTCCATGTCTGTGTGTGTATGTGCTTATTTGTGCATGTGTGTGTGTGTGTGCGTGTGTGTGTGTACGTGTGTGTGTGTGTGTGTGATCTGAGTGCTTCGCGAGCCAAACCTGGACATGCCAGAGAAGCTGCTGGCAAGGCAGGGAACATGGCTGCTCTCGTGGTTTACTGTTACTGAGGCACAAACATGTCCTGATCAACAACCTGACAGAGACACTGGCTGGGACTTCAGGATGTGTCCAGCCTTGTGTCTGTGTCCAGCCTTGTGTCTGTGTCCAGCCTTGTGTCTGTGTCCAGCCTTGTGTCTGTGTCCTCTGGCTGTGTCCAGCCTTGTATGTCTGTCCACTGGCTGTGTCCATTGGCTGTGTCCAGCCTTGTGTTTGTGTCCACTGGATGTGTCCAGCCTTGTGTCTGTGTCCAGCCTTGTGTCTGTGTCCACTGGCTGTGTCCAGCCTTGTGTCTGTGTCCAGCCTTGTGTCTGTGTCCAGCCTTGTGTCTGTGTCCAGCCTTGTATGTATGTCCACTGGCTGTGTCCAGCCTTGTGTCTGTGTCCAGCCTTGTGTCTGTGTCCTCTGGATGTGTCCAGCCTTGTGTCTGTGTCCAGCCTTGTGTCTGTGTCCAGCCTTGTGTCTGTGTCCTCTGGATGGCTGTCATCGCTGGATCCTTTCATTGCATTTAACCCTTAAGAGGAGACTGAATCACAACAGGATTCTGTCAGGATTCTTTTAAAAGCGTTTCCTGTTAGACAGAAGGTGTCTACGAAGCTCGATGTTTAAAAACGTTCCACAAGTTCTGCACCAAAGTTATTTCCTTTGAGCATCAAGTTCCTGTGCCAGTGCCTACTTCCTGTCCTCTCTCCCCCAGGCCCCCTACTTCCTGTCCTCTCTCCCCCAGGCCCCCTACTTCCTGTCCTCTCTCCCCCAGGCCCCCTACTTCCTGTCTTATCTCCCCCAGGCCCCCTACTTCCTGTCTTATCTCCCCCAGGCCCCCTACTTCCTGTCCTCCCTCCCCCAGGCCACCTACTTCCTGTCCTCCCTCCCCAGGACAGGGAGCTGAAGCTGGGGAACACTGGGTGGGAACGAGCTGTCTAGACCGACGGAGGTGAGAGTAATTGGATGTTATGTCATGCCGCTATAGAGTTCCTCTGCTTCTTATAAGAGGGGTGGAGGAGGGGCAGAAAGGGGGGGGGGGAGCGTTGAATAATGTTGTTACCCCGTCCAGACATACAGACACCTGGTCAGTATGCACACGCACTGGGACACACACACACACACACACACACACGACCTCCACCTCCAGTATTGTCTTGTAAACATAGACTTTTATCCCCTTCTTTTCCTCCCTGCCAGACTCAAGGGTCAGGGGTCAGGGGTCAGGGGTCAGGGGTCAGGGGTCTTGTCAGAGCCTCCGCTTGACACAGAGGGTGGAAGAACAAGGAGGGTGGCCACCTCCTCCTCCCCACAGCACGTCCACCTCCTCCTCCCCCTCCCTACAGCACCTCCTCTACCCTCCCCACAGCACCTCCGCCTCCACCTCCTCCTCCCCACAGCACCTCCCCTCCCCCCACACACCTTGTCACACTGCATTTTTACCTGTCATCCTTCCCCTGCTTGAATGAACAATGTTTGAACGGTGACACCTTCCCTGCTCCCAGGCACACTAGTAGAGTCAGGTGATACGTGGAAGAGACAGAGAGTCCTTCTAAGGGCAGCGCTGTAGAACAGAGCTGAAGGGATAGGACACCTGCAAGGCCAGAGGCATTAACATGCTAACAACAAGCTGATGGACCAGTTAAAACATCACAGACACAGATTCCTAAGCTACCTGTTGACTCATTAATCCTGCAGTGTCCTCGTGCCTGTGTGTGAAGTTCACTATTCTTGGATGCGAGGCCAGAGAGGTCTGTGGGACACGAATACACATCACCTTACTGTGGAAACTCCAGGAAGGTACCTAGTCAGGTGGTCTGGGGGGTGGACAGACAGACAGACGGGCAGGCGGGCAGGCAGGCAGATAGACAGCCAGATAGACAGGCAGGCAGATAGACAGGCAGATAGACAGGCAGGGAGCTAGACAGTAGAACAGACAGACAGACAGACGGGCAGGCGGGCAGGCGGGCGGGCAGGCGGACGGGCAGGCGGGCAGATAGACAGGCAGGCAGATAGACAGGCAGGCAGATAGACAGGCAGGGAGCTAGACAGTAGAACAGACAGACAGACACAGACAGACAGACAGACAGACAGACAGACAGACAAACAGCAGGACAGACAGAAATGGGGGGATGAAGGGACAGACAACATGGAAGAAAGGAGAGAGGTGTGAATGGAGGGGTGCACAGAGGGATGGAGAGATGCAAGGGAGGGTATGAGTGGGACGGAGGGATGGAGTGAAAAGAGAGACTCTGGGAGGGAGAGAGTGTGTTGGAAAGATAAAGGGAAGGAAATAGAAGAATGGGGTACAACTTGGGATGGGAGACTATGACAGGGATGGGGGGAACGGAGTTCCTCTATTGGACAGTGCAAGATGTCTCCCCTCCAATGGCAGCACGGCGACGAGGATCCTATTGGATGTATTTACAGAAGGAAGCTCACTTGGTCAGTTTCCTGCAGTCATCTGGAAACGTGGCAGTCCTGTGTCACAAAAAACTACACAAACACACACACACACTCACACAGGACCCCCTACCTCACACACACACACACAGGACCCCCTACCTCACACACACACACACACACACACACACACACACACACACAGGACCCCCCACCTCACACAAACACACACACACACGCACAGCACGCCAGATCTCACAGACTAAATCGGTCCGTCCTGTGCAGGACTCCGGGTCCACCTGCTCCCAGCATGCTCTGGGGGACCCTCATGGTTGCCATGCCGATGGACTTTAGAGTGGCTGATCCTGTTTTGGGGAGTCACGAGCGCGTAGTTTCCATGGGAACTGGTCCACACGCTTTGACCACAGGAGGAAGGCAGTCTGTGAAGACAACAAGAAACAGGTCACAAAAGGTTTTACCACAAAATACATCTGATGTTTTCTGTGAGACATGAGAGGTTAATCTGGTGATACAATATAAACAATGTCTCTCAGTGGTGATGGCTGATTGGTGACAGCTGATTGGTGACAGCTGATTGGTGAGCAGTGATTGGTGAGCAGTGATTGGTGATTGGTGACAGCTGATTGGTGCGCAGTGATTGGTGAGCAGTGATTGGTGAGCAGTGATTGGTGATTGGTGATTGGTGAGCAGTGATTGGTGAGCAGTGATTAGTGAGCAGTGATAGGTGAGCAGTGATTGGTGAGCAGTGATTGTTGAGCAGTGATTGGTGAGCAGTGTTTGGTGAGCAGTGATTGGTGATTGGTGAGCAGTGATTGGATGTATTGAGTCAAAGGTGAGTAGGTTCAACTCTTTAACTCCGGATGAACGTCTCCATGGTGATCAACGGACGAGACTCATCGGGTGTGTGTGTAAGTGAGTAAATAAGTAAATGAGTGAGTGTGTGTGTGTGTGTGTGTGAGCGTATAAGTGTGTATGAGTGAGTGTGTGTGTGTGTGTGTTTGAGTGAGTGTGTGTGTGTGTGTGTGAGTGTGTGTGTGTGTGTGTATGTGAGCGAATAAGTGTGTATGAGTGAGTGCGTGTGTGAGTGTGTGTGTATGTGAGTGTGTGAGTGTGTGAGTGAGTGCGTGTGTGAGTGTGTGTGTGTGTGAGTGTGTGTGTGTATGAGTGAGTGTGTGTGTGTGTGTATGAGTGTGTGTGTGTGTGTATCTGCGCGCACACGTGTGTATATTTAGCCAGTCTTGCTCTTGAGTCTTTGAGCCGTGGTCTTGACCTCAAAGTTTTGTCACTGCTTCAATTTTCCGATGACATTCTATCCTGTTAGCGTATTATTACCACGTTAGTCTTCTATCGTTTCATTTTATTGTGTCTATTTTTCAGTTTAAATCAGTTTCATTTGCTTGACATTCTGCTGTGCCAGCTGTCTGATGTGATCGCATCACAATGACAGGTATGGAACTCTGACTGAGGGTGGAAATGTGTGTTTTGTCCCAGGACAGCTCTGTCTGCAGTGTGTGTGTGTGAGTGTGTATGTGCGTGAGTGTGAGCGTATGTGTGTGTGTATATGTGTGTATGTGTGTATATGTATGTATGTATGTGTGTGTGTATATGTGTGTATGTGTGTATATGTGTGTGTGTATGTGTACGTGTGTGTATATGTGTGTATGTGTGTGTGTATGTGTATGTGTGTATATATATATGTGTGTGTGTGTGTGTGTACATGTTTGTGTGTGTGTGTGTGCGCATGCCTCAGAGGTGTTCTCTCTGTCCCCCAGCACATGTGTGTGTGTGTGTGTGTGTGTGTGTGTGGTGTGTGTGTGTGTGTGTGTGGTGTGTGTGTGTGTGTGGTGTGTGTGTGTGTGTGTGTGTGTGTGGTGTGTGTGTGTTCTCTCTGTCCCCCAGCACCCTATAAACACCCCTGTCCCACTAAGACACTTCATGGTCCCCAGCACACCTCACACCAGAGCCCT
>BROE01000018.1:1461660-1474160 GCA_036571765.1 Plecoglossus altivelis | reverse complement strand
TTCAGCCGTGGGCCTCCATACTCACATTCTCTCACGTACACACACACAAACACACACACAAACACACACACACACACACACACAAACACACACACACAGTAAGGCACTTCAGACTCACTATGCCTGTATTATGAAGAGAAAGGGCAGCTCCTATAGGTGTGTGTGCTAATGTGTGTGTGCTAATGTGTGTGTGTGAAGGTGTGTATCTGTGTGTGGTAATGTCTGTGTGTGAAGGTGTGTATCTGTGTGTGCTAATGTGTGTGTGTGTGCTAATGTGTGTGTGTGCTAATGTGTGTGTGTGTGCTAATGTGTGTGTGTGTGCTAATGTGTGTGTGTGTGCTAATATGTGTGTGTGTGTGCTAATGTGTGTGTGTGTGCTAATGTGTGTGTGTGTGCTAATGTGTGTGTGTGTGCTAATGTGTGTGTGTGTGCTAATGTGTGTGCAGCTAAGCTTGTGGAAGGCTGTCAGTGTCATCTGAGGCCTGATATCACAGCCATGCATAAACCCACCATCGGCAGCATCCCTGTGTTTGCACATATAGTGTGTGTGTGAGTGCTTGCGTGTGTGTGTGTGTGTGCAAGTGTGTGTGTGAGTGTTTGTGTGTGTGTGTACTACATTTCTATGTGTGAGCATCCAAGCCTCTGTGTTACAGTGTGACAGTGTTACAGTGTGACAGTGTGACAGTGTTACAGTGTGACAGTGTGACAGTGTTACAGTGTTACAGTGTGACAATGTTACAGTGTTACAGTGTTACAGTGTTACAGTGTTACAGTGTGACAGTTTGACAGTGTTACAATGTTACAGTGTGACAGTGTTACAGTGTGACAGTGTGACAGAGTGACAGTGTTACAGTGTGACAGTGTTACAGTGTGACAGTGTGACAGAGTGACAGTGTTACAGTGTTACAGTGTGACAGTGTGACAGTGTTACAGTGTGACAGAGTGACAGAGTGACAGTGTTACAGTGTGACAGTGTTACAGTGTTACAGTTTGACAGTGTGACAGCCTACCTAACCCCTCTAACAAACACTTGATGCTATAAAACCCCAGTGTCAGACTGCCTCTTGTAACAGTGATTCCATGGTTGGATCAGATGCCGTCCCAGAGCCTTCATAGGGAGCCCCCTAGTGGGTTCTGGAAACACTGCAGCCTCAATACTCACCTGGACTTCACCTGCACCTCTAAGTGGATCAAACTACTTTGTTGTTGCTGAGAGCACACTTCAGTTCATGTCAGTGTGTGACATTGAGAGTGTGTGTGTTTGTGTCAGCGTGTGCGTCTCTGTGAGTGTGTGTGTGTCAGCGTGTGTGTGTGTGAGAGTGTGTATCTGTGAGTGTGTCTCTGTGAGTGTGTGTGTCAGTGTGTGTGTCTGTGAGTGTGTGTGTCAGTGAGTGTGTGTGTGTCTGTGTAAGTGTGTGTGTCTCTGTGAGTGTGTGTGCCAGTGTGTATGTGTGTGTGTCAGTGTGTGTGTGTGTCAGTGTGTGTGTGTGTGTGTCAGTGTTTCTGTGAGTGTGTCTCTGTGTGTCTGTGTGTGTGTGTGTTTCTGTAAGTGTGTCTATGTGTGTGTGTGTGTGTCTGTGTGTGTGTCTGTGTGTGTCTTTGTGTCTGTGTCTGTGTGTGTCTATGTGTGTGTGTGTGTGTCTGTGTGTGTGTCTGTGTGTGTCTTTGTGTCTGTGTCTGTGTGTGTCTGTATGTGTGTGTGTCTGTGTGTGTGTCTGTGTGTGTGTGTCTTTGTGTGTGTACTCCTCTTCCTCTGGTCTGCCCACACAGTCGTGTTTCCTGCTCCTGTTAACACTCAGACAATGCCACAGAAACACAGCTGCTCTCTTTATTAGATCACAACAGAACACGGCCAGGTGACAGTCTGCACGGAGGTGTCAAAAAATATACAAAACTTGTTTACTGTTTAAAAATGCAGCATTGCTGATAAAGTTGTGTGTGCAGTAACAGCTCAAGCTGATCAGGGAGCTGAATAACTTAGAGAATAAATATTCCTGGTGTGTTCAGAGAGAGTTTGCAGTACAACCGTCAAGTCTACAATCTACGTCATCACCCGAAGGTGTTATTTTAACGTTCTATTCATTAAAATCACCATGGTCGTCATAGTCACCGTTGTCAACGCAATTGTTGTGGTCGGCATGGTCACAGTTACCGTTGAGGTTGCCGTGGCTACCGTTATTGAAGTGGTTGCCGTGGTCTTCCGGACCGTTGTGGTCGCCATGGTCACTGTGAATGTTGACACTGCAGTGTTCTACGTAGTGGTCACAGTTGCCATTGTGGTTCAGTTGAGCATACTCCACACACACTCCTTGCTGAGAGACCTGCAGGGGGAGGAGGGGGAGAGAGGGAGAGGAGGGGGAGGAGGAGGAGGGGAGGGAGGGAGTAGGAGGAGGAGGGGAAGCGAGGAGGGAGGGAGGGAGGGAGAGGAGGGAGAGAAGGAGAGAAGGGGGAGGCAGTGAGAGGAGGGGAAGGAGGAGGGGGAGGGAGAGAAGGGGGAGGCAGGGACAGGAGGGGAAGGAGGAGGGGAGGAGGAGGAGAGGAAGGGGGAGGGGAGGGGAAGGAGAAGGAGGAAAAGAGTGAAAGAGAGAGAGAGAGAAAGGATGGAGAGAGTGAAAGAAAATAAGCTAAAAATGAGCTGAAGAGTGAAACATGCAGACCACTCCAGACCCTTTTTACAATAGAGACACATTCTGTCCACCAGGGGGCACTCTAAGACAATACAAGCGTCTGTCAGCTAGGTGTGTACCATGAGTGGACTGGGTGGGTAATCAGTATGTGAGTACTGTGTGTGTGCTGTGTGTGTACGCTGTGTGCTGTGTTTGTACGCTATGTGTGTGGGCTGTTTGTGTGTGCTGTGTATGTACGTTGTGTGTGTGTGCTGTGTATGTGTGCTGTGTGTGTGCTGTGGGTGTGTGTGTGCACTGTGTGTGTGCTGTGTGTGTGTGTGTGTGTGTGTGAGTGTGTGTGAGTGTGTGTGTGTGAGTGTGTGTGAGTGTGTGTGTGTGTGTGTGTGGTTCCCTACTCACTCTGTCAGCCTGTTCTGAGACACCTGCAAAAACAAATCAGAAAAAACTCAGAAAACAAAAAGAAACGTTTCCTAAACACCTAACCTACTTCTGTTACAATCCTTCCTTTCAAATATTCAACCTCTTTTGAAAAACATCTTTACTACCAAGCTGTGCGTGTCCAGTTTGACGTCTGTAGTCTAGTTCAAGCCAAGAACCACCCCCTACTGTGTTCTCTGATCCTCTGGGCTGCTACCATGCAGACGCACACGTTAACATTTCAAATGAGAAGGGCACAAGCTAAACAATGGCCATAGTGTATGATGAGGAGGTTATTTTTCCCTGGGTTGACGCACAATGGAACAGTTCGTTCTGCTAAGGGTTAAAAACTTGACAAATGAGGCCTCTGTTTGGCAGCTATTGTTGAAACAGGAAGTCGACTTGGATGTGAACAGGAAGTGAATACCTTTCTGTGCTGGGAGGGCTACTTTAATGGCACATTCTCTTGGAGACAATGCTTCAAGTGTTTACATTTCACGTTGAGAGTCAGTGGCCCCTTTTCCTGAGAAAGGTGGAATCTGTCATGTGATTGGCTGGGTGAGGCGGGATCTGCCGTGTGATTGGTTGGGTGAGGCAGGATCTGCCGTGTGATTGGCTGGGTGAGGCAGGATCTGTCGTGTGATTGGCTGGGTGAGGAGGGATCTGCCGTGTGATTGGCTGGGTGAGCCGGGCTCTGCCGTGTGATTGGCTGGGTGAGGCAGGCTCTGCCGTGTGATTGGCAGGGTGAGGTGGGCTCTGTTGTGTGATCGGCTGGGTGAGGCGGGCTCTGTCGTGTGATTGGCTGAGTGTGACAGGAAGAGAGGCTTGGAAGAGGATGTTTGTGTTACCTTGCACGGAGCTGTGCACCTCGCTGTACACTGTGTCTGTTCCTGGTTTCACAGGAGCTGAGAGGGACAAACACAAGGGTCAAGTGTCCGTCCTCTAAGCTGCTGTAACTGTGTCTATGTGGTGTGTCAGTCCAGATGAATGACACCTGAAGCAGTTCAAATCTATCATCATCATTATCACCATCACTATCATCATCATTATCACCATCACCATCATTATCACCATCATTATCACCATCACCATCACCATCACCATCATTATCACCATCATTATCACCATAATCATTATCATGATCATGATCATCATTATCACCATCACCATCATCCTCATTATCATCATTATCATCATCATCATTATCATCACCATCATCATTATCATCATAATCATCATCATCATCATCATCATCATCATCATTATCATCTTAATCCTCCTCCTCCTCTTCCTCTCCAGGTGTTCTTACCTCTGTGAGGGTTGGCAGGTGGAGGCAGGACCTCCGTGTACTGAGTCTCTGCTGCCTCTGGACGCTCCTCATGACTCGGCTCATCGGACTCTGAACACGCACACACACGCACACGCACACACACACACACACACACACACGCACACACACACATGCACACACACACACACACACATGCACACACACACATGCGCAAACACACACACACAGACATGCACACACACGTACACTCACACACATACACACACACACACGCACACACGCACACACACGCACACACACACACACACATACACACACACACATGCACACACACACACGCACACACACACACACACACACACACAAACACACGCACACACGCACACACACGCACCATCCACATATTTACATACATTCCCGCACACAAACATAGACTGTGATAATAAACTATAACTACACAGATGCAGTTGGACTGGACAGGATAGATTAAGCTGTAGACAGTAGAAGAGAGAGACAGTAGGAGAGAGAGACAGTTGAAGAGAGAGAGACAGTATCACTGTTAAACTGACCTGAACCTGAGACATGCTCACTCCAGACATTCCTCCCCATCACCCCTGGTGTGACTGCAACACAAACACACAGAGACACAGAGACACAGACATAGAGATACACAGAAACACAGAGACACACAGAGACACAGAGACACAGAGACACAGAGACACACAGAGACACAGAGACATAGACACACAGAGACACAGACACAGAGACACACAGAGACACAGAGACACACAGAGACACAGACACAGAGACACACAGACACAGAGACACACAGAGACACAGAGACATAGACACACAGAGACACACAGAACACAGAGACAGAGAGACACAGAGACAGAGACACACAGAGACACATAGACACATAGACACACAGACACAGAGACACACAGAAACACAGAGACACACATAGACACACAGAACACAGAGACAGAGAGACACAGAGACAGAGACAGAGAGACACAGAGACAGAGACAGAGAGACACAGAGACAGAGACAGAGAGACACAGAGACAGAGAGACACAGAGACA
The DNA here is from genome assembly GCA_036571765.1 of Plecoglossus altivelis. Classification (NCBI taxonomy): domain Eukaryota; kingdom Metazoa; phylum Chordata; class Actinopteri; order Osmeriformes; family Plecoglossidae; genus Plecoglossus; species Plecoglossus altivelis. The sequence continues at coordinate 1,468,740 of BROE01000018.1, read as the reverse complement.
GAGACAGAGAGACACAGAGACAGAGAGACACAGAGACAGAGAGACACAGAGCAGTTTACATATAGGTCAATGATTGTCGCCGGTACAGTAACAGTATACATTCAGACGAGTTCTTGATTTGAGTTCATCCATCTATCGTTCAAACCTGGTATGTGCAGCAACAGGTACATGGCTGGAGACTGATAGAGCAGTAAGGTGTGGCACATACTGGGGAAGAAATAAGAAGAGGAATACTATAATAATAACATTGGACTTTACCATTGGCAGCTTCGTTGAGTAAGCCCAAAGTAACCTCTGCCCCCTCCCCGTCTGTTTTGGTACCAGCCGGTTTCCTGTGCAGGACAGGAAATGAGATCACAATCAGCGCACAATTCTAACAGGAAGCGTTTCTGGACACATTCCGTTGGCTGAGACAAGGTATGTAAACGCGTGTGTTTCAGAACTGCCTGTACTCACACCGACAGGTCAGACTGTTGCCTCTTCTGAAACGGAAGAAGACGTTTCTTAGCCAGCAGGATGAAGATGAGGATGAGGACGACAAGGATGCAGACCCCCGCCATCGCCCCCTTCTTCCAGCCCGCCACGCTCACTGCACACAGCCACCAGGCAGGGTTAAAGGTCATCGGGTCAAGGTTCAGCCATATTCCATCCTGGGCGCGCTTGCGCGTGTGTGCGACCGCAGTTTCGGAGCGACCACCTTCCTCTCACCTCCCACGGTAACCGTGGCGCCCTGCTGGCTGTGGTTGGAGGGGTTGCCGCTGACGCAGTAATACCCTCCCGTGTGCTTCTGTCCGAGGTCTGTGATGACGTGGGATCCCGACAGCTCATTGGTCGTCTTGAAAGCGAGGGGCTTGGTGGAGGCGGAGTGGAACCAGGTGAAGGTGATGGGGGGCGTTCCTCGCTGCACCGTGCAAGTGAGGGTCAGACTGTCCCCCTCTGCCGCCTGGACAGGGGACACGGTCAGGACAGGTGGGGACACAGGCTCTGGGGAGAACGGACAGAGAGGGGCTCACTTTAAAAGCACAGATTTGAGCAACTTCTCACCTTCGCGCAGTAAAAAAGTGTGTTGAGTTGCCTCACCGATGATGGTGGTGTGTTGGAGCCGACCGACTGATCCGTCCTTGGGGGTCATCCCAGGGTTGTTGCTGGCCTGACAGGCAAAACTATCCACGACGGACGCTTCGTTTATGGAGGAGATGTTGAAGAGAGCTCGCTCGCCGCTCCTGGACACCACCTTGACCTCTGACCTCCCCAGGGGCCCCCGCAGGATGTAGCTAATGGGGAGGCTGCCATGGGAGGCCTGGCAGAGAAGCTGGAAGGGCCTCCCTAGGACCAGACTGCCCCCCACCACAGACAGATGGGGCACGGACACAGGGACTGGGGGAGGGAAACAGAGAGAGGGAGGGAGGGAGGGAGGGAGGGAGGAAGGAGAGGGAGGGAGAGAGGGATGAGGAGTTGGAGGGAGGAAGGCAGGGAGAGAGGGAGGAAGGCAGGGGGAGAGGGAGGGAGGGAGGGAGGGGGAGAGAATAAGGGTGAGAGAGAGGGAGGGATAAGGAGAGGGAGGGAGAAGAACGGTAAGAGAAGGAAACAGATGAAGGGAGAGAGGCAGGAAAGGAGGGATGAAGAGAAGGAGGGACACACATGGGAGAAGAGGGAGAAGGTGTTGAAAACACACAAGGAGAATTAGGAGGAGAATAATGGTAGGAAATGAAAGAGTTGATGAAAAGCACAAGCAAAAGAGGAAGAGGAAGAGAACGTGACACAATGAGTCCACGTGAACGTGCAAGCTGACACATCGTTCAAGAACAGACGACCTCTCATCTCATTGGACGCTTCCCGTCACGACTCCAAACGAGACGACGAGAGACAAACACAGCGTGAGTTCACCTTTGACCTCCAGGAGGAGATTGCTGCTGTTCTTGGCGATGACGTTTCCCTGACCGCGCCCCTGGGCCCTGCAGGAGTAGACGCCACTGCTCGACGGCAGGGCCACGGCGCTGTAGCGACCTCCGACGGCCTCCAGGGGGCGCTGGTCTTTGAAGAGGGAGAAGTGCACGTTCTTGGGGAGGATCCTTTCGGAGGCCAGACGGGAGACGGAGCAGTTCAGGGTGAAGCGCTCGCCTTCGAACACCTCTCTGGGTTCCATAGTAAGGACTGGCCTGGAGAACAGCTCTGTGGGAGGCAGGCATTACTAGTCGATGATCAAAGCATGAAACGATTTGCGTAACGTCACGTCTCCTATATGCGGTGTGTTTATACACACTACCAGTCCAAAGTTCAGAACACACCCTCCCATTCGGGATAACGTCTCCAAACGTTTGACTAGAGGTGTATTTCTTCACAAACATGCATTTGTTTGCGTGTATGTAATGCATGCTGTAATATATGTATGTATGTTTACACGCTCATACTCCTTGCACATGTACAGTACTCTTTGCACATGTACAGCTCCCCATCGGTAAGTATTCCTACAGTTTGTATAGTCTGTATCCTTTTTAGTTTATGTATAAGAAAATTGTTATATTTATTTTAAATTGATCGTTGTTTGCCTGTACTGTTGTATGTCTGTACTTATGTAGCACCGTGGCTCTGTGAGGCACGACATGTCGTTCCACTGTATGCACCCGCATGTAGCGGACTGACAATAAAGCACAACTTGAACTTGAATATTCTGCATCCAGGACTTTCCAACACGTCTGAAACAGACTTCCATCAGGGTCTCACCCTTGACCTGGATGCTCTCCGAGGTTCCCTTCTGCACGTTCCTCCTCTCCGCCTTGCAGTCGTACTCCCCCGAGTCCTCCGCCTTCACCTCGAAACGCTGCGCCAGCTGATCCTGGCCTTTCTTCAGGATCTTGTGGTTTTTGGTGAGGAACACCTCGATGTTGGACGGAGGCTCCACCACGCGGCAGATGAACTCCACCAGATCGCCCTCCACCAGGATCTTAGAGGGAAGGACGTTCATGATGGGGGTGATGAACAGACCTGGAACAGCAGCCACACGTGAAACAACAACAAACAACAACAACAAACAACAACAACAAACAACAACAAAAAACAACAATAAACAACAACAACCAACAAACAACAAACAAACAACAAAAAACAAAAAACAACAACAACAAACAACAAACAACAACAAACAAAAACAACAACAACAAACAACAACAAACAACAACAGCAAGAAACAACAACAACAACAAACAGCAACAGCAAGAAACTGAAAACATAGTGTCTTAATGTGTTATTAACAAAGCTCACTGGTTATAATAATATTATACTGCAGTATAATCATATGCTATCATATAAAAATATATTATAATGTACCAGTGTTGGTACGATGGTAAAGTACCAACATTGTTAAAACTGTAATAAAACATGATGGAAGGCGTTTCTGTTGATCACAGGAGCACAGGTTTCCTGTGTGGTTTTAGACAGGCCCCCTTTTTCTCCTCCATCCAACCACTGTCTAATCCTTGCAGACGACCAAGAACCCATCAACCAATCACCTTTCACCAAGACCCCGACGGTGTTGCTGTGATTGGACAGTCCAGCCTGCGGTACCATGGTGATGGTGTGGGTGCAGGAGAGCTTCCTGTCCCCAGCGTGATTCAGCAACAGTCGGGTCTCTACTGACGTGGTCTGGGACCGTACCTGGAAGAGACAGGAGGACACCGATGACTGGCTGAGCGGTCGGTAGGGGCTTGATCGATCAGTTTGACTGGCAAGATCACCATCGCACTGGCACGCCAGCAGTGGTTTGGGTGATGAGTGTGTGTGTGCAATGTGCGTATATTGCGTAGTGTGTGTGTGTGTGTACTGCGTGTGTGTGTGTATATTGTGTGTGTGTGTATTGTGTGTGTGTGCATATTGTGTGTGTGTGTATATGTATTGTGTGCGTGTGTGTGTATATTGTGTACTGTGTGTGTGTATATTGTGTGTGTGTGTGTGTGTGTGTGTATATTGTGAGTGTGTCTTGTGTGCGTGCGTATTGTGTGCGTGTGTGTGTATTGTGTGTGTGTGTATTGTGTGTGTGTGTATTGTGTGTGTGTGTAGCCTCACAGTCTTGATCTGCTCCTGGTCCAGGTAGAAGTGGAAGGTGAGTGAGCCCTGCTCCTGATCAGCACTGCAGGTAGCTACCACCTCCTCCCCCTCAAACACCTTGGGAACATTCACCTGCAGTTTGGGGGTCTGCAGGCCTGGGGGAGGGGGGGGGGGGGGGGGGGGGGAGGAGGGGGAGGGGGTGTGCAGGGGTGCCAGGTTAATGGTGGTGGGTTTGCCAAACATCATAGAGCAGTCATTCAATTTCAACTGCTTATTCCTGTCAGCGATTGCAGTGCTGCTTGTTCCCATCAGGGGTCACAGGTGACTGGAGTGTATCCCAGTGACTTTAGGCCATAGTCGGGGTACACCTTGGACTGGGGCCAGCGAGTTGCAGGGTGATCACAGAGACACAGACACCCATTCACTCATCAGGGAGAAATGTAGAGTTTCCAATTAACCTATCGCATTCATGTCCTTGGATGGAGGGAGGAAGCTGGAGTGAAACCATGGTAACACAAGGTGGATGTGAAGACTCCATCCAGTGAGATCACGTGATAATGGTTTTTGGCCCGAGAATCAAACTCCCGATCTCTTTATTGGGAAGCAAGTGCTCTAACCACCCTGCCACCATGCACCCACATCATAATGCAACCATGACTTCTAGACCCGACCTGTACGTATGCCGTCATACCTGTAACGGTGAGTTTGCGGGCGTGGCTAGTCCTGCTCTTGTCGTGAACTTTGACCCTGCACTCGTACGTGCCAGAGTGGGCAGCCCGGGCTGGGAACAGGAAGTAGGAGAGGGTGGCATCGCTGGAGTTCTTAGAGTAGACCTCTACGTCGTCACGCAGGAACAGGAAGTGATGCGTCAGAGGTTCGGAGGAGGTGTGGCTAACGCTGACCTCACAGCGCAAGGTCACATGGGTACTGCTCGCCACGTCAGCCGAAGGAAGCAGGGTGAGGTGCACAGAGTTGATGGTGTAAACTGCACACACACACACACACACACACACATGCACACACACACACACACACGCACACATGCACACACACACACACGCAACACAAACACACGCATGCACATATGCAACACGAGCACACAGACACAACGCACATACACACACATGCAACACAAACACACACACACACACAACACACAGAGACACACACACACACACATGGGAACGGTTAGAACACACACACATATAAGAATAAACACACATAAAAAGCAAACTTTGGCCTCCAGCCAGGATAGGAAGGACAGCTGACCTTCCCTTCCTCTGGAAGAAGCACACACACACACACACACACACACACACACTCACACACACACACACACACACACACACACACACACATGCACACACACACATGCAACACACACACACACACACACACACACACACACATACACACAATCATCTACACACACAATCATCTACACATACATACACACGCACAATCATCTACACTAACACACACACATAACCATCCAGACACACACAATTATATACATAATCACAAACATAACCATCCACACACACACACACACACACACACAATCATCTACACTCACACACACATACACACACATACACATGCATAGCCATCTACACCCACACTCACACGCCTCTGCCCACACTCACACTGCAGCTAAACAATATCACTGAAGCCAAGCTACCCCAACAAAGCAGTCTTTCATCCAGCCTCCTTCAAGCCTCTTCCTTAGCCCACAGCCCCTGAACCCAGCTGGCTAGAGGAGCTGGCATGACCTGCTGTACCCAACACACGCTGCCATTTAGGACAGGCAGCGCTCAGATCAACAGGTTCAAATCCCCCTGGGGATCTCTGAGTGTCGATCTAAAACGCGCAGCTGTCTGGCTGCAGTGGGGATAAAGATAGCAGGTGGGGTTTGTGTGCAAAGAAAATGAATGTTTTGTCTGATATAAACATGGTGTTTAATCTAATGAGGCGATTTGATGTTTATTTAGAAAGCATGTTCGTTCAGACGAGAAATAGGGGGGGGGGGTTGTTTGTCATTTTCAACATTATGCGTTAAGCATGATACTGGACGATGTTAGACTACAACTCAGGTCTACATGCAGGCAAACGTTTCAAAGGCTACATTCTGTCTGTCGCTAAAGGACATGTCACAGGATCTCTCTCACACCAATCCTGTCTCAAAGTAGTTTGAGGTTCTCCCTCTCACACACCACACACACCCTCACACTCACACACAGACACCACACACACACACACACACCACACACTCACTCACCCTCACACCACACGCACACACACACACACCACACACTCACTCACCCTCACACCACACACACACTCACACACACCACATACTTAATCACCACACACACCCTTACACCACACACACCACACACTCACTCACCCTCACACCACACACACCCTTACACCACACACACCACACACACACACACACACACACACACACAGGCGCTGTGATATTGCAAGTTCATCCATCTCACCCTGATGCAAAGCACAGCAACCAGCTGCGCTCCGTTTAAAAATACCTTCATTCACTGGGAGAAACGGCGTGAGAACGCCAGGGTGAGACAATAGTACCCTTGCTTCCTTTCAACATAACAGCACAGGAGTAAAAATAGCAGCTTTTTATACGATCATAAGAACGAGGGGTGCTAACTGGCCTCAAACTGTCTCCAAGTTCCTGAAGTTCTTCTTGGCTAACATATAAAATATTATATAATACGCTAGCTATGTTAACACAACATCACTATGACATAAACTAATATTCACAAATTACTAATGAATACTAATTCACGCTCGCGGAATACCAGGAACTGGATGTCACAGAGCATCGGAGTAACCTGACCTGATCTTCACAGAGTGCCGATGTAATTGAAACGTATACTCACAAGTAGAGATCTCTTGTTCTGTCCCAGCAAGCAGAGAGATGGAGGAAGAAACACACAGGATGAAAGGGACGAAGATGTGAGACCACAGAGACAGGTAGATGGCTGTGCTCTCCATCCTCACTGC
>BROE01000018.1:1449160-1456660 GCA_036571765.1 Plecoglossus altivelis | reverse complement strand
AGGGAGGGAGGGAGGGAGGGAGAGAAACAGAGTGGAAGAGAGGGAGGAGAAGAAAGAAAGGGAGAGGAAATTAGAGAGAGATCAGAGGGGAAATCAAAGGAGACCAGGGGAGGGAAAAAAGAGAGATAGAAGGTGTGAAAAAAGGATAAAAAGAAAGAAAGAGAGAAAAAGAGGACTGGAAAGAAGGGAAACGTGGATCTGTTAAAGACAAATTTGAATCATTCCAAAAAACCAATGGGTGTGTTGTGTTGTACGTCCACCCCAGTAGACAGCTTCTGGGCTGTTCATTAGCACACACACACACACACACACACACACACATACCACACACCACACCACACACACACACACACACTCACACACACACACACCACACACACACACACACACACACACACACTCTTAGATATCAAGCTGAAATGAAGCTCTCACTTCTGCTTAGTCTCGTCTCATCAAGTCTTCATTATCCCAGACCCAGACTCTGCCTCACAGGACACGCTGCCCTGCTTCCAAACTCTCTCACATCAGCACCAGATCTCCTGGATCGCTGGGTTATGTTACGTTATGTTATGGGTATGTTATGCTGTGTCACGTTCTGGGTTATGTTATGTTAGAGACACTTGGTGTCATGTTGCAGGAAGGGAGATAGGAAGTGTGGGGAGGGGGAGATAGGGGGGTGATGGGATTGGGAGATAGGGGTGGTGCAGGGCGGCGGGGGAGCAATACGGGGGGTGAGGGGAGGGGAGATAGGGGGCGTCAAGTGAGGGGTGGGCGCGAGCATAGGGTGAGGGAGAGGGGAGACTAGGGGTGAGAGGGCGGGGGAGATAGATCAGATTCTAGACGCTCTGGCTTGTCTGACTCATGGTTGCACCTCGTTTGACTTTCAAATCTGAACTGGACGTTATTAACCTGGACGGTTTTCTAAAGTCCTGAACCATCTGTACAGTTTGTGTGGGTATTCTTTATAGCTTAACCCTCTCCTCCCCCCATCCTCCCCTACCTCCCCCTCCTCCCCTCTCCTCTCCCCTCTCCTGTCCTCCTCTTCTCCTCCCCTCTCCTCCCCTCTCCCCTCCTCTCCCCTTCCCCTTTCCTCCTCTCTCCTGTCCCCTCCTCTCCTCCCCTCTCCTGTCCCCTTACCTCCCCTCCCCTTCTTCCCCTCTCCTCCTCTCCCCTCCCCTCCCCTCTCCTCCCCTGTCCTCTCCTTTCCTCTCCTCCAGAGCAGTCAGGAGAGTAGAGGGGCTATCTGCTCCTTCTCTCCCCAGACAGAGTGACCTGGAGCTGGGGACAAATCTGACTAACACCTGCTGGAGGGAATCCCTTGGAGGAGCCGATTCTCTCTTATCCACTCCCCTGCTGTCTCAGTTCCCTGCACTTCTCTATGCTCTCCATCTCTCTCTCTCTCTCTCTTTCTCTCTCTCTCACTCTCTCTTTCTCTCTCTCTCCACCACACACACACACACACAACACACACACACACCCACTTGATTTCGTTCTCTCTATTTCGGGGCCGGCAATCAATAATAAATGATATCAGAGTTGCATTACAGGCTCTTTCCAGAGCATTTCCTGGTTTCTGGGAAGAGATGATATTGGAGATAGATCACTGTGAGAAACCAGCAGAGACCAGCACATAGAGAGACCAGCATTCTGATAGACTATACCCAGAGAGACCAGGAGAGTGTATCCAGAGTGACTGCTGCTCCAAGATGTTTAGATGGTGGGAGACAGGAAGAGACAGGGGCGAGGAGACAACAGGCGTGTGGAGCGAGATGAGAGAGGAGAGAAGGATGAGAGAGAGGAGAGAGAGGGAGAGGAGAGAGAGAGAGAGGCAGGAGAGAGGAGAGAGAGGGAGAGAGAGGGAGAGGGGAAAGAGGGAAGGACAGAGGGAGAAGAGAGGGAGAGGAAAGAAAGATGGAAAGGAGGAGAGGAGGGAAGGCGAGGAGGAGAAGCGCCGAGGGAGCGAGGGAGAGGGGAGAGAGGAGGGAGGAGGGAGGGAGGGAAGGGAGGAGGAGAGAAGGGAGGGAGGGAGGAAGGAAGGAAGGAGAGAGAAGGGAGGGAGGGAGGGAGGAAGGAGAGAGGAGGGAGGGAGGAAGGGTGGGAGAGAGGAAGAGTGTAGGGAGAGAGGAGGGAGAGAGGGAGAGTGGAGGGAGAGAGGTGGGAGGGAGGGAGAGGGTGAGTGAGAGAGGAGGGAGGGAGCTGCTCTAAATATCTAGCCTAGAATAGAGGCTCTCCTGGGGAGGAAACAGGGGTATGAGGGCTGGGCAGGGTGGGGAGAGGGGGGAGAGAGGGGGGAGAGGGGGGAGAGGGGGTTCTCTTCCCTGGGTGCCATTCATCAGAGCAGGGTGCTGCATGATTGCTGACACAAACATGCACACAACACACACACCCCATATCTTGAGTCTGACTGGAGAGGGAGAGAGAAAGAGAGGGAGAGGGAGAGGAAGAGAGAAAGAGAGAAAACAGAAAGAGAGGGAGAGAGAAAGAGAGGGACAGAGAGAGAGAGAAAGAGAGGGAGGGAGAGAGAGAGAAAGAGAGGGAGAGAGAGAGAAAGAGAGGGAGAGAGAGAGAAAGAGAGGGAGAGAGAGGAAGAGAGGGAGAGAGAAAGAGAGGGAGAGAGAGAAAGAGAGGGAGAGAGAGAAAGAGAGAGAGAGAGAGAAAGAGAGGGAGAGAGAGAAAGAGAGGGAGAGAGAGAGAGAAAGAGAGGGAGAGAGAGATAGAAAACATAAAGAGAGAGAATTGGATGAGAAAGACAGAGAGGCCATTAAAGTTTTCCATGTTTCTAAAATTTAAATTTATTTCTATCAGAGATACTTTTTCTGCCCTACTGGACAGACACACACACTCACACACACACACACACACACACACGCACACACACACGCACACACACACACACACACACGCACACACACATGCACACGTACATCCACCCACACACACACACACACACACACACACACACAGACACCTAATGTTATATGATACCTGTCAACCTGTCGGGTTTGTAATAAGTGTCCCTGGGTAAAAATGATTTACATCTCTGTCACTGGCTGACAGGGGAACCATGGAAACACACACGCACACACACACACATACACACGCACACACACACACACACACACTTTTATACACGCACGTCCACACACACTTATAACCATACATTTGCATTTGTTTACACATAGGTAGTTATTGTGGCTTTAGATGTTGAATATTTGTCTGCAGGTTCAAATCCCTCGTATGATGAGAATCTGCTAAATGATAACATTTCAGTTCACACCCACACAACCTTCTCAGCTTCTATGTTTTTTCAACAGAGACAGCAGCTAGAATCGTCCCCATTTCTCCAAACTCTGATGCTGTATGACTCACACAACTCTGTGTGTGTGTGTGTGTGTGTGTGTGTGTGTGTGTGTGCGTGTGTGTGTGTGTGTGTGTGTTTCATAAAAGTTGACAGCAACTTCTCATTTCATGTTTCTGACACAGCTGGAGCACAATAATGTAGCTCCAGAGAAAGTTGAGAAGTTTCACAGTTGGTCTTGACACTTGGTGAGTTGTTTTAGAGTGTGTGGGAGTCAACAGCACCCTGACAGCACTGGGCACTGGAGACCAGAGGACAGCCTGGCGTCAGGATGACAGTGGAGGGAATTCAGATGTTCTCATCCAGCCTGCCAGACAGACAGCCTGCCAGCCAGCCAGCCAGCCAGTCACTCAGACTGCCAGCCAGTCACTCAGACTGCCAGCCAGCCAGCCAGCCAGCCAGTCACTCAGACTGCCAGCCAGCCAGCCAGCCAGTCAGCCTATAATAACAAGTGTGTAGAGGAGATAGAATGCTGGAGGTGGAACCTTGGGCAGTAGGGTTCCAGAGAACTAACTCTGTCCACATTCTGGAAGATCATTGTGACATCATAGTTGAATTCATATACCTGCAAGGGAACCCAGACAGACAGACAGACAGACACACACACACACACACACACACACACACACACACACACACACACACGGACGGACGGTGGAGAGCACTGACATAACAGTAGTTATCCCTTGTTTCCCTCACAGACCAGATAACTACATCTGGAATGGGGCTGCATTGTGACTTAACTTTTTTTTGTGTTCCCTTTTTTTTTTTTTAAAGAAAAATGATACGCGAAGAATTTAACAAGACACAATATGGGGGTGAGGGTAGTAACCATGGGTACTGCTGTAGCCATAGTAACAGTAGTTTTGACAGGCGGCAGGGTGAGTTGAGGATGGGCTTCTATGTGGATAACTTCACATGGTTGGATCATTGTTAAACCACATTGTAGATGGACTTCTACACATCCGACAGGCTTGTGTGAGTCAGGACAAACACATCTGAGATCTCAAGTACTGGTGTCGCAGTGTAGCTGATAGAAGATCAGGTAAACTCACTCCTCAGGTGAGCATCTAGGTCACCTGCACCAGACCACATGGACCTCATCCCAGGTGTAGCAGGTCGGGGTCACGCTCAACGTGTTGGATCCTGGGTTGAACCTTGGGGTCAAGGAGAGGGCGTGGCCTCATCCGTGACATCAGAGTATGACAGGGATCGAGAGAGAAACAGACGGATGTTGTGAAACGCTTTGATGTACGGATAAAAGTTTGGAATGAAGGTGAACAACAACACACACACTGACACCCCTAACACACACACACACACACACACATACACACACACACACATACACACACACACACACACACACACACTGACACCCCTAACACATACAGCTGGGACCACCACAACACGTCGTAGACGGGGTGCATACATAGCCCCACAGCGAAGGCGTGCAGACACTCACATCACACACACATGACACCCCTGACATACCACACACCTCATCATCACACTGTGTATCCAGAGTCACACCTGAGAGGTCGTTCATCTAACTCTTTCTCTGTCTCTCTCTTTTTCCTTCCCTCTCATTAGACCTTCATCGTTGCACAGCTGTGAGAGAGTGTGTGTGTGTGTGTGTGTGTGCACAGTGTGGGAGAGTGTGAGAGTGTGTGTGTATGTGTGTTGTTGTGTGGGGGGGGTGACAATTTGCCAGCGACAGTCACAGGAAGTTGAGCATCTTTGAAGATGAAGTTTGAAAAGCTTTCTGGCCTTCATCTGTGTGTGTTGGCGTTTGTGTGTGCTGTTGTGTTGCTGTTGTGTGTGTTGTTGGCGTCGTGCTTCCGAAATGAACTACGTGGTTTCAACCTACACAAGCAGCATCACACGGCACACGCCCCCGGGGGGTTGTACCGGACGATGCTGCTGCAGTCCTCTGTCAAGCGTGCGCTGTCTTCAGTTCCCCCTTCTGTCTTAAGTGCTCCCCAACTTTAGACCCGATCCTCAGTTCTCTTTTTGTCTCAAAGTCTTCAGCTTGTTCCATGATTCTTGCATGGGTGTGTTTACCGGGTACTACGTCTCAGTCACTGAATATTCGGATGGCGTGCTTCTTGTCGGTTCAATGCTGCTGAGTACTTTTTAGTCTCAGTCTCAGTCTGCTGGTCCTTCAGTCTTCCAGTCTTCAGTCTCAGACCGTGTTAGTCTCAGTCTCAGTCCTGCTCTTTAGTCTTCTGTCTTTCAGTCTTTGTCAGGTCTTCAGTCCTCCAGACCTTCTTCAGTCCAGTCCTTCATGTCTTGGTCCTTAGGGTCGTGTTGGCAGTTCTCTTCAGTCTCAGTCTCAGTCTCTGTCTCAGTCTTCAGTCTTCAGTCTCAGACTTTAGTCTCAGTCTCAGTCTCTGTCTCAGTCTCCTCTCTCTCTCAGTCTTGCTTCTGCAGTCCGTCGTGTCTTTCAGTCTTCTGTCTTTCAGTCTCAGTCTTTTCCGTCTGTCGAAGCGTTTCGTCCGAGCCGAGTGTTTTGTAGCGATTTCTGTGGTTGTTTTTCCCCTCGTCCCCATCTGACCTTGGGAGTCCTGCTGAACTGGCTGGGACCTCTAATGGACCCGGCGACTTGGACGGGATGGGTCCGGTAGCCTTGGTCTGAACCTGTGACTTGCAGGGCAGGGATGAGAAGGGAGCGGAAGAGGGGCAGATGAAGGAGGGAGACAGACGGAAGACCAAAAGAGAGGAGGAAAAGTGGTGTAACCAGTTAATAGGAGGTGGAGGAATAAAGAGGCGGACGGAAGACAGTCAGTAGGAAGAGCGGAGGGAGTGGGGAGGTGAGCAGCAGAGGGGGTGCGCGAGGGAGGCGCAGGGGCACAGGGTAGTAGAGGAGAATTGGGGAGGGAGGAGGAGTGAGGGAGGGAGGGAAGGAAGGAAGGAAGAAGAAGGAAGGAGGAGGGAGGGAGCTGAGGTGTGCGGGGTGGAGAGGAATGAACGCGAGGCAAGGGAGAGGAGGCATAGGAGAGAAGGCAGAAGGAAGAGAGTGCGGAGGGGAGAGTCTCTACAGTTTTAGGAAGAGGTAAACAGGGGAGGTGGAGGGGAGGAGGGAGGGGGGTGGGGGTGGGGGTTGTGGGGGTGGGGGGGTGGAAGGAGGAGGAGGGTAGAATGGAAGAGGGGTGGAAGAGAGGTAGTGGAGGGGAGGGGTGGAGAGGAAAGGAGGAGAGATGGAGAGCGGGGAAGAGGAGAAGGGGAGAAGGTAGGAGGCTGTGTGTGTGTGTCGTTCACAAATTGGGGAAGAGTGTGAGATGTGTGTTATGGTGTGTGTGATGGTGTGGGGGGGGGTGACAATTTGCCAGCGACAGTCACAGGAAGTTGAGCATCTTTGAAGATGAAGTTTGAAAAGCTTTCTGCTTCACTGTGTGTGTGTGTGTGTGTGTGTGTGTTGTGTGTGCGTGTGTGTGCCTGAAATGAACTTGGTTTCACATCACAAGCAGCATAAACACTGCAGCTCTTTCAGTCTCTGTCTTCAGTCTCTGTCTTCAGTCTCAGACTTTAGTCTCAGTCTCAGTCTCTGTCTTCAGTCTTCAGTCTTCAGTCTCAGACTTTAGTCTCAGTCTCAGTCTCTGTCTTCAGTCTCTGTCTTCAGTCTCAGACTTTAGTCTCAGTCTCAGTCTCTGTCTTCAGTCTTCAGTCTTCAGTCTCAGACTTTAGTCTCAGTCTCAGTCTCTGTCTTCAGTCTCTGTCTTCAGTCTTCAGTCTTCAGTCTCAGACTTTAGTCTCAGTCTCAGTCTCTGTCTTCAGTCTTCAGTCTTCAGTCTCAGTCTCAGTCTCTGTCTCAGTCTCTGTCTTCAGTCTCAGACTTTAGTCTCAGTCTCAGTCTCTGTCTTCAGTCTTCAGTCTTCAGTCTCAGTCTTCTGTCTCAGTCTCTGTCTTCAGTCTTCTGTCTTCAGTCTCAGTCTTCCGTCTTCAGTCTGTCTGAGCGAGTTTGTAGGCTGTGGTTGTTTTCTCATCCCCATGACCTGTGATCCTGCTGAACTGTGACCCTAATGACCTTTGACCTTGCTGAACGGACCTGGCAGGAGGGATGGAGAGAGGGAGGAGAAGAGAAAAGGAGAAGAGTGAAGGGGGAAGTGAGGAGAAGAGTGAAGGGGGAAGTGAGGAGAAGA
>BROE01000018.1:1434160-1441660 GCA_036571765.1 Plecoglossus altivelis | reverse complement strand
ACAGTCTTGCTATTCTTGATGCATGTAATCCAATGGGTTTTAATTAAACAGCCTGTCTTGGCATATTGCTATGCAACTTACATAACAGCTCATCTTTCAGTTCCTGTGGGGAGTTACTTCATAATTTGTTCTACAGCTGCAAATTGCAAACAGGAAATAAAAGTTGTGATAAGTATTAGATTAAAAAATGTTTCCTTGGTCAGTCAGTTTCCAAAGTCGACTAAGAGAGATTGGTTTGCTTTCGGATTACACCTCCTTCTCCAGACGTCTCCAAACATTCATCTCTTCCTATCTTCTCTCCATACAGGTATTCATCTCTTCCTATCTTCTCTCCATACAGGCATCCATCTCTTTCTATTCTAGTCCATCTCTCTTTTCTCTTCATCTATTTGAGTCCTTATTCTCTCTGCTTTCTCTCTACCTTAAACAGCTGGTCAGACAACCAGTCAACCAGCTTGGAATCCAGCCAACCAGCCGGCCAAATGCAGACTAGTGAAGCTTAGTACCGATGACAGTCAGTCTGCTAAGTACAGCAGACATCCAGACACCCCTGTTGATACCAGCCAGGGAAGTAGACAGACAGCCAGCCAGACATGCAGACAGCTAGACATGCAGACAGCTAGACATGCAGACAGCTAGACATGCCAGATAGACAGGCATCAGGACAGACAGACAGATATTTGGACAGACAGAGCTAGACATGCAGACAGCTAGACATGCAGACAGACAGACATGCAGACAGCCAGACAGATATGCAGACAGACAGACAGACAGCCAGCCAGACATGCAGACAGCTAGACATGCAGACAGCTAGACATGCAGACAGCTAGACATGCAGATAGACAGACATGCAGACAGACAGACAGATATGCAGACAGACAGACATGCAGACAGCTAGACAGACAGCCAGCCAGACATGCAGACAGCTAGACATGCAGACAGCTAGACATGCAGACAGCTAGACATGCAGATAGACAGACATGCAGACAGACAGACATGCAGACAGCCAGACAGATATGCAGACAGACAGACATGCAGACAGCTAGACATGCAGACAGACAGACATGCAGACAGCCAGACAGATATGCAGACAGACAGACATGCAGACAGCCAGACAGATATGCAGACAGACAGCCAGCCAGACATGCAGACAGCTAGACAGATATGCAGACAGACAGCCAGCCAGACATGCAGACAGCTAGACATGCAGACAGCTAAACATGCAGACAGCCAGCCAGACATGCAGACAGCCTAGACATGCAGACAGCTAGACATGCAGACAGCCAGACAGATAGGCAGACAGGGACAGCCAGCCAGACATCAGACAGCAGACATGGCAGACAGCTAAAACATGCGACAGACAGACAGATATGCAGACAGACAGGCAGCCAGACATGCAACAGACTGACATGCAGACAGACAGACAATGCAGACAGACAGCCAGCCAGCCAGCCCAGACATGCAGACAGACAGACATGCAGCAGACAGCCAGACATGCAACAGACAGCCAGCCAGACATGCAGACAGACAGACATGGCGACAGACAGACTGTCAGACAGGACAGACAGACAGACAGACCCATACAGACAGACAAGACAGACAGACAGACAGAAGATTAGGCATCAGTAAACCGGAACCACAACCCAGTCAGTCAGTCAGTCATCCATCCAGGAAACCACTCAACCACTCATCCATCCAGCCATGTGATCAGTCATCCATCCAGCCCATCTTTATTAAAGTCAGAGTTAAGATTAATCATATTTCATCTTGGAGGGACGACGAGATGAAAACAACAGGCAAAATATGATTCCTGTCAAGCTTTCATAAACCATCAAATCTTACCCCAGGACTCAGAAATCTCATGTTTGTGTGTGAGAGAGAGACAGCTGTAGCTACCAGTCAGTCATCAGTCTGGACTCTAGCAGGAACATATTTAAACAGGATGACACCATTCCAAGGCCTATAGCGACAGTGGTGCATGATGGGTAATCTAGGAAGGCTGATGTTACACTGAAGGGAATCTAGTCAGACAGGAGAATAGAGGAGGTTGTGCAACACTGTTTTCTCATTGAAACTCCCCTTTTCTCCTCTCCTCTCCTCTCCTCTCCTTTCCTTTCCTTACGCTCCTCTCCTCTCATCCCGTCCCCTTCCCTCCCCTCCCCTCCTCTCCTTTCCTTCTCTTTTCTTTACTCTCCTCTCTCTTCTCCTCTCCTCTCTTCTCCTCTCGTACCGTCCTGTCCCCTCCCCTCCCTACATTACCTGACCTTTCCTACCTGATGTCTTCTAAATATAAACCCAGTGATGTATGCATCCTGTTCTGAGAAGGCAGAGTAGTCCTGCGCTGCTGTGAACCCAGGCCACTAGGGGGGGCTGGGGAGGGCCTTCTGTACGGGGGGAAAGAGAGAGAGAGGGAGGGAGAGAGAGAGAGAGAGAGAGGGAGGGAGAGAGAGAAGGAGAGAGGGAGGGAGAGGGAGAGAGAGAGGGAGGGAGAGAGGGAGAGAGAGAGAGAGAGTGAGAGAGAGAGAGAGAGAGATAGATAGAACTTCCTAGGGACTGCTGGTTGCTCCTGTTATTTCCATGTTTGTGACAATCCATTTCTCAGTTTTCCCTCTGGAGTGTACTGTGTGTGAGTATCTCCCCCCCTCCCTCCCCCCCCCTCTCTCTCTCCTCGCTCCTCTCTCTGTCCCTTTCTCTCTCTCTCTATCTCTCTCTCTCTCTCCAGGGTAGTATGTCTCTCTCTTTCTTGCCAGTGTGGTATCTCTCTCCAGTCAAGATAGTATGTCTCTCTCTCCAGTCAGGGTAGTAGCTCTCTCTCTCTCCAGTCAGTGTGGTATCTCTCTCTCCAGTCAGGGTAGTAGCTCTCTCTCTCTCCAGTCAGTGTGGTATCTCTCTCTCCCCAGTCAAGATAGTATATCTCTCTCCAGTCAGTGTGGTATCTCTCTCCTGACAGCTCTCTCCTGTAACTCTCTCTCTGATTCTCTCTGACACTCTCTCTCTCTACACTCTCTCCTCTCTGATACTCTCTCTCTCGTGACACTCTCTCTCTGACACTCTCTCTCTCTGACACTCTCTCTCTCTCTGATACTCTCTCTTCCTCTGACACACTCTCTCTTGACACTCTCTCTCTCTCTTGGATACGCTCTTCTCTCTGTACTCTCTCTCTCTGACACTCTCTCTCTGACACTCTCTCTCTACCTGACACTCTCTCTCACTGCTAATCAATACTCTCTCATTCTTGCAGTTCTTTCTGTCTTTTCTCCCAAATGTCTTCCTCTCTGTTTTTCTCTCTCAGTCTTGGTCCCTCGCTCGTTAAAGAGAACAGCAGTCTGGAACTGAAGCTGGCTCTCGATGGACAGCAGTTCAAGATCATTCTGGAAGTAGGAGTCGGTTAGAGATAGCTGTTGAGAGGCAATCAGCAAAAGACAGTGTGTAATATGGAGCCTGTACTTGAGACATTACGGGGAGCAGACTGTGAGGAACTTTGTGTTCCATACAGGCGGTAAATCTAAAGTACAGACGGTAAATCTAAAGAAGTTTTCCATTTAAGATGAATAAGTTGAAGATGAAGTTAGTGAACTTTACCATGAATTATTCACCTTGGATGTACCGATGAAAATGTTTTTTAGCAAGAACATACTGGAGCTAACACACACACACACACACACACCACTCACACACAACACTCACACACACACACACTCACTTATTTACTGAATGAAGAGGAAGAGATGGAAGAGAGAAAACAAACCTAAGATTAACTTATCATTTATTGATCTGCCTTTGGCTTTCCAAATAGACACAACAAGAACATGAAATACAGACTTCCTGTCTTCCTTCCCTTCTTCCTTCCTTCCTTCCTTCTTCCTTCCTTTCCTTCCTGGCCATCCATCCTTCATCCTTCCATCCTTCCTTTCCTTCTTCCATCCTTCTTCCTTCCTTCCTGCCATCCATCCTTCCATCCTTCCAGATCCTTCCTTTCCTTCTTCCATCCTTCCTCCTTCCATCCTTCCATCCTTGCCATCCTTTCATCCTTCCTTCCTTTCTTCTTTCCTTCCTTTCTTCTTTCCATCCTTCCTTCCTTCCATCCTTCCTTCCTTCCATCCTTCCATCCTTCCATCCTTCCATCCATCCGTCCTTCGTTCCTTCCATCTTTCCATCCTTCCTTCCATCTTTCCATCCTTCCTTCCATCTTTCCATCCTTCCTTCCATCTTTCCATCCTTCCTTCCATCTTTCCATCCTTCCATCCTTCCATCCTTCCATCCATCCGTCCTTCGTTCCTTCCATCTTTCCATCCTTCCTTCCATCTTTCCATCCTTCCTTCCATCTTTCCATCCTTCCTTCCATCTTTCCATCCTTCCTTCCATCTTTCCATCCTTCCTTCCTTCCATCCTTCCATCCTTCCTTCTTTCCATCCTTCCTTCCATCTTTCCATCCTTCCTTCCTTCCATCCTTTCTCTTGCTATTCTTCCCTCCTTCATCCTTCCTTCCAAAACTTCCAATACTTCCTTCCTTATATCATCTTTCGTTCAGGCTCCATGCTTCCTTTCTTTCTTCCATCCTTCCTTCCATCCATCCATCCACCTTACATTCCTAGCTCTCTCCGCCGCATGTGTCCCCGCCTTTCCGTTTCCTCCCCCTGTGTCTGTCTCCTCCCTCACACACACTTTGTACTCTCATTTATGGATTTGTTTTTCTCTGCATTTATATTTCAGTCACACGTTGATGTAGAAGAATATACACACTACCGAGAGGGAGGGAAGGAAGGGAGGGACGGAGGGGGGGATGGAGGAAGGAGGGAGGGAGGGAGGGAGGGAGGGGAAGAAAGGAAGTAGGAAGGAAGGACGGGAGGAAGAAAGAAAGGAGGAGGGAGGAGGGAGGGAAGGAGGGAGGAAAGGAAGGGAAGGGAGAGAGGGACGGAGGGAGAGAGGGGGAAGGGAGGGACGGGGGAGGGAGGGAGGGCGGGAGGGGAGGAAGGGGAGAGGAAGGGAGAGAGGGAGGGAGGAGGGAGAGAGGGGGGGAGGGAGGGGGGAGGGAGGAAAGGGAGGGAGAAATTGCCAAAAATCAGGGACAGCAGACAGTAGTGTCCTTCACCCCTGACTGTAGCTGCTCCGCCCACCAGAGAACACCCAATCCCTCAGATTAGAGCCCATCCCACTGCACTCTGTACTCTGGGATTATAATCTGATGTGCCAACACAGACACATCAGAGATGTGTGCATGTTATCTGACCTGTTGCTGGGCCTGGATTAAAACCTCTGCCGAACATCTGGAATAGTAGAGAGCAACCAGGGAACAGGGGAGAGAAGGGGGAGGAGAAGGGAGAAGGGGGAGGAGAAGGGGGATGAGGAGAGAGGTGAAGAGGAGAAAGGTGAGAAAGAGAAGGGTGAGGAGGAGAGGTTTAAGGAGGCGAAGGATGGTGAAGAGAAGGGTGAGGGGGAGAAGAGGGATGAGGAGGGTGAAGGGAAGGGTGAGGCAGGTGAGAAGGGAACGGGGGGGGGGGAGAGACAGAGGACATAGGAACTAGGCCACAGTCTGTTGTGGTGACCAGGTGACCTGGTGATCAGGTGATCAGGTGATCTGACTGATGTGGAGTAGATTATTAATCTGTATCACACAGAAAGAACAAGAGAACATCTGATAATTAGAGGAAAGAAAACACTGAGAGGACTCTCCTTCTCTCTCTGTCTCTCTGTCTCTCCTCTGTCTCTCTCTCTGTCTCTTCCTCTGTCTCTCTCTCTGTCTCTCTGTCTCTGCTCTGCTGTCTCTCTCTCTCTTGTTCTCCATCTCTGTCTCTCTCTGTCCTCTCTCTGTCTCTCTCTCTCTGTCTCTGTCTCTCTCTCTGTCTCCCTGTCTCTCTCTGTCTCTCTCTTGTCCTCTGTCTCTGTCTTGTCTGTCTGTCTAACTCTCTCTGTCTCCTGTCTCTCTCTCTGTCTCCCTGTCCTCTCTCTCTCTCTCTGCTGGTCTCCCTGTCTCTCTTCTCTCTGTTCTCTCTCTCTTCTCTGTCTCCCCTGTCTCTCTCTCTCTCTCTGTCTCTCTCTCTCTCTTTCCTCTCTCTCTCTGTCTCACTGTCTCTCTCTCTTTTGTCTCTCCTCTCTCTCTCTGTCTCTCTCTGTCTCTCTGCTCTCTCTCTGTCTCTCTCTCGTCCTCTCTGTCTCTCTGTCGTCCTCTCTGTCTCTCTGTCGTCCTCTCTGTCTCTCTGTCTCTCTGTCTCTCTCTGTCTCTCTGTCGTCCTCTCTCTCTCTCTCTCGTCCTCTCTGTCTCTCTCTCTTGTCTCTCTCTGTGCTCTCTCTCTGTCTTCTTCTGTCTGTCTTCTGTCTCCTCTCTCTCTGTCTCTCTCTGTAATGTCAGCTGTTCTCTAGTATAT
The DNA here is from genome assembly GCA_036571765.1 of Plecoglossus altivelis. Classification (NCBI taxonomy): domain Eukaryota; kingdom Metazoa; phylum Chordata; class Actinopteri; order Osmeriformes; family Plecoglossidae; genus Plecoglossus; species Plecoglossus altivelis. The sequence continues at coordinate 1,435,295 of BROE01000018.1, read as the reverse complement.
ATGTTAGTCTCTCTCTCTGTTTCTCTGTCTGCATCTCTCTCCTCGTCTCTCTCCCTCTTCCTCTCCTCTGTCTCTCTCTGTTTTGTCACTGTCTCTCTATGTATGTATGTATGTAGTATGGTATGTAGGTATGTATGTATGTATGTAATGTATGTATGTATGTATGTATGTATGTATGTATGTATGTATGTATGTATGTTGTATGCATGTATGTATGTAAGTATGTATGTTATGTATGTATGTATGTCTCTTTCTCTGTCTCTTCTGTGTATGTCTCTCTCCTCACGTCTCTCTTCTGTATGTCTCTGTCTCTCTATGAATGTATGTCTCTCTCTGTCACACACACACACCCATGCACATGCAGACACACACAGTCGTGGGTCACTTTACACTCGCACATGCAGCCACATCACACACTTAAACAAGCCCCGCATGCGCATGCACGCGCACATACATAGCGTGCGCTGTTGACGTCTCCAAGTTACATAACTGCCGGTCCATTCTGTTCCGTGACTGATGGAGCCAGGAGATTTGGTCCTGTTTAATCTACACAAAGTAATCTGTTGTCTCCTGGCTTGCAGTGGTGTGTGTGTGTGTTGTGTGTGTGTCCTGATGTGAGTGTGTATTTAAGAGTGCTTGTGCGTTAGTAAGATCCTGGACCGACCAGCTACAGGACCAGCATCCATGTGTACCCGTGGCCAAGTCGTGCGCCGGCCCTTTAAGCAGTTTCCCGCCCCTGGGAACGAACCTCTCGTTCTGAATCAGAGGTCGAGTGCCCGCAAGCTGAGCTCAGAGAAGAGAGATGAAGGAAGGAGAGAGGGAGGGAGTTAGGGAGGGAGGTGAGAGGGATGGAGAGAGGAAGGGAAGGCGAGAGAGGGGAGAGAGGAGGCGGGAGAGAGAGAGAGAGGATGAGAGAGACAGAGAGAGAGAGACAACAGAGAGAGTGAGACAGAGAACAGGAGAGAGGGAGGGGAAGAAGAGGGGACAGAGAGAGACAGAGACAGACAGACAGACAGACAGGAGAGAGAGAGAGAGAGAAGAGAGAGAGAGAGAGGACAAGAGAGAAGGCCGAGAGACAGAGACTCAGCACGTTGAAGAATTACGTGAAACATGAGACAAACAGAGAAGAGAGAGA
>BROE01000018.1:1399077-1423705 GCA_036571765.1 Plecoglossus altivelis | reverse complement strand
CCCTCCTCTCTCTCTCTCCTCCCTCCTCCCTACTATCCATCCCTATCTCTTCCTCCTCCCTCCTCCCTCTACTCCCTCCCTCTTCCCTCCCTCCCTCACCTCCACTTGCTCCTGCAAGATACCCCCTGTCCCCGCAGCTGTTCAAGGCCCTTCCACCTGTATCTATCTACCCACCTCTCTCAGGGATAATCAATACAGAGCACATTGCGAGGCACATTGGAACCTTACACACTAAGATAGAATTATGCAACACACATGTCGAAGAACCAAGACAAACACACACACACTTATGCACACACAAACACAACACAACCCAACACTTCAGGTTGGCTTCTACTTGCAATTGAGCTTTGCCATGTTGCACCTTTACAGATATCAATGACCTGTCCTCCTGTGAGAGTAACTTTATAACATGTGAAATGAACCTGTACATGCTTCAGTGTGTGTGTGTGCATGTGTGCGTGTGTGTGTGTTGTGTTGGTGTGTGTGCCGTGGTGTTGTGTGCGTGTGTGTGTGCCGTGATGTGTGTGTGTGTGTGTGCGGCGGGGGGGGGGCAGGAAGTTTGTATTCCAGCCTTCCCAGATAGGAGGTCGACATGTTGAAGCATTAACGCCAAGAAGATCTACGTCCACTGAGCACAGCTATAAACAGGAGGGGCAGAGGAGGTGTGGAGGAGGAGAAGGGGTGGTGAGAGGAGGAGGGGGGTCAGGAATGGGAGTGGGGGAGGGGGGGGGGGGGAGAAGGAGGAGTTGGTGGAGGGAGGGGGGAAATGGGGGAGGAGGGTGGAGGAGGAAGGGTGGGGAGGGAGAGAGGGGAGAGAGGAGACAAGGGAGAAGAGCCTGGAGGAGACAGGAGCAAGTCAATTAATTCAAACATACATGCAACAAGACACGCAACACAACACAAAAAACAAACACAGAATAAACATCCAGATAAACAACACATAATTACAAACAAGCCAGTATAGGACAGTCACACATCTGGTCTGAATGCTTAGCTGGAGGAGTGGGAGAGGATAGGGAGGATACGCTCCACATAATCATCCCACTCACAAAAGGAGCTCAGCGTCATGGTTTCATGTGGAGCGTTTACGGTAATGGGAAAAGACAAACCACGATTTCACTGTACCAATACACAGGAAAGGGTTATGGGGCTGGGCATTTAGGAATCTGGTTGAATTTGCTTTTCAAGGAAAATCTCTATTGTGAAAAGGTTCATCTGATGAGTAATGCGTGAGTGTCTAAAAGGCTGATGTCGGCCTGTCCGGATGGACTGAGGGATCAGAGAGAGGAGAGACAAGGAGGAGGATGACGAGGGAGGAGGAGGGAGGGTGGATGATGACTCAAACAGCCGTGGGTGAGAGCGAGCTCTGTTACTCTACACGCACGCACGCTAACACACAGACACTGTACCTAGGTAGCTTGGAGGGTTTCCTAGAGGAAACAAGAGCTATTAAAAGGAGAGAGATGGAGGTAAATCCAATGGTATTTATGGTGACCAGATTAGCAGCATGGTCACCTGCATGTGCAGGTTAGTACCTTGCTAAATTAAGACGGCCGGCTGATTGATTTAGTTGCTCATTTGCTGATTGTCTGACTGGCTAGTTAGCAAGGTGGCTGGCTAGCTAACTAGGTGTCTGGTTTGGTAGCTAGCTAGCTAGGTGACTGGCTAGTTAACTAGGTCACTGGGTAGCTAGCAAGGTGGCTGGCTTGCTAACAAGGTATCTGGTTAGCTAGCTAAATGGGTGTCTGGTTGGGTAGCTAGCTAGATAACTGGTTAGCTAGCTAGCTAGGTGACTGGCTGGCTAGGTGAGTAGGCGTCTGGTTGACTAGCTAACTAGGTTTCTGGTTGGCTAGGTGACCATGTGTCTGGGTGGCTAGCTAACCGGATGACTTGGTGAGTAGGCGTCTGGTTGGCTAGCTAACTAGGTGGCTGGTCAGCTAGTTAGGTGGCTGTTTAGCTAGCTAACTAGGTGTCTGGCTGGCTAGGTGAGTAGATGTCTGGTTGGCTTGCTAACGAAATGTCTGGTTGGCTAGCTAACTAGGTGGCTGGCTGGCTGGCTAGCTAGCTGGTTAGCTAGCTAGCTGACTAGATGGCAGGCTGCTGATTAGCAAACTGCCTTTTTGGCTGGTCAGCTGTCTGAATGAATGTGAAGGCCATTGATAATCCAGCTGGCCTTGTACATGGAAAACTAACATCTGGAGGTATGACGTCAAGGATTAACTGCTGTCTATCCCAGGATGGGGTTGGGGATAAGGTTGGGGCTTTTACTGAAGCTGGGGCTGGGGCTGAACTGAGGTTGAGGCTGGGGATGGGGCTGGGGATGGGGCTGTGCACTGAGGCTGGGGCAAAGGCTGGGGGCTGGGGATGGGGGCTTAGGGCTGGGGCTGAGGCTGGGGGCTGAAACTGCAGCTGGAGCGTGGAGGCTGAGGGCTGAGGCTGAGGCTGGGGCTGGGGGCTGAGGCTGGGGGCTTAGGGCTGGGGCTAAGGCTGGGGACTGAGGCTGGGGATGGGGGCCAAGGGCTGGGGCTGGGGCTGGGGGCTGAGGCTGGGGGCTGGGGCTGGGGGCTGAGGCTGGGGCATTGTACCTCAGAGCTCACTGTGACGTGGGCAGGCTGAGTCATGCTGGTCTATCCTAGCAGACAAGATAAACATAGGACAAGGTTATTTATTTGTAACGAGCAGGTCTGTAATATCTCACATCAAACTGATGACTGACTCACAGCAACGCCTCTGAGGCCCAAACACAACGAAGCTGAGAGGAGGAGGAGGCCTTGTGTGTGTGTGTGTGTGTGTGTGTGTGTGTGTGTGTGTGTGTGTGTGTGTGTGTGTGTGTCTGTGTGTGTGTGTTTTGTACAATGTGAGTGGTTTATTTACCGTATGTGAGTTAAGGAAAAGTGACTGTTTCATAAATGTAGGTGTGCATTTTTTATGTGTTTTGTACGCTGTTTGTTTTCTAAACTGTGTATTTATTTTACAGTTTATACAATTAGTGTGTGTGTGTATGTATGTATGTACATACGTATGTATATATGTATATATGTACGTATATATGTACGTATGTATGTATGTATAGAGGATATGATTACTTCACAACAGAAGGGGGAAAGTACCTTAATGGGTAAATGGTCGTTACATTATTGATCTGGTTACAGTCCTGAGTCCCTCAGGGTTGAACCCAGTTGTGTTGTGATGCTATATTGACTTCTCCCCTTCAGAAGGCCTCAGGATATCTCCTGAAGGTAGCTTACCAGTCTAGTTCCAGAAAACACATTGCTCCACAGAGAACCTGTTTGAAACCCTGAGAAACATCTCAGGCGAAATATCGACGAGAAAAACCCAACAAAACCTTCTTTTTTTTTCTTCTTTCAGGAATGAGATGAAACCAGATGAATGGTCGTACCCATGTAATGAGGTACAGATCTTGGACAAGGACACAGAGAAGAACAGTGAAAGGGTTTTCCTGAGCCGCGATTCTTCCTTCAATTACAAGCTCAACCTTGGTCTTCCTCCGCCCTGGTTAGAGCCTCACGTCCAATTAGGGAGATTCTACAACAGGACAAAAGCTCCAAGGTTGCTCACGGTGACATCACCTTGTGTGACAACAGCTCACACACACATCTCACACACAGACACACACACCTCGCACACACACGTCTCACGCACAGACACGCACATCTCGCACACGCACATCTCACGCACACACACACAACTCAGACACACTTCACACACACACCTCGCACACACACACACCACTCAGACACACTTCACACACACACTTCACACACAACTCAGACACACTTCACACACACCTCGCACACACACACACAACTCAGACACACTTCACACACACACACCTCGCACACACACACTTCACACTTCACACACCTCACATAGACACACACCGCTCAGAAACACTTCGCATATACACACACCTCACACGCGCACACCTCAGACACACACTCCTCACACACACGCCACACACACCTCACAGGTAAGAAAGTGGCTGTGTTCAGTCTCTAGTGACCTTTGGAAAGGGTGCGAGTGCTAAAGGTCGTAATTAACCAGTTGATGACATTAATTAGGCTGAAACAGAAATACCTTCCGTATCTGCATCGATCTTGGACGTCAGATCATGACACGACACTGGGATAAAACTTGGTGAACTTGTTAAACTATTTCTTGTTTTTTAAATGTGATTTGGCTGTTGGAAAGGGTGGTCTGAGTGGATTTAACAAAACTCGATTCTTCACCGAGCGAAAAAAAACAACTTTGTGAGAGACTTGAAATCTTTCAAATCTTTAGAGACCAAGTTTGAGTTTCAGGTTGCGAAAATGACTCGAACTGTGTGTAACTTTCTCATACTGTGTTGAACTGTCTACCAGCTTCTGGGATCAGATTCCACCAGGGTCCTCACTGTGACTCATGACTCTGTGAACTCTGGGCAGCTCAGTCCCTGAAACACCGCAGACTGAAGTTCAGACAACCTTGGTGTGGCAGGGGAAGGGGGTATGGGGTGAGAGGGGGCAGGGAAGCTGAGGGGGCTGGGGGCTGGAGGGAAGCAGGGACAAGCGGGAGGAGGCTGGGAAATCTGCGGACTGGAGGGAGGCCTCAGAGGAGGCTGGGGGGGCTGGAGGTAGACTAGGGGGTCAGTCAGAACCACCAGTGTCTCTACCACACAAATCCATTTTTATTTTTATAACAAATGGTAAACTGTGGAGGGGAGTCATGTGAGTCTAAGCATCAAGTCAGACTGGTAATAACTGTGTCTACATGGACACAGTCAGCTCTCCTGCAGCCTTCCATCTCTGGAATCTCTAGAATCTTGAGAATCTCTGGAATCTCTAGAATCTTGTTAATCTCTGGAATCTCTAGAATCTTGATAATCTCTGGAATCTCTAGAATCTTGAGAATCTCTGGAATCTCTAGAATCTTGAGAATCTCTGGAATCTCGAGATTCTCTGGAATCTCTAGAATCTTGATAATCTCTGGAATCTCTAGAATTTTGTTAATCTCTGGAATCTTTAGAATCTTGAGAATCTCTGGAATCTCGAGATTCTCTGGAATCTCTAGAATCTTGATAATCTCTGGAATCTCTAGAATCTTGTTAATCTCTGGAATCTTTAAAATCTTGAGAATCTCTGGAATCTCTAGAATCTTGAGAATCTCTGGAATCTCTAGAATCTCTGGAATTTCTGGAATCTCTAGAATCTTGAGAATCTCTGGAATCTCTAGAATCTTGAGAATCTCTGGAATCTCGAAATTCTCTGGAGTCTCCTTCCATGTTTCAGGAAAGTTAACTAAAAGTGAACTGATCAGGAACCACTGACCTTTACCAGCGTTCGATATATCTGACAGATGATGTGTACTGTTGTGTTTAGTATGGCATTGTATTGTATTTATGTTAAGTTATTTATATATTCCCATCCCTCGAACGATACTGGAGCAAAAGGTTGGCTGTGTTGCTGAGAGTGGGTAGAGATGAACACTGTCCTCTCCTCCTCCGGTTGGTGACCTCTGACACACACACACACACACGTACACACACGTACACACGTACACACACACACTCACGCTCTCTGAGGAACACACACACACACAGCCACACACACGCACACACGTACACGTACACACACGTACACAAACACACTCGCGCTCTCTGAGGAACACACACACACGTACACACACGTACACACACGTACACACACGTACACACACACACTCACCTCTCTGCAAAACACACACACACACACACGTACACACACGTACACACACGTACACACACGTACACACACTCACGCTCTCTGAGGAACAAACACACAGCCACACACACACACACGTACACGTACACACACACACACACACACACACACACACGTACACACTCACGCTCTCTGAGGAACACACACACACACACACACACTTCCATCTCTCCCCCTCACATTTTGATCTCTCAATCCCATCATTCGTGGTTCTCATCCCTCCATCTCAATCAACATGTTTGTCCCCCCCAAAAAAGTCTGTGTTTTAGTGTGTGTGCATCAACTCTAAAAACGTTAGCAGTGTACCCAACCACCCCTATATGATCCTGAATATTTCAGCAGCAGCAGCTTTATTTAGGATGGGCTGCCCTTCTGGCAGTGCTGGCTGGCAGTGATGCAGACACAGAGAGGCTTCCACCTGGAAACACTAGGCTTCAGAAGGGGCTTGCAGCATGAGCACTTTCAGCTCAATGTGATGGATGCCATCTCTCTCTCTCGTGAGCACTCAGTCTCTTTCTGTCTCTCTGCCTGTCTCTCTCTCGTGAGCACTCAGTCTCTTTCTGTCTCTCTGCCTGTCTCTCTCTCGTGAGCACTCAGTCTCTTCCTTCTCTCCCTGTCTCTCTCCTCTCGTGGAGCACTCAGTCTCTTCTGTCTCCAAATCTGACCTGTCTCCTCTCTCTGAGCGGCTCAGTCACTCTTCCCTGTTCTGTCTGCCTGTCTCTCTCTCGTCTTTCTCTCCCTCCCTACCCCCCCCCTCTCTCTGCCTGTCTCTCTCTCGTGAGCACTCAGTCTCTTTCTGTCTCTCTGCCTGTCTCTCTCTCGTGAGCACTCAGTCTCTTCCTGTCTGTCTGCCTGTCTCTCTCTCTCTCGTGAGCACTTTCAGTCTCTTCCTGTCTCTCTGCCTGTCTCTCTCTCTCGTGAGTACTCAGTCTCTTTCTGTCTCTCTGCTTCTCTCTCTCTCTCTCTCTCTCTCTCTCTCTCGTGAGCACTCAGTCTCTTCCTGTCTGTCTCTCTGCCTGTCTCTCTCTCGTGAGCACTCAGTCTCTTCCTGTCTGTCTCTCTGCCTGTCTCTCTCTCGTCTTTCTCTTTCGCTCAACCTGCCCCCCTGTCTCGCTCCCCTCCTCTCTCTCTTGCATATATCCCCAGGTCTGGACACCTTGATCCTTGTTCTATTGTGATAACTCTGAGCTCAGATATGGACACCTGGTCTTCCCTGTGGTCTCGTCACTGGCTGCAGTGTGCGTGCAACGCTCCACGTGGATCTAAGATTCTGCAGCCAACGCTCTGAGCTCACTGATTGTGCTCACTGGCCAGCCAATCAGAAGCGTGTTATATAGGCTTCATCGTTTATGTGATTTATCAACTGTAGAAACTCCAGGGGTACATATGGTTGCCCAGACAGAGGACACTGAAAACCTAGGGTGGGATATTCAGAGGAGAGGAGATGGGTGGGGTGGTAGAGACAGCTTAGGGAGAGAAATGGGAGAGAGAGAGATAGGGACAGAGGAGAGGAGAGGGAGAGAGAGATAGGGACAGAGGAGAGGAGAGAGAGAGAGAGAGAGAGAGAGAGAGAGAGAGAGAGAGAGGGGGACAGAGGAGAGGGAGAGAGATAGGGACAGAGGAGAGGAGAGAGAGTTCTATCTGTATTTGTGAGTCTGTGTTGTTTTTTCTCTGTTCTCTGACCTGTCTATTAGTTCCTCTTAGTGCCTAGAGACTGTAGAATGAGAGAGAGAGAGAGAGAGAGAGAGAGAGGAAGAAGTGAGAGGGAGGAAGAAGAGAGGGGGAGAAGAGAAAGGAAGAAGATAGGTATAAAATATTAAACTAAAAAGAACTTTTATTTTTAGAAGCAGGGGGGATGCTTTAGTTCTATTATTGATGTTCCATGAAAAGAGGAAGAGAGAGAGAGAGAGGAAGAGAGAGAGGGAGGAAGAGAGAGAGGAAGAGAGAGAGGGAGGAAGAGAGAGAGAGAGAGAGAAAGAGAGTGAGAGAGGAAGAGAGAGAGAGAGAGAGGAAGAGAGGGAGGAAGAGAGAGAGAGAGAGAGAGAGGGAGGGAGGAAGAGAGAGAGGGAGGAAGAGAGAGAGAGAGAGAGAGAAAGAGAGAGGGAAGAAGAGAGAGAGAGAGAGAGAGAAAGAGAGAGGGAGGAAGAGAGAGAGAGAGAGAGAGAGGGAGAGAGAGAGTGAGAGAGGAAGAGAGAGAGGGAGGAAGAGAGAGGGAGCAAGAGAGAGATGAAGAGAGAGAAAGAGGGAGAGAGAGAGAGGAAGAGAGAGAGAGAAAGAGAGAGAGAGGATGAGAGAGAGAGGATGAGAGAGAGAGAGGTCTGGATACCAGCCCAGAAAACACTGGTCAGGTGTGTCAGGGAGGAGTGTGTGTGTGTGTCTGTGTGTGTCTGTGTGTGTGTGTGTGTGTGTGTGTGGGTCTAGGAGTAGCCAGAGAGACAGAAACATACATACATACAGTACATACATACATACATGCATACAGTACACACATACAGTACATACATACATACATAGTCTACTGTCGATCCCTGGGAGGGATTGCAGTGCCGCTTGTTCCCATCTTGGGGTCACGGGTGACTGGAGCCAAACCCAGTAGCTTTCGGACCATAGGCGGGGTACACCCTGGACTAGGGCCAGCAAGTCGCAGGGGTAACACAGAGACACAGACAACCATTCACTCACACATCCATTATCTAGAGGCAATTTCAATCATCTCCTGTGTATTTACATGCTAAATGCAACTGCAATTCACAAATCTGATCTGATGCTTGCACAGACCATACACACACACAGACAGACGTGCACACACACACACACACACACACACACACACACACAGCCCATACTCACACACACACACACACAGCCCATACACACACACAGCCCATACTCACACACACACACAGCCCATACACACACAGGCCCATATAGTACCGACACCACCATGTTCAGTAGCACGCTGGAGCACTATGCATACTTCTTTGAGTGTGTGTCGTGTGTGTGACTGAGAACTAGATGATGCTGTATATGTATCGCACATGTGTGATCGCGATGTAGTCGACGATGCAGGCTCGTCTACTCTGAGTATGGCTGTTCTTCAGCATGATGCGACTACATCAGTATGGGCTTTTCGATTTTTGTGTAGTGTGTGTGTGGTGTGTATGGAGTGTATGATCATCCACAGCCTCGATTACAGTAGCTACGATGCTAGTGTGCACTATGCACTGAGTACATATGGGTTGTATACCATGTGCTGGTGTGTTATTGGGCTTTGTTGTTAAAACCCTGAAATGTGAGTGCTATGATAGTGTGGTGTCCATAGCACATGTATAAAGATATGGGCATGTGGTGGTGTCTACAAGACAATGAGGAGACTTTATTATTTTGGAGTGTGTGGTGTAGGTGTGTAGCAGTAACTAGCGGGCGCTCGATGATGTGTGTTAATGCTGCGACACACCTACGTGTGTAGGTTGGTGTTGAGTATGGGCTGTGTGTGCGTGTGGTAGTGTGTGCACGTGTAGTGCACTGACTGATGTCCGACCACACGTACTGTACCTGTAGCTACATGCACCCTGATATGGTCCTGTGCAAGCATCAGATCAGCATATTCACTTGCATGAATACATCGCACCCAACGTTGACAATCTCTACAAGAGAGAACATGTGCAGGCACTCATTCACACTGAAGGGCAGCAAATGATGTTCATGTGCATAAATCTTTATGCCTTCATGATATCTCCTTCTGGTTTGACATCATGATAATTAATAATCGGAGGTTGGCTATTGTGACATCTGTCAAGATACTCAGCTGGACTGAGCGTAGCTCTGAGAAAACACACACACGTACACACACACGTACACACACACACAGCTACTAAACCCTCATTGAGCAATTCAAGATGTGTGTGTGTTCCAGCACATGCATTTATCCATACATGACCTGACATAAGAGAATGACATTGGATAGTTAGTAATCCATTTTACCATCTACACATCTACACACAAACACACACACACACACACACACTCCAGAGCAAAATACTTCCAGGAAGCATGTTTGATCCTAACATGAATTGATCTGATAGGAAACCCAATGTTTCTACATAAGGATATCCTGTTTAGGGAGCTATTTCCTATAGGAGAGTTTTATTTCCTGTAGGAGAGTTCTATTTCCTGAAGGAGGGTTCTATTTCCTGTAGAAGAGTTCTATTTCCAATAGGAGAGTTCTATTTCCTGTAGGAGAGTTCTATTTCCTGTAGGAGAGTTCTATTTCCTGTAGGAGAGTTCTATTTCCTGTAAGAGAGTTCGATTTTCCTTACTGCTACACCTGCAGGCAAGACGTTTCTCAGTAAGGGGCTCTTACCACCTCTGCTGTATGTGTGTGTGTGTGTGTGTCTGTGTGTGTGTGTGTGTGTGTGTGTGTGTGTGTGTGTGTGTGTGTGTGTGTGTGTGTGTGTGTGTGCGTGTGTGTGTGTGTGTGTGAGTGTGTGCAGTCTGTATGTTGGTTTATTCTAGGAAACATACCTTTTCTTTTCTCAAAGAACACATTAACCTTCCCATGGTCCTCTCCAACTGCTCTCCTCCCCTCAGTACATGTCAAGTATCCATGTCTGAATGTGTGAGAGACAGAGCCATAGAGGGAGCCATATATATATATATGGAGAGAGAGAGAGCGAGAGAGAGAGAGGTAGAGAGAGAGAGAGGTAGAGAGAGAGAGGTAGGCAGAGATTGAGAGAGAGCGCGTGTATGTATGTGTTTGTGTGAGTGTGTGTGTGTGTGTGAGTGAGTATGTGTGTGTGTGAGTATGTGTGTGTGTGTGAGTATGTGTGTGTGAGAGTGTTTGTGAATGAGTGAGTGAGTATGTGTGTGTGTGTGTGTGTGTGTGTGTGTGTGTGTGTGTGTGTGTGTGTGTGTGTGTGTGTGTGCAGCACTTAGCTGGCTTCCACATCCTATCATCAGGATGGGAAGGAAATATCCTGTCTTCTGTGCGTGAATGACCACACACACACTGATATACACATGTACACAAACACACACACACACTGACACACACATGTATGCAAACACACACACATACCCTGACACACCCGTACGCAAACACACACACACCCTGACACACACATGTACACAAACACACACACCCTGACGCACACATGTACGCAAACACACACACCCTGACACACACATGTACACAAACACACACACCCTGACACACACCCAGGAGGGTATGTGTGAATGGCTGTTTCCACCCAGATTTATTCCTAATATAAACATGTGATTGTTATCCAGATAGATGGTTAGATCTTCCAGAGGAAGAGGGAGAGAAAGATATGAATTCAAATATTAAACGGAGAACAAGAACGAGATAGAGAGAAAGAGAGAGAGAGAGAGAGAGGGGAGAGAGAGAGAGAAGAGAGAGAGAGATGGGGACAGAGGAGAGAGAGATAGGGACAGAGGAGAGGGGAGAGAGAGAGAGAGAGAAGAGAGAGAGAGAGAGATGGGGACAGAGGAGAGAGAGAGATAGGGAAAGAGGAGAGAGAGGGAGATGGACTTCTAAGAACACGTTCTAGATGATAGTACATGGTATTAAACAGTCACAGTGACAGTCTTAAACCAGAAGGTAAGGTAATGCACACACACACACAGATCTCACATGACATCAGGCCTGGGCTACAGGACCACAGACCGTAATGTATGGAACCATAACTGACTGCTGGTGTGTTCCTCACAGAATCATAAACCTCATCCATGAATATCTGAGCAGTGTGATGCTTCCCAACAGTATGTTAGAGTCTGACAGGGTGGTCTGATGAATGTGTGTGTGTTCATCTCAAACAAATCCACCTTACTAGAATAACAAGAAATATACTATCTTCTTTACCATCCCAGGTAATAAAGGAAAACACCCATGCCTTTATTAAGTCTGTGTGTGTGTGTGTGTGTGTGTGTATGTGTGTTCAATCGCGTTTGTTTATGTGTATAGGTGTGTGAACATTTAGGTTCATACCAGAGTGTGTTGTTTTCATTGAACAAGTATGTTTATGTATATGTATGTTATGTATGTGTATGTGCGTGTGTCTGTGACTGTGTGTCTCTGTCCATGAGTGTACGCATGTGACAATGAGTGCGTGTGCGTGCGTGTGCGCGCGCGCGCGCGCGTGTGTGTGTATGTGAGCAATATGACATCACGGTGCAGAACAGCCCAGCTTCCCATGATGCATTGCGTCAATTTTTAGAGAGCGACCCGACGCCGAGTGAAATAATGAAATTATAACCTTTAATAAAACATAAGCGTGCAGCTGTGAGGATGGAGGGATTCATCAGGAAGGAGAAGGAACAAATAAAGGACAGGAATGACTGATGACTGCAGCCCTAACTAGCTCCACACGGAACGATCTGAAACACAAGTTCACAAGCAGCTTCTTTCTCCTCACCCTCTCTCTCCTCTCCTTCTCCTCTCCCTGCCTCCTCAGCCTCTCTCTCCTCTCCTCCTCACCCTCTCTCCTCTCCTTCTCCTCTCCCTGCCTCCTCAGCCTCTCTCTCCTCTCTTTCTCCTGTCCCTGCCTCCTCACCCTCTCTCCTCACCTTCTCCTCTCCGTGCCTCCTCACCCTCTCTCCTCTCCTTCTCCTCTCCCTGCCTCCTCAGCCTCTCTCTCCTCTCCTTCTCCTCTCCCTGCATCCTCAGCCTCTCTCTCCTCTCCTCCTCACCCTCTCTCTCCTCTCCTTCTCCTCTCCCTGCCTCCTCAGCCTCTCTCTCCTCTTCTCCTCACCCTCTCTCCTCTCCTTCTCCTCTCCCTGCCTCCTCAGCCTCTCTCTCATCTCCTCACCTCCTCTCTCCTCTCCCTCCCTCCATCCTCACCCTCTCTCTCCACTCCTTCTCCTCTCCCTCCCTTCCTCCCTCCTCAACCCTCTCTCCCTCCCTCCTCATCCCTTCCTCCCTCCTTATCCTCTCCCCTCTCCCTCATCCTTTTCTCAGTTCTCACCCTCCATCATTTCCCGCCTCTCCTTCTCCATCCACGTCCCTCTTCTTCTCCTCCCTGACCCCTCCTCCCTCCTCCTTCCTGTTCCTCCTTCTCCCTCCCCTTCTCCCTCCCCTTCTCCCTCCCCCCTCCTGTATTTTACATCCATTAAAGAGCAGACAGCTCTCCGCTGGAGGACATAAACATATGACACAGTGTTCTGACAGAGCCAGTGGACGGCCGCTTCACAAAGCTTCCCTTACCCTCGCACACATACAGGTGGAAGGAGGGAGGGAAAATACTGGGCGTTGTGCATGTGTGTCTGTGTAACAGGGAGGGGGAGAGAGAGAGAGAGAGAGAGAGAGGGGGAGAGAGAGAGAGAGAGAGGGAGGGAGGGAGATAGAGAGAGACAGAGAGAGGTAGAGAGAGACAGAGAGAGAGAGAGAGAGAGAGAGAGAGAGAGAGGGAGAGAATGAGAGAATGAGAGAATGAGAGAGGGAGAGAGAGAGAGAGGTAAAGAGAGAGACAGAGAGAGGGATATATATATATAGAGAGAGAGAGAAAGGATCAATGACAGAGTATCAGTCCTGTCTAAAACACAGTAATGTCTTCCTCTTACTTGAATCATTATTTAATGAAGTAGCAGCACAACACCATTAGCAATGCAACAGCTGGTGCCAGATTGACTTGTTCTGTTGACAACAACAAAAAATACAGCGAAAAGGCAAAATCACCAGAGTGAAAAGAGAAAGACGAAGGGAGAAAAAAGAAAGTTATCATTTATAAACTCACTCTTTCTGTTAGGTATAAACTAGAGCCCATCACTTTTCTAAAGTTGTGATAGCATAATCAGCTAAAGGAATGAGATTTTCCCTTTGATTGGAAAGTAAAACCAAGTAGAAGGATGAATAAATAATAGCAGACAGATGTAAATACCTTCCAGCCTGCGTCTTTCTGGTGAGATCCATGACACGGTGAAGGACTTGAGGGGAGATCGTTTTGGTTTTTCTCTTCCACACTGTGATGTGATGTTGAAATATTTACAACAGCCTGTGGGCCAGCAAAGCTGAGGAAGGAAGAGGGTTCGGGAAACGGTTTGCCTTGAGTTTGACCTCACGCTAATTCATGTTCTTCCACCCACACACGCGTTTAAATTCAATATACACAACCAACACGTATGTAGACGTGTTAGGAATGGAAGACGTCGTTCAGAATGTGTTTCCGGAACTGGTCGTCGCTCATCATAGAGGAAAGTTATTTCCTCTTGGCGGGAAAACAGGTCACAGGATCATGCTGTTAAACAGGGCAGGAGGACGGCTAACTACTGTTTGTTTGGTGAAACTTTTGGACTAAAGTATTTAGTTTGTTTTGTCCATTAGTTATCAGGATGTGTTTTGGGCAGATACCTTGTCTCTGCGCTCTTCGTTACCGAGACAGGAACAACGGTTCAGACAGGACAGCTTCGCGTGAAAGTAACGGGTTTGTCTGCACGTGATGCTGGCTGTCGGCTGTAACATGTCCATCACTGTCTCAACTCAGACAGGATAGTGGGAAGGCGTATTAACCTCCGTCAGCCTTGCTGTGCTCTGCGGGATTGGGTCTATGAACAAAACAAATTAAGACGACCCAGATGAATAAAACACAATGAGGAAAGACAAATTGTCGTTTTGATTAATGATTTAACATCCGAGAGAGCCTAGTGGGGGGAAAAAAACAAACGGATTTGACGGTGACGCGGTCGATCTCTTGACATCGAGGGAGAACGGAGGCGATTAAGCTGGGAAAATACGCCCGTGCTCCCCGTCAATCCTCCCCCTCTCTCTCCCCCCTCTCCTCTCTCATCCATGATGCGGTTAACCTGCTCTGCGCAGACCACGCGCTCTATATAAACCGGGCACGCGCCACAAACGGATTACAACAGGAGGACCAGGAAGCTCCGCGGTGCTGAGATCATTTCGCGCCGCTGACACACTCCGCGCGCATCCACAACCCGCAGCGCTTCACCTAAACAACAACAGCAAGAACAACAACAACAGCAGCACAAAATAGAAACTATAAACACACAAACTGTCATGGAGACCACAAAGAGGGGATTCTCCTGGAGACTTTTTCTGCTTTATTACTTATTTGTGGAAGGGTCGACTCAAGAGTTCGCTCAGACCCAGTTCATTTGCACGTCCGTACCCAAAGATATGGACATATGCGCCGCCACCTTGCAGAATGGCGTTCCAGGAGAAGACCTCAAGACCACGGTGATGCAGCTACGGGAGACGGTCCTGCAACAGAAGGAGACGATAATGAACCAGAAGGAAACCATCAGGGAGCTTACATCCAAGCTGACCCGCTGTGAGGGCCAGAGCGCCCCGGATACCGGGGACGCGCGGCCCGGAGGGCGGAGGAAAGATCCGGGAACCAAAAATACAATGGGGGACGTATCAAGGGGTCCCGCGGACACGTTAACTCAACTGTCTCAGACTTTACAGTCTCTCAAACAAAGATTAGAAAACCTTGAGGTATGTTTTTTGTCCTATTCATAAATATGAATTTGATCAAATACCGTTTAGATTTGAACTCTAGGCTGTATATCACAGCACAAAACACGACTATCTCTGACCGCGGTAAGCGTTTGACTCCTCATGTCACTTTCATCTACAGACAGAATATTGAACTCTTCCATCATGTCACAAATCCGCAGTAAATCGTCAAACTTAACGAGTTATGGCGGGGACAGACAGTTTGCCAACGTCCAATTTAGTTAGTTTGGGCACGTTGCCTAATACCGAAGCGCATTACGCTTACAGGACTCTAAGCTGGCTTTAGCCTTAAAGAATACCTTGGTCCTGCGGGAGAAAAATGCTGGATTCTCAAACTTCTCTGTAAAATTGTTTTAACCGTAAAGATCAGATTCTAACCGATAATCTGCTTTCTTTATCTTTTTTTTCTAGCAATTCAGCAGGAACAATAACTCCGTCCAAGCGAACAGCCTAAAAGACCTTCTACAGACCAAGATAGACGACCTGGAAAAGCAAGTACTATCCCGGGTCAACAGTATCGACGACGGTAAACCGGGGCTTCGCAACGAGACGGAACAGCGCGGCAGAGTGGAGTCCACCCTGACCTCCATGCACCAGCGTATAACGGATCTGGAGAAAGGTGAGCGCACGTTCAGCCGGCGTCAAGACGCACGCGGCGTTTTACGTTTCACATCAGTGTACTTGGAACCGATTGAACTATAGTCTACCTGTTAAAGTTTCCACCGTCCCATTCAGTGTAATTAGGAGAAAGGTCGTTTGATCGTAGTATAGGACATTCAGTTACATCGATGTTGATATCAAATAAAAGATCAAAAGATTACGAGTTCTGAGTGAAGCTGGCAGGCGATGACGCAGAAGGGTTTGTGTCTAGGGGCCGGATGACCCGGTGAGTAGACCATCTGCATTGCTTTGCATATCTAATTTCCCGTTCATATTCTGACGGTTTTCAGTTGGTGTTCTCGTGTTAAAGGAGAATGCGCTAGTACAGCCGCTAGTATTTAGAGGTTTAATGTCTAATTCATGCAGATCAGATCAGATCCGTTAAAAATGACCCCGCTGTCTCTCTCCCTCTCTATCTGCTCCGTGAGCCTGTGAAGCACAAACTTCCCCCGGTCCCGGTAATAATGCTAACTTATGACCGCTCGGCTGTGTACGTCAGCGGAATTGCAATTAATTCAAATAAAAAAAGAGTGATTCGTTATAACGGGCAGCGAACACGGTAGTGCTATCCCGTGGGAGATGTGAAGGACGGAAGGGAGGAGAACAGACACGGCAGGTTCTCGGTGTTTTTTTCACAATCCTACCCGTTAAGGGGACAAACGGAAACCAGTGCGCCTGCGTGTTGCGTAACTACAGTATATTCACGTTCTGGGACACAATCTCTAAAAAATCTCCCACGTGCAGCGACATACTTCAAATCGTTGCTGAACAAATCCCCACCTGCACGCGGTTAGATCCGTTGTTGAATCTAACGGCTCTACTAAGAAGGATCACATAGACACGAGCTTCCCCTCCGCTTTCCAAATGTGACCTTTGAACTCGTGGACACCTGCGTGACGTTTACCCCTCACTATCTTTTATTTTCTCCAGACCAGAAAGAAAACCGACCGTTGGATAAATTCCAACTGACGTTCCCGCTGAGGACTAACTACATGTACGCCAAAGTGAAGAAGAGTTTACCGGAGATGTACGCCCTTACGGTGTGCATGTGGCTTAAGTCTAACGCGTCTCCGGGAGTGGGCACGCCGTTCTCCTACGCGGTCCCGGGACAGGCTAACGAGCTCGTGCTTATAGAGTGGGGGAACAATCCGATGGAGATACTCATCAATGACAAGGTAGCACACACACACACACACACGCACGCACGCACGCACACACACACACACACACACACACACACACGTTGGCTGTAGAACTCCAACAATCTTATAAACACTTAATGCTTGCGCTGCATATTTAATGACGTGAATTAGTAACAGCTCATCAATAACTAATCAGATGCTCTCAGCTTTTACAAAATGCATTTATTAACTATAAAGTCTTGGGCCTGCTGCCGGCGCAGGGATATTTGGGGTTATTTGTACAGCAACTGAGACTTAACGTGAACCTCGTTCTACCCCAGGTTGCTAAGTTACCCTTCCTCATCAACGACGGGAAGTGGCACCACATCTGCGTGACGTGGACCACGCGTGACGGCGTGTGGGAAGCGTTCCAGGACGGCGTGATGCGTGGCAGCGGGGAGAACCTCGCTCCTTACCACCCAATCAAACCACAGGGCGTGCTCATCCTGGGACAGGAACAGGTAGGCGCGCGCGCGAAACTGTCCGTTTCTATGGGAACGGAACGTAGCGTTTTCAGACAGACTCAGGAGCAACGGACACCATAACGGTTTTTCTTTCTAAAATGTCGATTTAAGCCCTGTTTATAGGTGTTGTTTTCTGTCATAACGATCCCGTAACTGTCATGTTGTACTACTGATAGCACTGATCATGTTTCCATGGCCACATTAGTGTTCAACGGTAAAGATTAATTAACTGAAACCATCAAAGCGATCGTATGAAATGATGGTATTTTTCTGCCGATGAAATATGCAGTCTACGTATCACCTCGTCGAACACGCCTCGGAAGAAAGATTAATTGGATGTACAAATTAATTCTAAAGGTTAACTTGAGATAATTGTCATATTTTGTTATCACAAAACATCAATCGTCATTAAATCAACATCATTCCTTCCCGCAGGATACGCTAGGAGGGGGGTTTGATGCAACGCAAGCTTTCGTTGGCGACTTGGCTAACTTCCATATCTGGGATCGTAAGCTCTCAGTTGGGGAGATCTATAACTTGGCAACGTGCAGCAGCAAAGCACAAGTGGGAAATGTGTTCTCATGGCTGGAGAGCAGTCTGGATATCTACGGAGGCGCCTCCAAATGGACTTTTGAGCCCTGTCGTCAACTCAACTGACCTGCAGAGGAGAGAGAGAGGAAAAAGGACAAACTGTGGTTGTTACTGAGTCTGTCGAAAGACTGTGAAGCATTTATTTCTCTAACTGGCATCAGGATTTGTAACAGATATTTGAATATTTTAATGTTGTGGGCACTAATTAGATATATAATGGTCCTGCACATCTAACCGTCTGGCTCGTTGCTCGTGGATTCGGACACGAGGCAGTTTGGCACGTGAGATCTCTCCGCTGTAGGCCCAGACGGTTGGAAACTTTACCGGCGGATTTATTATTATTTCCGGGACTGATCTATTTTGAGAAGCGCTGTTCGGATGTTGGCGGGTTGTAAGGCGGTGGCTTACCGGACAGCCGGTTACGGAACCGTCCGTACAAGGAGGATTACGTAAGAAGTCCATTCTTAGTTGAAGATTGTGTTTGTTTTTTAACGGAGCAACGTAAAGCATGACAGCAGATCGTGCGAGGTGCATTTCCGCTTGTCCTTGTCTGGGATTACTCACTGTGAAAGACAGATGGATTTAAACAACGCAAGACTTGACACGAGATCAATCCGGAAACGTTTATCTTCTCTATCGCTTTAGTTCTTCCGCTCACCACCTGCTTGAAGTCATTTTGTGAAAAATAACGACATTTCTGTTTGAAGTCATTTTGTGAAAAATAACGACATTTCTGTTGCCAACATACAAGCCTGAGTGCCTTGGGTTGAGTCAATTCAGCACATTTCATTATAATTTGCTAAGACGTATTTTGTTGTGTATTATGTGTTTATTTTCTGGTAGCCTACAAGTTTTATCGGAGTAAAAGAGATGTATATTGTCGTAACACTTTGTATTATGTCGAATAAGAGAACGTTGTATTGTATTTAAAAAGCAGTTCTTTGATGACTATGGCGCATTTGACAGGTGTTTGTACTTTAGTAGGAATGTTGTGTACTTTAGCTTAACAACAGCATGACGTGTAAATGCTGCGACAGCGTCAACAGAATCTGCTTTAATAAATGGATCCAGGTTTTCTACCTTGTTATTATGCTTAAAGCATGGCGACACTGAAAAATGAAAAAATCTAATTTTTTAATAAAATTGTGATACTTGAATCTAAACCATTGCTCCTTTCACTGTGTGTTTGTGTGGTTTTATGTTGGTTTGTTTAAAGGTGTTTGTGTGTGTGTGCGTGTGTGTGAGAGTGTGCATGTGTGTGTATGTGTGAGTGTGTGTGTGAGTGTGTGTGCGTGAGAGAGATAACCCAGGAGACACTGGGTTACTCATCATTAATTCAACATGAAACAGCTTTTGTATTAAGAGCATACAAAGCAACCCCTGCAGACAGACAGGCAGGCAGGCAGACAGGCCAACAGACAGACAGACAGACAGACAGACAGACAGACAGACTGACAGACTGACAGACAGGCAGGCCAACAGACAGGCAGACAGACCAACAGACAGGCAGACAGACAAGCAGGCAGGCAGGCAGGCAGGCAGACAGACAGGCACATGGGAGCAGCTGTATCCATACCACCAAGGTCAGAGGCCAACCGATAATCATTCTGAAAACATTCTTCAAACTAGGACCCTCACACACATTAGTGTGAGTGTGTGTGTCTGTGTGTGTGAGAGTGTGTGTGTGAGTGTGCGTGTGTGTACGTGTATGTGTGTGTGTGTGTGTGTGTGTGTGTGTGTATGCCCTAGGAGTATGCGCTAGGAGTCTCAGCCACATGTGCACATCAATATTGTTCCCCCGGTGTCTTCTGCAGACACACTGCACCTTTACAGCCTGAACCTGACCACTCTGGGTCATAGTCACCACACACGCACACGCACTTGCACTCGCACACGCACACTCACCCCCCCCACACACACACACTCACACTCGCACTCGCACACACACACACACACACTCACACATCACTCCAAGTTGTCACTGGAGCACTTTACTTACATGAACAACTTCAACCTTGGCTCGACCTCTAGTCCCTGAGAGTGTGTGTGTGTTTGTAAAGTTTGCGTGTGACCTAAATCCCTGATTTTTCCGTGTGTGTGTGTGTGTGTATAATCTCCGGAGTGGGCGGGGCATCCTAACTTCTTCCTGGTTCTATCCAGCACTTCCTGGTTCTATCCAGGAAGAAGCCTGGTTCTGATTCTCCAACAATTCCAGACAGAATCACCACAGACGAGAAGAAATGACCCGGCCATCATTTTCATCATCAGCATCTGTTTTGTGTGTTTTGTGTTTAATTTAGGGACATGTCTGAAAAGTTTCGTGCTTCTAGAAATATCCCTTTCTCTCAGTGTGTACGTGTGTGTATACATGTGTGTGTGTGTGTATGTATGTGTGTGTGTGTACGTGTGTATGTGTAAGGTGTGTATGTATGTGTGTGTGTAAGTGTGTGTGTGTGTGTGTGTGTCTGCACAGCGCAAGAGTGTTGTGAGTGTTTTTATTTTAACTCTCTCTTTTTGTCTTTCTCCATACTCTTCTCTCTATTTCACAATATCCCAGCTGTCTCCTCTTATCTCGCCCTCTCATCCTTTCCCTCCTCTTTTGCTCTTTCTGCTGCAATTTCCCGTCAGCTTTAACAGCTTTACTGCTAAATCAACAGAGAGGAGAGTAGAGGAGGTGATGAAAGGAGAGGAAAGGAGAGGAGAGGAAAGGAGAGGAGAGGAGAGAAGAAGATAAGGGACGAACAAAGAGGAGACTATTAGAGGCAGTGATGTCAGGGCTGTGATGTCACAGTGGTGATGTCAGGGCTGTGATGTCACAGTGGTGATGTCAGAGTGGTGATGTCAGGGCTGTGATGTCACAGTGGTGATGTCAGGGCTGTGATGTCACAGTGGTGATGTCAGAGTAGTGATGTCAAGGCTGTGATGTCACAGTGGTGATGTGAGGGCTGTGATGTCACAGTGGTGATGTCAGAGCAGTGATGTCAGGGCTGTGATGTCACAGTGGTGATGTCAGAGCAGTGATGTCAGGGCTGTGATGTCACAGTGGTGATGTCAGAGTAGTGATGTCAGGGCTGTGATGTCACAGTGGTGATGTCAGGGCTGTGATGTCACAGTGGTGATGTCAGAGTAGTGATGTCAGGGCTGTGATGTCACAGTGGTGATGTGAGTCCTGGAAAAACAGGAAGAACAAAGACAGAACTGAAGACGACGTTAAAAAAAAACTTCCTTCAACACTGACCTGTTGACGCACACTTTCTGGTCTCCATTCGACAGCAGAAGCGCTCTCTAACACGTCTCCCCAGAGACAGAGACCAGGACTGGTGTCTCTAACACGTCTCCCCAGAGACAGAGACCAGGACTGGCTTTCCTGTGACAGTTTCACAAACCGTGAAGGAGGCGTCTCTCGTGGGTCTCTGGGCAGAGAGAGAGAGAGACAAGAGGATTATGAGCCTGAGAGAACCGAGACAGGAGACAGCACATCCATATTCCTGCTTAATCTGCCAGCCATGGTCCTCCTCTTGCTTTCCTGCCTGGACCTCCATGAATAATGGATCCCATCTGGAGGCAAGGGTCTTTCCTCCCTCCTACTCTCATCTTCTCTTTCTACTTTCCTCCCCTTTGAAAGCAAAATTAAAGCACATAAATACATTAACACACACAGCTGCAAACGTACTGTACTTCTCAGAGGCACCATCTCTCCCCTTCTCTCCCCTCCTCTTCTCTCCCCCCCTCTCCCTCTCCCCCTCTTCCCTTCTCTCCCCTCTCTCCCTCTCCCCCTCTCTCCTCCTCTCCCATTCTCTCCCCCTCTCTACCTCTCCCCTCCTCTCCCCCTCTCTACCTCTCCTCCTCTCCCCTTCTCTCCCTCTCCCCCTCTCCCCCTCTCTCCCTGTTCCTGGCAGACTGCCGCACAGAGTTGCACCCCTGGGAAGCGTGTGACAGCAACAAACCAGACACACACAAACACACACACAAACACACACACACACACACACGCACACACAAACACCTCCGGGAACCTGGCCAGGACCAGACACATAATCAGGTCAATCAGAAGCAGAAACAAATATACCTCTCCTCCTCTCTCCTCTCCTCTCCTCCTCCTCCCCCTCCTCTCTCCTCCTCCACCTCCCCCTTTCCTCCTCTCTCCTCTTTTCTCTCCTCCTCTCTCCTCCTCCTCTCTCCTCCTCCTAGCCTCTCCTCCTATCCTCTCTCCTCCTATCCTCTCTCCTCCTATCCTCTCTCCTCCTCTCTCCTCCTATCCTCTCCTCCTCCTCTCTCCTCCTATCCTCTCTCCTCCTCCTCTCCTCCTCTCCTCCTATCCTTTCTTCTCTCCCATTCTCAGGGATTAACCAATCACCTGGAGAGGGTGGGTGATGTTAACCAATCACCTAGAGAGGGTGGGTGATGTTAACCAATCAGCTAAAAGGGTGGGTGTTATCCCATGGCCAGGACGATGTAGGTGATTACTATTCACCCACAGAAACATAGTATGGTGACCTGTTTTGTTTCCAAAGCAGATGGAAGACCACGTTTACACTTGTTTTTACTCTTGGAAGTCTGTAAAGGAAAACAAACTTTTCAAGGTTGCTGGTCAAAGTTCTACGACAACACTTCCTTTTCTCCTTCCCCCTCCTCTTTCTCATCCCTCTCCTGCTACCTTATCTCTCTCTACTCCCTCCTCCCTCTCCTCCTCTCCCAAACTCCCCCTCCTCCTACCTTCTCTCTCTCTACTCCCTCCTCCCTCTCCTCCTCTCCCAAACTCCCCCTCCTCCTACCTTCTCTCTCTCTACTCCCTCCTCCTTCTCCTCCTCTCCCAAACTCCCCCTCCTCCCCATCCTCCCTCTCCTGCTACCTTCTCTCTCCCTGCTCCCTCCTCCCTCTCCTCCTCTCCCAAACTCCCACTCCTCCCCCTCCTCCTTCTTCCTTACTCCCCCACAAACTCAGCAAGAGCTTTGAGTGTCACTGTCACCCTCTTTCCGCCTGTATAACAACAAACCAGCCCCTGCGTCACCTCAACACCGTCAGGAGGCTGGTCATGAATTACCCATGAGTTCCGGAGAGAGAGACAATGAGAGGGAGAGAGAGAGAGAGGGAGAGGGAGACAATGAGAGGGAGAGAGAGGGAGAAGGAGAGGGAGAGAGAGGGAGAGAGATATGGAGAGAGAGGGAGAGACAGAGAGAGGGAGACAGAGAGAGGGAGAGAGAGAGGGAGAGACACAGAGATGGAGAGACAGAGAGGGAGAGGGAGAGAGAGAGAGACGATGAGAGAGAGAGAGGGAGACAGAGAGAGAGGTAGAGCCAACACAAGGTGTGATGTGTCAAAACAGGCTCAGATCAAAATGACACCAGGACCACAGAACAGGAAGTGTTTTTCTCTGATGTTATAAGTTGAGGATGTAGCAGCGTTTATAGTCTGTGATAAGGTGATATCTTACATACAGTGAGGATATAGTAATGTTTACAGGGTGAGAACAATGTTTAGAGGTTAAGGTTATTTGATTTGGTTGGTATGAATAACACGGAGAGATTGTGAGTGCATGACAGAGAAAAGAGGATGAGAGAAAAAGGCAGAACGAACGAGAGAGGAGCCTCATCATCCCTAAGGTGAGGTGAGGTGAGGCGAGGTGAGGTGAGGCGAGGCGAGGGGGGAGATAGGAGAGGATGGACAGTGATGAGGAGAGAGAGTGAGAGGAGAGAGCAATATGGGTGAGAAAGAGAGGAGGGAGAGTAGGACCAACACACTCAAGAGAGTAAAAAGGAGAGGCTGATCGGAAACAGAGTGAGACGAGGAGAATGGAGAGGACAAGAGGGGGAGAAGAGGAAGAGAGAGAGAGGGAGATAGGGAGAGAGTGAGAGGAAGACGGGGAGGGGGAAGAGGGAGGGAAGAGAAAGGGAGAGATACGGAAAAGGGAGTAGAGGTGGGAGAGGAAGAGTGAGAGAGAGGGGGGAGATCAGAGAGAGATAAAGGAGTATGCCGAAGGGGTAGAGAGGGTAGAGAGGTGAGAGAGAGAGACGCTGACACAACCTTATCAGGAGAGGAGAGTAGCGAGAGGATCGGTTTGAGAGGAGTAGTAGGACGTTGAGAGGTGAGAGTAGGGAGATGGAGAGGAGAACGCCTGGTATGTGGACGCACGATGAGAGAGATGGAGAGGAGAGTGTAGCGGAGTAGCACGGATTCCCTGCTTCCGCTAGTGGTGCTCCCTCCAGCTCTCCTTTATGAGTCAATGGCGAAAGCTTGTGAGAGTGCCACTGTTCACCTCCATGCGCATCTCTTCATCCCACAGCTTGACGGACCTCACCATATCTGATTGTTTGGCTCTCCGCGCCGAGAGAGGGCCGTTGCCATGACGACAGCTCCTTACATCTCGGTAATTTCTCCTACTTATTCTCTCGAGAATCAGTCATGCGTATACATTGAGCAATTGTCGATATCAATGCATCCCAGGCCAGATTGGCAGGTCTCCTTGGTCGTGTTCTC
>BROE01000018.1:1380455-1389816 GCA_036571765.1 Plecoglossus altivelis | reverse complement strand
CCCCCCCTCCCCCACCCCCTCCTCTAGGGTCATCCCCTCACATCCTCTCCTCACTTCCTTTCCTTACTTCCTTTCCTCACTTCCTCTCCTCACTTTATCTCCTTACTTCCTCTCCTCACTTCCTCTCCTCACTTCCTCTCCTCACTTCCTCTCCTCACTTCCTCTCCTCACTTCCTCTCCTCACTTCGCCCACACTTCCTTTCCTCACTTCCTCTCCTCACTTCCTCTCCTCACTTCCTCTCCTCACTTCCTCTCCTCACTTCCTCCAATTACTTTTTCTATTCTATCTTCTCCCAGCAGGGTGGACAGAGGAAAGACACAACATGTGTTTCATATGGGTCCTCTTCATCACATTGCTCATCACACACGCCCCAACACACACACCAACATACACGCACCAACCCAACACACACACACACACACACCCCAACACACACACACACACCCCAACACACACACACACACCCCAACACACACACACACAACCCAACACACACACACACCAACACACAAACACACCCGCAGGCCACACCAACACACACCCCAACACACACACACACACACCTCAGATCCGTGATGAAGAGCATGGACGACTGCAGGGTTGTTCTGATCCACCTTCATCTGTTTCCGGGTCGACGATGACATCCCCTGTGGACAGGAACTCAAACCCAACTCAGTTACTCTCAGCCAATCACGTTTCCTCTGCCTTACTTATCGTCCAATCACAGCGACCACGAAGCGCAGAACTCTGGCTGACTGTCTGTTGAAGAACCAATTCCAGCTTAGCAGGTTGTCTGCTGCAGAGCCTACACATCCATGATCCTGATGGATAACAGCATGCATATCATCAGCCTAGTGCTCTCTCCCAGGACCCAGAGTAATACAGACAGCGTGTTAGCTGTACTGCAGCCTGCGAGACTCCTTAGAGACAGTTAGAGGCCCTACATTCAATTCCTCCTCGCCGCTCGCACGGCAGAAAAGTTTTACTTAGGGAAATTACTTTTTAGAAATGCAGACCGTAGGATTGGTTTCAACGGGCCTGTGCACGTCCACAGATCTCACCTGTGGGCAGTCTGGGTAGTGAAGTTTAATTGTTTTGCTATGGCAATCACAGATGAACGGTACCCAACGCAACAAGCTGGTGAAAAAACAAACGGACGAATTCCACGCTGCTGTGAGAAAGACAGAGAGAGGGAGGAGAGAGAGGAGAGGGGGAGGAGAGAGGGAGGAGAGAGGGAGGAGACGGGAGGGGGGGAGAAGACAGGAGAGGGGAGGAGAGTGGGGCAAAAGGTAGGGAAGAAATGCGGGATGAGAAGGGGAGGGGAGGACAGAGAGGCAGGAGAGAGGAGGAGGACAGAGAGGGAAGGAGGACAGAGAGAGGGGGGGAGAGAGAGGAGAAAGGGGGAGGAGAGAGGGAGGGAGGGAAGACAAAGAGGGGAGGGAGAGAGGACTTGAGGAGGTTACAAAACGCCCTCCATCTCCCCTCTCTCTTAGCTCATGTTAACACCTCACTCCCTCTCTCTCTCTCTTTCTCACATTCTCTCCCTCCATCTCTTTCTCATTCTAGGTTCCTCTGCATCTATCCCAAGGTCACAGACTGACACAGAAGACCAGAACAGAACAGAACACTGGTATGAACACTGGTAACACTGTATCTGCCAACTGCAGATTGCTTGTTAGTTTCACAAGCTGCACATGAGGACATGAGGGGTAATATATGACACACACGCTTACTGCAGTTTATACTGTTAATAGACTAGAGGTTTAAAATGTGTTTGAGTTTACGACTGGTGTGGAGAGAGGGAAGGAGGGGAGTAGGGGAGGGGGGAGAGAGGGAGGGAGGACAGAGAGGGGAGGGTGGGAGGGGGGGAGAGAGGGAGAGCAAGAGTGGAAGAAACATAGGGGAAGAGAGAAAGAGACGGAGCAAAAGAGGAGGAGTGAGCGAAGGAGAGGGAGGAGAAGCAGATATACTGCAGTAGAGAATGACGACGTAATGGACCTTTAATGGACACATGACTAAAATCCGATTGGCTTGTGCTCCCATAACACAGAGAGGCACTGGGAACGCTACACTTGTCATCCTCTTTAATGGCTTCTGTATTTAATGGAGCTCTTGTGAAGGAGGAAGCGGTTGGCTTAGCGAGTGTACAGTCAAGTTTCACACCACTGACCTGTACCACAGGAGACACCTGAAGAGACACCAGAAGACACCACCCTTCCTCCCTCCCTCCCACCCACCCACCCTCCCTCCCTCCCTCCCTGCCTCCCTGCCTCACACAAAGACCCACACCACGTCCTCCCCCTTACCCTCGTCCTCTCGCTCCCCCTCCTCCACCCCCCTCCCCCCCTCCGTGCTTCTCCCTCTCCTCCCTCATCCCCACCCTCCACACCCAGACAGGATTTGCTGCCCTCCTTCCAATAACAACAAGAGCATAATAGGCTTAGCAGATCACAGCTTAGAGACCCTGTCTCCCTCTAGACCTCTCTGCTCTTACACCCTATTACCACCCTGATCTTATAATCCGGGCGTACAACTGTGCGAACAGGAAGAGAGAGAAGACAGAAGAAGAGAGAGAGAGACAAGAGAGAGAGAGAGAGAGAGAGGGAGGAGTATCGAAGACACAGGCAGAAGGATTAAATGGAGAGAGAGAGCAGGGTGGAGAGAAGAGGACCACCACACAGAGAGAGATAAGAGAGAGAGGAGTGGGAGAGGAGGAGAGGGGATGTGGGGAGAGGAGAGAGGGGACAGACAGGAGAGAGAGACAGGAAAGAGGGAGGAGAGAGAGAGCATGAGCCACCATATGAAACAGACAGAAAACTGCAAGGGGGAAAATAGAAGTCCCTCCCTCCCCTCTCCCCCCCTCCCCACCCAGACAGGATTTGCTGCCCTCCTTCCAATAACAACAAGAGCATAATAGGCTTAGCAGATCACAGCTTAGAGACCCTGTCTCCCTCTAGACCTCTCTGCTCTTACACCCTATTACCACCCTGATCTTATACCGTACACTGTGACAGAGAGAGAGAGACAGAGAAAGAGAGAGAGAGACAGAGAGAGAGAGAGAGAGAGAGAGAGAGAGACACAGAGAGAGATAGAGAGAGAGAGAGTGGGAGAGAGACACACAGAGAGAGATAGAGAGAGAGAGAGTGGGAGAGAGACAGAGACAGAGAAAGAGACAGACAGAGAGAGAGACAGAGAAAGAGAGAGAGAGAGAGACACACAGAGAGAGATAGAGAGAGAGAGACAGAGAAAGAGAGAGAGAGAGAGAGAGACACACAGAGAGAGATAGAGAGAGAGAGAGTGGGAGAGAGACAGAGACAGAGAAAGAGACAGACAGAAAGAGAGAGAGAGAGTGGGAGAGAGACAGAGGGAAAGAGAGAGACAGAGACAGAGAAAGAGACAGACAGAGAGAGAGAGAGAGATAGAGAGAGGGAGAGAGACATAGGGAAAGAGAGAGACAGAGAGAGAGGGGGGGGGTGTATGGGGTGGGGGCACAGCAGGGGGCCGGTCAGGACAAGAGAGGAAAAGACAGAGAGAGGATTAACAGTATCCCACCAAGCCTGTTAAGAGTCAACCCCACACAGCCAATCAGAACCTCCTACAGCAGGCCAGACAACTAATCAGCCAATCAGCGCCGCCGGTAAGCAGCCCAACAGCATTTCGGCACCACAGTCACCAAAGGTGTTTGTTCATTTAAATGAGTGTAAAAGTGTGATGAGCAGGTAAAGAGACTAAAGGGAGATTGGAACAAGGAAGCGCTGGAGTTCAAGTCAAGTAAACTAAAAGGCTATCCTCTGTCTGTCTGTCTGTCTGTCTGTCTGTCTGTCTGTCTGTCTGTCTGTCTGTCTGTCTGTCTGTCTGTCTCTCATTCTGACAGAGAGGATAGATGACTCTTCCTCTAACATTTAACCAGCCCCCCCCCCCACACACACACACCCAACTGACCACCCCACACCCCCCTCACAGAGACAGGAAATGCCAGCAGGAAATGTCAGCTAATGACCCATCAGGAACATGCTACAGGGAGTCAGGTCTCTCCAAGCTCCAGACCCAGCCTGGAACAAACACAACCAGAACAGAACTGGGAAGAGAGAGAGAGGAGGAGAGGGGGAGAGACTGAGGAGGAGAGTAAGAGGAGAGAGAGAGAGGAGGAGAGTGAGAGGACAGAGAGAGAGAGAGAGGAGGAGGAGAGTGAGAGGACAGAGAGAGAGAGAGAGAGGAGAGAGGAGGAGGAGAGTGAGAGGAGGAGAGAGGGGGGAGAACGAGGAGGAGAGTAAGAGGAGAGATAGGAGAGAGGAGGAGAGAGAGGAGGTTAGAGCAGTTGAGAGAGAGAGGGTGAGAAGTGAGGAGCACAGGAGGACTATGAGGAGGAGGAGAGCATTGGAGAGAGGGAG
Source organism: Plecoglossus altivelis (assembly GCA_036571765.1). NCBI lineage: Eukaryota > Metazoa > Chordata > Actinopteri > Osmeriformes > Plecoglossidae > Plecoglossus > Plecoglossus altivelis. The sequence continues at coordinate 1,385,424 of BROE01000018.1, read as the reverse complement.
GAGGAGAGAGGGAGGAAGGAGAGTGTTAAGAGAGAGGGAGGATGAGACAGGGAGCGGGGGAGAAAGAGGGAGAGAGACATAGAAAGGGAGAGAGAAAGAAAGGGAGAAAGAAGGTGAGAAATAAATGGCACAAGGCTGAAAAGAGTGACAGCACTCCCGAGAGACACAGCGAGATGGAACCAGACGATACAAACAGACGTGTCTATGTGGTCTCTTGTTTTTAGAGACAGCAGTCTACACTGCACAATAGGTGCAAGCAGAGACCCTCTGATCCAGTGGTGTAGTCTACGTGAAACCCAGGTCTACACCGTATACCCACAAGGAAATGTCAAGGATTTCCGTATACCCACTTAAAAAAGCGTGAGGATACGTAACGACATCGTTTTGTGACAGAACCTTAACACATTCATTCATAAATTCACCCGGTCTATGTTGCTATTGGGGCTGCCGTGCTGTGGCGTGTCATCTGGGTCTGACGTCACCTTCATTGATTGACATGTTGATAACATAAGAAGTCTTTCAGAATGTTTTGTTACATATAGAGGCATACTTTATGCATTAGTGAATGTGGTGGTGCTTATGGGGTTTTGCTCTGGGATGGGTGAGTATGCAGCTGGGTGGAGAAAAACACAGTATACTCACCTCCGAGGGAGAAGAGGGAGGTGGGAGAAGGAGGTGGAGGAGGGAGAAGGACGTGGAGGGAGGAGGAGGAGGGAGGTGGAGGGTGGAAGTTGTCCAACAGGATCTAAGCACAGGTGCAAGTGACATCATTCACAAACACACACACACACACACACACACACACACACACACACCATTTTAAACTGACATGAAACCTGGTCAGTGCTTTTGCCATCTACACCCTAAAAATAATTTAGCTGCACTGTAATCCTCATCTCTCCTCCTTCTCTATTAGCAGGAAGGTCATCCTTGTCACAGACTAACTCTGTGAAAACCAGCGCTGCGTTTTAATGAGAGCTCTCTCTGCACACCGCTCTGTGGCTCCACAACCCCGTCTGGTTAAGACTACTTAACATGGTCAAATAGACTACAGAGACAAGGCAGGGGAAGAGGGGAGAACTGGAGGGGAGGAGAGAGAAGGAGAGGGGGGGGGAGAGTAGGAGAGAGAGAGGGATAGGGTAGGAGTGAGAGGAGAGAGAAGGAGAGGAGAGAGAGAAGGAGAGAGAGAGGGATAGGGTAGGAGTGAGAGGAGAGAGAAGGAGAGGAGAGAGAGAAGGAGAGAGAGAGAGGGATAGGGTAGGAGTGAGAGGAGAGAGGAGAGGAGAGAGAGGGATAGGGTAGGAGTGAGAGGAGAGAGGGAGAGAAGGAGAGAGAGAGGGATAGGGTAGGAGTGAAAGGAGAGGAGAGAGAGAAGGAGAGGAGAGAAAAGGAGAGAGAGAGAGGGGAGGAGTGAGAGGAGAGAGAATAGAGAGGGAGAGGAGAGAGAAGGAGAGAGAGAGAGGGAGAGGGTAGGAGTGAGAAGAGAGAGGAGAGGAGAGAGAAGGAGAGGAGAGAAAAGGAGAGAGAGGGAGAGGGTAGGGGTGAGAGGAGAGAAAAAGGAGAGAGAGAAAGGGAGAGAAAAAGGAGAGAGAGAAAGGGAGAGGGAGGGTGGAGGGAAAGAAAGAAGAGTGTGTGTGAGGGAAAATATTCAAAATGAACCGAATGCGACAGAGAGAAGGTGGGAGAGAAAGGATGTATGTGTAACTTCATATAAGATTTGAGCTGGAGACCCTTTAAAAACAGACCTGCTTCGAACCGTATAACATCTATATATGTGGATTACTATGTAGATAAGAGTTAGATAAGGGATCTTTTAGAGAACATGTTGAAACGGATGAGTCCTTAGATCCCCACAATAAAACTGGTGACGGTACATTTTCGTACCGGTACTGTGCATTACGGTGCTATACCGAGTTACCTAGCCGCTCTGCAGGCTAGGAGATTAGGAGCCCGGATTTGTACTGTATTCGTCACCCGGAGCTCTGGGGTGACATTAACAGGAAGTCCAACACTAATTCATAGCCTACTTTCCCTGCCAATGAGACGAGTAGGGAGAAGGGCGGGATACGCGTCCCATCAGGTGAATAATACATGCCGTGGGAGATCGTTAGTGTGAGAACCTTCCTTGCCAACGCAGCGAATTCTCTTGTTCCAGGTGCGCTGTGGTCCGCTGACAGGCCAGCGGGGAACCGACGGACAGACGTCCGTTTATTAAACGGACTGAGCCGACTGTGTTCGGTTAAGTAGCGAGCAATGAGCCGGTGAAACAAGCACCGGAGGGCAACGGGAGACAATATAAACACGGTGTTAGCCTCGGGCTTCAAATGAGTTTATGGATATTTATGTTTTATGGAAATTACTTCCCTAACTGACTGCGTGCACAAATGCATTACATATTGAATACTAATAAACCGAGATATGGAGAAGATTGAAATTCTAACAATACACAATAGCCCTAATCCCGTATGGGTAAAATCGCAATTTTAGAAAGAATTGAATACTAATTCAACGCTAACATATCATTAAAACGATTGTTTCAGTATGTAAAGCCGATGGATTTCTGTCATATTAGGAATGGGTTTACCTTTGCAATTAGTTTTTGCAACCGACAACTTAATACAGCCGCAGGACGTTACGGTACCCTTAAACCATATACAATGAATAATTTGTTAACCTGTGTTAAATCAACGCACATAAGTCCACTACACAGGGCCAAGGCCGAAACCAAGACGTATCAATGCTGACCCCTTGTGGACAATGACAAGATGACAACATGATCAATTCATGTGCTATTCATACAAAAACAACCGTTTTGGTATTGATTAGCTGTCTACATAGCTGTCGTCTATATCGCAAACACTACAAACAGGTGTTTGTAGTAACGGCAGCTCAGTTGTCGCCCTCGCGAAGCAACAGTTCCGAGTGTGGGAGGAGTGAAAGACTGATGTTTGGTTTCATTTCCTTTCAACAGATGCTCATTGAACGTCAATTACCTGTATTCCCATCCAAACTTTAATGCAGTTCATTACCAATAGTTACACATCTAAATAAGGAATATACATCGTATTTTAGTATCACAACTTTCTAGACTTACTAGCAAAAATGCATGTATTCTGGTCAGCTCAGGAACAGGCAGATGTTCTAAAAGGTTCTATGCAAGTACGGGAGGTATGTAAAGTGTTCCCTGGAAGTGAGGAAAGGAACCTACTGGTTGGGCCTCATTTCAACACACTAAAGACCATCCTTCCTGGAGGTAAGATGTGCTCTAGCATAAAAGGGTAGATTTACGTCTCCTAATCCAATCATATCCCGTTACTAATCTTTCATACTATTCTCTCTATATATATTTATATTTATATGTTACAGAATTATTAATTTCAGGAAGGATACCTGTCTAGAGAGTTGAAACAGGCGGCTCCAGTTACAATAATGCTTTCCACCACTTCAGGAAGGTGAGGTCAACTTTGGCAGGTTCTAGATTCTAAGGCACCGGTTGGTTACTTCCATCTTGTATAACACAACGCTGTTCAGATCCTATTGGCTGTTCCAGGCACCTGGCGCTCCCATTGGCTGAATGCTACCTGGAGATGGTGGAGCTGGACTGTGATTGGCCAGAGGAGGTGGTGGCAGCGCTGAGGAGGGAGAAGCCACTGTGGCTGGACTCTAGACTAGTCATAGAGCCCCTGGAGGGAGAAGAGAGGAAGAGGAATGGGAAGAGAGAGAGAGAGAGAGAGAGAGAGAGAGAGAGACAGAGAGACAGAGAGACAGAGAGAGAGAGACAGAGAGAGAGAGAGACAGAGAGACAGAGAGAGAAAGATGGATGGATGGATGAGAGGCAGGGGGAGAGAGGGAGGGAGAGAGAGAGAGAGAGAGAGAAAGATGGGTGGATGAGAGGCAGGGGGAGAGAGGGAGGGAGAGAGAGAGAGAGAGAGAGAAAGATGGATGGATGAGAGAGGGAGGGAGTGGAGAAGGGATGCAGGAAGAGAAATCAGGAATTAGGTAAACAGATGAGCTTGTCTGCATATGAAGAATCCTGAGCATCCATGACTGTGTACAAGTGTGAGAGAGAAAGAGACAGAAAGAGAGAGAGAGACGAGGAAGAGAGATAACATGCGTGTGACAGCACATGCCAGTGCTTGCTCACCTGAAGTCATGTGACCCGAGCACCTCTGTATAGAACATGACCTTGCACTTGTGGGAGGAGACCTGGAGGGAGGCCAGGACATCGTCCACGCGAGGCAGGCTGGAGGCGGAGCAGGCTGGGGCGCTATGGAAACGCCACTGCAGGATGTAGGACCCAGGCCAGCGGGTCACATGGGAGCCCTAGGGAAGGAGGGGGAAGCAGATTTATGGTTAATGCAATCAGGTCACAGTCTGCCTCCCTCCTCTGTCTATTGCCCTCCTCCCTCTCTCTCCCCCTCTCTCCCCTCCCTCTCTCTCCCACCCCAACCTCCCTCTCTCTCCCCCACCCCTTCTCCCTCTCTCTCCCCCACCCCCTCCTCCCTCTCTCTCCTTCCTCTCTCTCCCCCCTCCTCATCTCTCTCCCCCCTCCTCTCTCTCCCTCTCCTCCCTCTTTCCCTCCCCCCTCTCTCTCCCCTCTCCTCACCTGCACACTCTCCCCCTCCTTGCAGGTGAGGGCCGTCTGCACCATGCTGTAGTCTCGCCCCAGCACCCAGGATCGCTCGATCAGCTGGGCATTGTTGGCTCCAGGGGAGGTGATGGCGTGGGCCCCCAGGGTCAGGGCTTCTCTCCTGGGCAAGGCCGGCTGGGCGGGGGCTCGTCTGGAGTGGTACAGGTGGAACACCACGTCGCCTTTACACACGTCAAAGTCCCAAGTGATGACTGATGATGCCTCGCTGATCTCTATTAGGATCTGAGAGGAGAGGAGGGACAGAAGAGGGAGAGGAGGGAGGGGAGGGAAGAGGGAGAGGAGGGGAGAGGAGGGAGAGGAGGGACAGAAGAGGGAGAG
>BROE01000018.1:1328235-1338235 GCA_036571765.1 Plecoglossus altivelis | reverse complement strand
CATGGGAATACACACAGGCACAGGTGCTAAAATCTGATTTAAAATAAAGGGGACAATTACATTTTCTCGAGAGCAGTTACTGGGGCTGGGCAGAACACACACCAGAAGTTTCACACACACTTAGGAATTCTTTTTTTTCAATAAGTCAATCAACTGTTTTCTCTCTTTCGATTGGTCGACAGTCCCTGCTGGAGACCCATGATTCGGTGGCATCTCAGACGTGCGAGAGCCCGCCCCCCAGCCCGTGTGCTTACCTGGACCCGCCCACCGCCACCCAGCCCGTACCACCTGACGCCATCAGGATGGTGGGCATCCGCAAGGTGGCCGGAGAACACCTGGTAACTACTGACTACTAACCACCCTAACTACCACCCTAACTACCACCCTAACTACCACTGTAACCTGGTAACTACTGACTACTAACCACCCTAACTACCACCCTAACTACCACCCTAACTACCACCCTAACTACCATCCTAACTACCACTGTAACCTGGTAACTACTGACTACTAACCATCCTAACTACCACCCTAACTACCACTGTAACCCGGTAACTACTGACTACTAACCACCCTAACTACCACCCTAACTACCACTGTAACCTGGTAACTACTGACTACTAACCACCCTAACTACCACCCTAACTACCACCCTAACTACGTAAATACTTTGCCACCCTTAACAGCTTCTAACCAACGCTAGCTTGGTAGTTTTATAGATTGATTGATTGATGAAACATATGGAGAAATCTAAATCTAAGACCTGTGGCGTGTGTGTCACGCGTGTGTCACGCGTGTGTCCTGCTTGTGTCACGCTCGTGTCAGGGGATCACGTTCCGTGTGGAGGCGGGGGAGCTGGTGATTGCCAGGATCCTGCATGGAGGCACGATCGACCAGCAGGGCCTGCTGCACGCCGGTGACATCATCAAGGAGGTGAACGGGCGCCCTGTGGGGCAGGACGTGCGTGTGCTGCAGGAGGTGCTGCAGGACGCCAGCGGGAGCGTGCTCCTCAAGATCCTGCCCAGCTACCAGGAGTCCCACCTGCTTGCACAGGTAACACATCTGGTGCTGATGCACCTGGTCCTGATGTACCTGGTCCTGATGTACCTGGTCCAGATGCACCGGGTCCAGATGCACCTGGTCCAGATGCACCGGGTCCAGATGCACCGGGTCCAGATGCACCGGGTCCAGATGCACCTGGTCCTGATGCACCGGGTCCAGATGCACCGGGTCCAGATGCACCGGGTCCAGATGCACCGGGTCCTGATGCACCTGGTCCTGATGCACCTGGTCCTGATGCACCTTGTCCAGACGCTCTTGGTCTAGACGCACCTGGTCCAGACGCACCTGGTCCAGACGCACCTGGTCCAGACGCTCTTGGTCTAGACGCATCTGGACCTGACATTCCTGGTCTAGACACACCTGGTGCTGACACACCTGGTCTAGACGCACCTGGTCCAGACGCACCTGGTGCTGACGCACCTGGTGCTGACACACCTGTATCTTGTATATCCGTTTCTATCACCTGTTTTACTGGTTCTCCCCTGTGTCATCAGGTATTTTACAAGTGTCACTTCGATTACGACCCTGCCAATGACAACCTGATTCCCTGTAAGGAGGCGGGGCTAAAGTTTTACACGGGAGACATCCTGCAGATTGTCAACCAAGATGACCTTAACTGGTGGCAGGTGTGTATATGCTTGATACTGATGGTAAAGGTGTGTGTGTTTCTGATCATAAAGTATGTGTGTGTGTAGCTGATCGTAACAGTGTGTGTGTGTGTGTAGCTGATCATAACAGTGTGTGTGTGAGTGTCTGTGTGTGTAGCTGATCACAACCGTGTGTGTGTGTGTGTGTGTGTGTATGTGTAGTTGATTATAACCGTGTGTGTGTGTGTGTGTGTGTGTGTGTGTGTGTGTGTGTGTGTGTGTAGGCTCGGAGTGTGGAAGGAGGCAGTACTGGTCTGATCCCCAGTCAGATGCTGGAGGAGAAGAGGAAAGCTTTTGTGAAGAGAGACGTTGAGTTACCTCCTGCAGGTAGACACACCTGCACCTACCTGTCCTGTCTCACCTACTGAACCTCACCTGCCTGTCTAGCTCATTTACCTGTCTACCTCACCTACCCACCCTCATTTACCTGTCCTGCCGCACCTACCTGTCTACCTCACGTACCCATCCTCACCTACCTATCTACCTCATATACCTGTCTACCTCACCTACCTGTCTACCTCATATACCTGTCTACCTCACCTACCTGTCTACCTCATCTACCTGTCTACCTCACCTACCTGTCTACCTCATCTACCTGTCTACCTCATATACCTGTCTACCTCACCTACCTGTCTACCTCATCTACCTGTCTACCTCATATACCTGTCTACCTCACCTACCTGTCTACCTCACCTACCTGTCTACCTCATCTACCTGTCTACCTCATCTACCTGTCTACCTCATATACCTGTCTACCTCACCTACCTGTCTACTTCATCTACCTGTCTACCTCACCTACCTGTCTACCTCACCTACCTGTCTACCTCATATACCTGTCTACTTCACCTACCTGTCTACCTCATCTACCTGTCTACTTCACCTACCTGTCTACCTCATCTACCTGTCTACTTCACCATCACCTGCCACCTCTGACCCAGTTTCCTCTGCCTGCTTTGCTCACCTGTTGCCCTCACCTGTATCTGTGTGACAGGTACTCTTTGCAGTGGAGTTGGAGGAAAGAAAAAGAAGAAGATGATGTATGTTACTACCAGGAATGCAGGTGGGCCTTCCTCCTGCAGGATAACATTCAGGATCAATGGATTCTCTACTAGACTGTATTAACTGGTATATCCCTATTTCTAACTGTATCTGCTTTCTACCTTTCTCGTTTTCTTTTTTCTCTGTCTGTTATATCTCTGTTCCTTTCTCTCTCCATCTCCCTTCTGTACTCTCTCTTTCTCTCTGTCTCTGTACTGCTGTTTCCTCCACACCTCTTTCTCTCCCTCTTTCCCTCCGTCTCTTTCTCCATCTCCGTCTCTTTCTCCCTCCCTCTCCCTGCCTCTCTCTGTTTCTATGTCTCCGTCTCTCTCTCCCTCTCCCTCTCCGCCCCTCTCTCTCCCTTTCTCTCCCTCCCATTCTCTTTCTCTCTCTCTCCCTCTCCATCTCCGCCCCTCTCTCTCCCTTTCTCTTCCTCCCATTCTCTTTCTCTCTCTCCCTCCCTCTCCTTCTCCGCCCCTCTCCCTCCCTCTCTCGTTCTCAGAGTTTGACAGACATGAGTTGTTGATCTATGAGGAGGTGGCCAAGGTGCCTCCATTCCGAAGGAAGACGCTGGTTCTGATTGGTGCTCAGGGAGTGGGTAGGTGGAGCCTGAAGAACAAGATGTTGTTGAAGGACACACAGCTGTTTGGAACCACTATACCCCGTAAGTGCATCAAAATAATCACATAATCATTGTATCCAAAAGTGCAGCTAACTAGCTAACTACATCACCGCTACACCCCCTCATTACGACAAAAGGTATTAAGCAAATCCACTGTCACAAACTCCTTCATATGACCCAAACCACCTCGCTAGCTAAAAATCACATTACCCTCCATAACTACCATCCACTCGTCACTAGCTATCCGCTCACCTGTCTAAGCTGACTTCCTGCTGTGCACTTCCTGTCAGGCACTTCCTGTCAGGCACTTCCTGTCATGCACTTCCTGTTACGCACTCCCTTCCATGCACTTCCTGTCATGCACTTCCTGTGACGCACTTCCTGTTATACACTTCCTGTTATGCAGACACTTCCAGGAAGCCCAAGGCTGGTGAGCGCGAGGGCCAGATGTACGCCTTCACCAGCCGCAGCAAGATGGAGACAGACGTGAAAAACGGCCGCTACCTGGAGTATGGGGAGTACGATGGAAGCCTGTACGGGACCAAGATAGACTCCATCCACGAGGTGGTGGAGGCCGGCCGTGTCTGCATCCTGGATGTCAACCCTCAGGTTGATGAACACACCCCTTCACAGACCTCCACACCCCCAGACCTCCACACCCCCAGCCCAGACCTCCACACCCCCAGACCTCCACACCCCCAACCCAGACCTCCACACCCCCAACCCAGACCTCCACACCCCCAGATCTCCACACCTCCAACCTAGACCTCCATATCCCCAGACCTCCACACACCTCCACATCTCCACAACAATAGTAAATGAAGGAATCACAATGCAAGGAACTGGCTGTTTTGGTTCAATCATATTTTCAGGGTTACGGTTAGAGTTAGAATTACATGAAGGGTTAGGGTTAACCTGTTAATACTTGTGTGTATGTGTGTGTGTGTGTACGTGTGTGCGTGTGTGTACGTGTGTGCGTGTGTCTATGTGTACCCCAGGCTCTCAAGGTGCTGCGTACGTCAGAGTTCCTCCCCTACGTTGTGTTCCTCAAGGCTCCAGACTTCGAGGTTCTCAAGGCCATGAACAGCTCTGCTATGGAGGCCGGAGTGGCCAGCAAGCTGCTGACGGTAAGACAGGTGGAACAGAAGAGCTGGCGGAGTAGATCAGGGGTCACCAACTCCTGTCCTGGAGGGCTACCATCCTGTAGGTTTGCTCGTCAAGTGCACATAATGTAGCCTCTTTCAGCTCATCATCCAGGTAATTAGTAGAATCAGGTGTGTTAAATTGAGAGATGGGATGGTAGCTTTACCCTAACCCAGGAACAGGGTTAGAGACCCCTTGAATAGAGAATACGAGTGCGTGTCCCATAGGTTTGAACTGGTCCTGTGTCGCCCCCTGCAGGACGCGGAGCTGAAACGCACGGTGGACGAGAGCGTGAAGATCCAGCAGGCCTATGGACACTACTTTGACCTGACTGTCGTGAACGAAAACCTGGACGAGACTTACCGCATCATCAAGACTTCCTTGGAGACGGTTACTAAGGGCCAGCAGTGGGTCCCTGTCACCTGGGTGTTCTAGGGGGGAGGGAGAACGGGAAGGTGGGGAGGAGGCAAGGAAGGGGGGTGCGGTGGGTGGACGTATGTCTCAACGGGAGGGAGGGGAGGGAGCCAAAAAGCGGGTGGTGGGGGAGGGAGGAAGGGGGGTGTGGGCCTGGAAGACTCGGGAAAGAGGGGTGGAGGGATGCGGTAGGTAAAAATTAGTAATGTCCGCCAATTTTGTTGGTGGATTATGGGTTCTGATGTGTATAGCCGGGGGATATGCTCGACAACTGAAAATGGGTCCTAGATCGTGGTGGTATAAGTTCATTGATTGTTTATTTGTTACAGGAAGTGCACACGGTTCTACATATACCGTAGAAGTTAATTGACTACAGCTTATAGATACACCTATCCCAGAGACGCCAACATGTTGCGTATCTACCACATAGGACCAAATTACTCGGCATCCTGGGCACGGTAAACAGTGATCAAAATGGAGAAGTGTTAGGAGTGAGTAGGGAGGAACTTGATCTGGAATAATGGGATGGAGTGTTGTATTAGGTTTGCTAACTGAGAGAAGTGGGAGGAGTTTAAGAAGAATAGGAGATATAGATGATTTTTAGAGAATTGATTCGGAGTTAGGGAGTAGAGTGGAGCGATGTAAAGAAGGTATTAGATTTTTAGTTAAGGGAATTTAGGGTGAGAGTGGGAGGAGTTTAGGGAGGAGAGTGGGAGGAGTTTAAGAAGGAATAGGGAGGAGAGTGGGAGGAGTTTAGGGAGTAGAGTGGGAGGAGTTTAAGAAGGAATAGGGAGGAGAGTGGGAGGAGTTTAGGGAGGAAGAGGGGAGGAGAGTGGGGACGGAGTTATGTAGGGTGAGGAAGAGGGAATAGCGGACTAGCGAGAGTCTAGGGAGGGAGGTGTGGAGGATGTTTAAGAGTGAGGAATGGGAGGAGAGAGTACGCGTGAGTTGTTGAGAAGTATTGAGGGAGGGAAGGGGAGGAAGCAGTGGGAGGAGTTCTTTCCAGCCGGAGGGAAGAATGGGGATGAAGTACGAAGCGAAATGATTTTGCCGAGGTAGGAGTTTATAGGCGCATGTTGGGGCAGTGGGAGGAGGTTTAAGAAGAATACGGGGCGGCAACCGAGATTATTGAGTGGGGAGCAGGAGTTTAGGGAAAGGAAGTTAGGCGGGGCAGGAGAGTGGGCGGTGAGCAGCCACCCAAAAAAGGCAGCCTTTAGGGTTAGTACGAACTTAGGCGTTATGCGCGACACGAGTGGAGGAGTTATAGGGAGGGCGACGAGTGGGAAAGGAAGATATAGGCATGGAATAAGGAGGACGATTGCAACCTCAGTCCCACGTCTACATTCCAACCAGAGATCTTCTGAAGAGAACTTAATTACAGCAGCCGCGACAAAACATCTGGTCATCTGTTACTGAAACATCACGGACTATGAGTGAGTGCCCATCTGTGTGTGTGTGTGTGTTTGTGTGCCTGCATGTGTGTGTGTGTGTGTGTGGTTTTCTGTATGCCAGTGCCTACCTATAACATGAAGAAGCACAGGAGCGCTGAAGGAGGCTATTCATCAAATTTTGGTGTGTTTGCTGTGTGTGTGCACCCTCCCCCTCTTACACCCTCCCTCCCCCTCTCACACCCACCCTCTCCCTCTCACCTGGGTCTCATAAGAGTCCAGACATCTGTGCCAAATTTCATACATACATTTTTGTACAATTTGTTTTTTTTTAATCCTTTTTTTATTTTCTACTGTATTATAAATGTATCACAATTGTATTTGTATCATTTTCAAACCCAGTGACACAAGTACTGATTCATGTAACTACACAGATGTTAGTGTTACTACAATGACTGATTGTAATGCAATTGGTGTTGCTTATGGCTTCAAAATAGTACTTGAAATATCATTATTTGACCGTTACATCTGCACCTCGACTTTCTTTTCTAAACCTTGTGACGTCTACCAAGGTCAGAAACCAGCGCTTTTTTTTCTTTCTTAAAAGATTTTCCAGCGAAACTTGTGTCGCCCGTTTGTCCGAGAACTTGGACAAGTTTCACAGAAGCTTACTTCGTTATTTATTTTTTATACAAACGTTCAATTTCAAAACACTTAACCAGCATATGAGATCAGGTCATTTCCAGATTGTTTTTAAAGGTGCCAAGTTTATAAAGAATACATTTCAAAGAGTTGTCACACTACTGAGTGAAACTTACCAGTGACCCATCAGACATTAAAAATGTCATAACGTTGAATGTCTAATTTTGAGAACATTAGATGCTTTGTGAGGGGCTTTTAGGATCTACGCTCTGATTGGACCTTGAAATCACTGATCCCTCAGGCTGATAGGGGATTGGTCTTCTGAGGTTCTAAGTCAGCCAATCACAGAGCAGCTTAAAGCTAATACCACGACACAGTGTTTTTTCGGCAGACAAACAGTTCGGCCAAATGATATTATTTATCGACGACGGTATCTGTGACAAATTGCCCAAACCCTTTCAGAGGTCGGGTGAGATTTTTATACATTTAAAAGAAGAACGTTTCGCGAGGTGCTTCAGGTTGGCAAAAAAAAAAAAAAAAAGCCCCAGAAAGCTACTTTGATCAGGAGTCATCGATGATCCATCTTCTTGACGTCTGTTTCCTTCGCTTGTTCTAGTAGTGATGACATGGTAGACGTAGAGGACAACAGGAAGACCATGATTGGGGATCATGTAAGACTCTAGAAAACTGTCCTGTACGATAAAAAAAGATTAAATCCTTCATTTAAAACCGTTCAAATATGACTGTGTTTCTCTGATCGATATGAATGATGGCTGACTGAGTGTAGATCCTTGATGTCTGAAACTCTGTTCTGTTTTGTTTGTGCAGGACATTTAGATTCAGGACCAATGCGTGAGTGTGTTTGCACGCGTGTGTTTGCACTCGCGTGTGTGTGCATGCATCTGTGTGTCTCTGTTTGAACCCTGAGAGACGACACGGTCTCGGCCAATCAAATCCCTTTCCTGCCCTCGGCAGCCTGCTGATTGGCCACGCTAGAACGACGGAGGTGTCGGGATCATCGTGTAGTAAAAGATCAGTAAGAAGAGGTGTAGAAAGCAGAAGGGGGGGTTTAAATAAACAGCCGTGACTTGTGATGAGTCAGGCTGGTGTCTCGTGGGAGGACAGTGATGCCTGAGGAATGCTCCGGAATGTTCTGGAAAGTTTTGGAACGTCCCCAGACAGTTCCAGTCTGTTCTACGATGACGATGACGAAGATGATGAAGTTGGAAAGCTCAATGTAACGATACATAGCCCTGAAAACCGTGTACAATTATGATTATTACCATGCATCAACTGTGAATTCAGATGAGAAATCCCCTCCCCTCTCTCTTTCAGTTTCACTCTCTCACTAGTCTCTCTCTCGGTCTCTCTCTCTGTCTCTCAGTCTCCGTCTCTCTCTTTGTCTCTGTCTCTCTGTCTCTCAGTTTCTGTCTGTTTCATCTTTAACCTTCTCTTCATCCAGCTTCGTGACCAGGGTGGAGAATCATTTAATTTGTTCTCGATCCATCCCTTCCTCCTCCTCCTCCTCCTCCTCCTTCTTCTCCTCCTTCTTCTCCTCCTCCTCCTCAACCAGAGCTCATTGTGGGCTGTGAAGGGCATAAGGCTGGTTTGTATCCAAAGAGAGAGAGAGACCAGAGAGAGAGAGACCAGTGGAGGACTTTCTGCGAGTGGAAGTAAAACCATCTGGAAAAAGGGTGTCTTTCTGGTTCAGGCTGAGATCATTCTGGGGAGAGCGGTGAGCGGTCGTGGAAGGTTTGAGTTTTCAACTGAAGGTTATCTTCCAGGACACGGACTCACCAGCCAGTCATCCAGACCATCAGCCAGCCGGTCAGTGAGACAGGCAGTCAACTGGTTGGTGAGACAGGCAGCCAGCCGGTCAGTGAGACAGGCAGTCAACTGGTTGGTGAGACAGGCAGCCAGCACTTCAGTGAGACAGGCATCCATCAGATCAGTGAGACAGGCAGCCAGCAGATCAGTGAGACAGGCAGTCAGCACTTCAGTGAGACAGGCAGCCAGCACTTCAGTGAGACAGGCAGCCAACTGGTCTGTGAGACAGGCAGCCATCAGATCAGTGAGACAGACAGCCAGCACTTCAGTGAGACAGGCAGCCATCAGATCAGTGAGACAGGCAGCCATCAGATCAGTGAGACAGGCAGCCATCAGATCAGTGAGACAGGCAGCCAGCACTTCAGTGAGACAGGCAGTCAGCACTTCAGTGAGACAGCCCAGCGCCTACAGCCAGGATGTGGACTGTGTGGCTATGTGCAGCAGCAGGTGTTCTGGCGTTGGGGCTGCTGTTAGGCCTGCTGGCCATCGGGGGGAGACACAGAGTCTTCAGCCTGGACTGTGTGAGGCCTCCAGGACCTCTGGTCACGGACAGCAAGCAGAGAGATGAGGTGCTGAAGAAGGGTGAGTTCCAGGTTACAGGACACTGTGACCTAATCACAAACCTAATCCTAACCCCAATCCTAATGCTAACCCCAATCCTAACCCTATACTAACCCTAACCCTAACCCCAATCCTAACCCTATACTAACCCTAATCCTAACCCCAATCCTAATGCTAATCCCAATTCTAACCCCCAAACCAACCCTAAAACTAACCCTAACCCCAATCCCAACCCCAATCCTAACCCCAATCCTAACCCTAACCCCAATCCTAACCCTATACTAACCCTAATCCTAACCCCAATCCTAACCCTATACTAACCCCAATCCCAACCCCAATCCTAATCCTAATCCTAACCTGTGGGTGTGGTGTCCCACATCTCTTCCTCTGTGGTTTACACCCTGTGATGTCGCCTGGTTAAAACTCAGATGGCAGATCTGGCGATGATAATGTTGCCAACAGTGATGATAGCTGCGTTCATGCTAATGAAATGAAGTGAAGTGAAGTGACGTATTGTCAAGTATGGTTACCCATACTCGAAATTTTACCTCTGCATTTAACCCATCCAAGTGCACACACAGTAGTGAGTAGTGGGCAACCGCACACACACAGTGAACATACACGATGATGAAGATGAAGAGGTCTGTGTTGGCAGG
>BROE01000018.1:1305735-1315735 GCA_036571765.1 Plecoglossus altivelis | reverse complement strand
TCTCTCTCTACCTCCCTATCTCTCTCTACTTCCCTATCTCTCTCTACTTCCCTATCTCTCTCTACCTCCCTATCTCTCTCTCTACCTCCCTCTCTCTCTCTACCTCCCTCTCTCTCTCTCTACCTCCCTATCTCTCTCTCTACCTCCCTCTCTCTCTCTCTACCTCCCTATCTCTCTCTACTTCCCTATCTCTCTCTACTTCCCTATCTCTCTCTACCTCCCTATCTCTCTCTCTACCTCCCTCTCTCTCTCTACCTCCCTATCTCTCTCTACCTCCCTATCTCTCTCTCTACTTCCCTATCTCTCTCTCTACTTCCCTATCTCTCTCTCTACCTCCCTATCTCTCTCTCTACTTCCCTCTCTCTCTCTCTACCTCCCTATCTCTCTCTCTACTTCCCTATCTCTCTCTACCTCCCTATCTCTCTCTACCTCCCTATCTCTCTCTCTACCTCCCTATCTCTCTCTCTACTTCCCTATCTCTCTCTACTTCCCTATCTCTCTCTACCTCCCTCTCTCTCTCTCTATGTCCCCTCTCTCTCTCTACCTCCCTATCTCTCTCTCTACTTCCCTATCTCTCTCTACCTCCCTATCTCTCTCTCTACTTCCCTATCTCTCTCTCTACTTCCCTCTACCTCCCTATCTCTCTCTCTACCTCCCTCTCTCTCTCTCTACCTCCCTATCTCTCTCTCTACTTCCCTATCTCTCTCTACCTCCCTATCTCTCTCTCTACCTCCCTATCTCTCTCTCTACTTCCCTATCTCTCTCTACTTCCCTATCTCTCTCTACCTCCCTCTCTCTCTCTCTACCTCCCTATCTCTCTCTCTACTTCCCTATCTCTCTCTACTTCCCTATCTCTCTCTACCTCCCTATCTCTCACTACCTTGTCTCTCTTTCTACTTCCCCTCTGTCTACCTCCCTCTCTCTCTCTCTATGTCCCCTCTCTCTCTCTATGTCCCCTCTCTCTCTCTACTTCCCTATCTCTCTCTACCTCCCTCTCTCTCTCTACCTCAGTCTCTCTCTCTCTACTTCCCTATCTCTCTCTACCACAGTCTCTCTCTTTACCTTATGAGAAATCATTTTCTTTCAACCCCCTCTGTCTCTGCCTCTCTCTTTTCTTGATAACCCACGACTAGACAGAATCCAGAATCGATACATCGATGCAACGCAGCAGACACATAAACGTCGTTATAATAACGTGAAACTAAGTGAGCCTGAAGTCTTGCTCTTACCTTGCAGAGCGCTTCGATGACTCCCAACCTTCAGCCTGAGTTGCGATTGTGAAGGTGTGTTTGTGTGGCAGTGTGACCAAACCTTATCGCAGAGAATGTGTTTAAAAAAGGGTTGAGGTTCATTATCAACGTTTTTATAGCAACGCTGGACTCTTTAAAGGAACAGTGACAAGACTTCGGTAAGACAGACTGCACTAGTAACCTGTAGTAACCGGAGAGGCAGACAACTACATGTTATCGTTGTACTAATGATAAGTATCTCAGACGAGGTTATTTGCAATGTAGGTAGACAGAACATTCCTTGACTCAGACATTAGAAAGTCTTTGAACTCTGAACTTGTGATTGGTTTTTTGATGGTTACAAGTGTTGAAATGAGGGAACTACAAGTGTGTGAGGTCTTGAAACAAGATGAGAAATAGATTGAAATAAAGAAGGAAATAAGAAAGGGAGTAGAGTGCAGGGTGCAAAGAAAGAACTGATTTTTTTCTGGAGGGAAAAAGTTTGTGACTGAATCGGGTGACAAATAAATGAAATAATAAAAGCTAATTGTGGTCAGGTGTGATGAGGAGCTACGCGCACAAGTATTTACACACACACAGACACACACACAGACACACACACACACACAGACACACAGACACACACATACACACACAGACACACAGACACACACACACATATTAGAAACACTATTATTGTATTTTTTATTTTTTTTACAAAACTACATTTGTATTATTCATTTCTAACTCTGAAGAAGAAAGCAGGATATTTTAGATCAAAGTTCAATTCATGATTTCAAATAATCTGTAAATATCTCAACCATTTAATACTGGGTCATAAAATACTGGATACTCTAATTTAATATATTAATTTATCTTAGTTCGAAACACCAAATGTATAAGTTCTACACAATGAAATGTGAAAATGTAACATTAGTGCAAAGATTATACAGAAATGTACACAGACGTTTACATTACTGCCAATCTGACAAACCTAATACTGACCGTATCAAGTTTGTTTTACAGTCAAATGATTCTCCTCAGTTTGCTAAAACCAACACCATCCAAACTCTCCCCTTCAACTACATACATGTTTTATTCTAATTTATTCTAATTTATTCTAATTTATTCTAATTTCACTTTTTCTTATTCTTCTCTTTCCTTCATTTTTTTCTTTCTGTTTCACATACTTTTTCCATCTTATTTAATGCCTTATTTTATACTTATTTTAGATATATATTTATCTATCTCTTGTTATCTTATACCCGAGAACACTTATGCACTTCTATAAAACTACCTCTATGAAGACTAGCCTGTTCTCTCAGTGTTCTCCAAACAGGAACCCTGAACTTGAACATAGAACTTGAACAGGAACACTAACCTGGAACCAGATCCACCTAATAGCTACACCTGCTCCTAACCACAAGCATCAACCAACCATATTCTAACCAAACAAGCACTTTCTCATTGGAATGATTGTTTTCCTATTAAAAACATTAGAAGCTTTGATTATAATTTTTTTTATATCGGTGGTAGTTCTAAAACCAGCCAGTAGAGGGCGGAAGATGCCCTTTACATAAAGGTTAACTGACTTGTGGTGATTTGTGGTTCATTGGGAACAGCGGTGTATTTGTAAACTAGCATTCTGTTCCAGTCAGGTTGCACTTAAATATCCATCTGTTCCAATTGACTTTACTTTCAAATAAGTGAACATTGCATAAACAGCCATTTCCACAAAACCAACTTCTAATGAAACCAAATGTTTCTAAATGGTACCAAAAAAATCTTTTAACTGCTAAATCAGTTTCAAATAAATGAATTTGAACTAAAACTCTGTCTCTAAATGTTCTCTCCATTTCCAGCAAGTAAAATATCCTCTACGTAACAAGACAACTTTCTACTGAACATCGTCAGACAGGTTGGTGTTGGTTTTAACAAGACTGGACGTAGTTCCCTGGGAAGAAGCCCTCTTGACCACGCAGAACGCCCTCGCACCATCCATCCTCACACCTGCGCGTCACGTAGATCAGATCCCCCTCCTGGAACACCAGGTCGCCTGGCTTACCCGTGTCAAACTGGTACAGCGCCACCACTAGGACGTGGGAGGAACTGCAGTTAGACTTAAGACAGCTGACAAACACGGATACGGTCCAGATTGGTTTTACTACCGGAAGCAAGCACCGCGTGCAGAGTGTAAACAAACAAACACACACACTCGCACACCGCGTGCAGAATGTAAACAAACAAACACACACACACACACTGCGTGCAGAATGTAAACACACACACACACACTGCATGCAGAATGTAAACACACACACGTACACACACCACATGCAGAATGTAAACACACACTCACACACACTGCATGCAGAATGTAAACACACACACACACTGCATGCAGAGTGTAAACACACTCACGCACACACACTGCGTGCAGAATGTAAACACACACACGCACACACACTGCGTGCAGAATGTAAACACACACACACACACTGCATGCAGAATGTAAACACACACACACACTGCGTGCAGAATGTAAACACACACACACACACTACATGCAGAATGTAAACACACACACGTACACACACCACATGCAGAATGTAAACACACACACACACACACTGCATGCAGAATGTAAACACACACACACACTGCATGCAGAGTGTAAACACACTCACGCACACACACTGCGTGCAGAATGTAAACACACACACGCACACACACTGCATGCAGAATGTAAACACACACACACACACACACTGCATGCAGAATGTAAACACACACACACACCACGTGCAGAATGTAAACACACACACACACACACTGCGTGCAGAATGTAAACACACACACACACCACATGCAGAATGTAAACACACACACACACCACATGCAGAATGTAAACACACACACAGGAGAACAGGGTAGTGATGGTGCTACCTACCTTTGTCCAGGTATTCAGGCGGAGCCAGAGTGTCATAGTCCACCGGGGGAGGAAGGGGGGGCATCCCATCAATCCCCTCCTCGTCGTCCAATAGCGGCGGAGGAGGCAGGCATGGGATTTCTAGATCTATCAGGATTGGACAGGACTGTTTAAACAACTTTTTGATTGGCTGATTATCTGACTCTAAAACGAAACCAACCAATCACTTACTTAAAAAACCAGGAACAACTTTGTCAGTATTCAGCATGATTTATACTGCGTACGGCCAGGAAGGCTTTGTATTATCAGAGTGATTTGATAAAAACAGGAAGTTCCTGTCCTGATTGTTGAAGAGAGAGTAGCATCTTCTCACAACGCTAGAGTCCATCTTAAGGTGATTTCAATGTCAGCCACCTACAGCTTCCTAGTATACCTGGACGCAGCACGGCACAGGTGTTAAGCAGCAGCAGGCTAGCAAGGATAGCTGGCTCCCCCTCCAGACCCACAGAGGGACAGCGCCCTCCTGTGGCCTGGAAGGGAACAGCATGGTGGCTCTGACCACTTACCCAGGTGCTCCAGTCGGGCAGGAAGGCTGTGTAGCGGCCGAGGGGAGGAGAGGGAGGGCAGGGGGGAGATGGGGGTGGTGGGGGCCATGGGGGGAGGGTATGGAGGGGGAGGGGGGATCATGACTGACAGGTGAAGAGAGGAGAGGATTCAATATCTTACCTAAATCAACTCAGACTTGAGAAGGTTCTCATTAGATGTTATAAGAAGTGCTAGACATCCTTTTAAAAATGAATATAAGAGAACATCCTTCAAGGACCTTTACAGGACTTCTACTGATCAGACAATTCTCTCTTTTGGCTAAGAGCACCACAGCGCCTTACGTGATTGGATGGTGGGCAGGAAGAGCGAGCGGGTGTAGAGCGAGCGAGAGCTGGGGCCAGAGCGGACCCGGAGCGACACAGAGCGAGCGCTGGGGGGGTGACGTCGCATCCTGGAGCGTCTGGGCTGGGGGGGCGCTGGCACAGCAGGAGAAGAAGAAGAGAGAGAGGGGGGGGAGAGAGAAGGGGGGAGAGAGAGGGGGGAGAGAGAAGTGATAAGTTTCTCATTAGATGTTATTTAAAGAAGTGCTAACATCCTTTTAAAAACTGAAATAAGAGAAAATCCTTCAAGACCTTTACAGACCTCTACTGATCAGACAATTCTCTCTTTTGGCTAGAGCCACCACATCCGCCTTACGGTGATTGGATGCCCTGGGCAGAAGAGCGCAGCGGGTGTAGATGCGAGCTGAGAGCTGGCTCAGACGCGGACCCGGAGCGACCACAAAGACGAGCGCTGGCGGTGACGCTCGCATCCTGGGCGTCCTGGGCTTGGGGGGCGCTTGGCACAGCAGGAGAAGAAGAAGAGAGAGCAGGGGAGAGAGAGAGGCCGGCGAGAGAGATGGGGGAAGAGAGAGCAAAGAGAGAGGAAAGAGAGCAGAGGGAAAAGAGAAGAGCAGGGAGAGCAGAGAGGGGAGACAGAGGGAGGGAGAGAGAGAGAGAAAGAGATAGGGGGAGAGAGGAAGAGAGAGAGAAAGATAGGGAGAGAGAGAGAAAGAGAGAGGGGGAGAGAGAAAGAGGGAGAGAGAAAGAGAGGGAGAGAGAGAAAAAGAGAGGGGGAGAGAGAAAGAGAAAGAGAAAGAAAGAGAAAGAACGGGAGAGAGAGAGACAAAGAGAGAAAGAGAGAGGGGAGAGAGAAAGAGAGAGAGGGAGAGAGAGAGAGAGGAAGAGAGGGAGAGAGAGAGAAGTGAGTTTAAGAAAGAAGGAAACGAGAGCGCACAGGATGGAGAGAGAGGAGCAGATATGAAGAGAGATGATTGGTGAGAGACGGAGAGAAAGAGAAAGCAGAAGATGGAGAGAAAACAGGAGAAACAACGAAAAAAAGAGAGAGAGAGAGAGAGAACTCTTCTGACGACAAACAGCAGCAGCATCATCAGTAGTAGCAGTTACAAGCATGTGATATTAGCTTAGCATAGAGCCAAGCATCAGTACATCCCCAGTCCCTCCACCCTCCTTGTCTCCCTTCCTCCTCCCCCTCTGTCCCCTCTCACCTTCCTCAGGTTCCACGCTGGGCGGAGGGGGCGGGGCTAGGAGGTCCAGGCCCTCATTGGCTGGTGGTGGGAGGAAGGAGTCGTCAGACGGAGGGGGCGGGGACGGAGGATGGTAGCCGTTCTCCTCAGCCACTGAGAGGAGAGAAGCGACGATGATGTCACAGGTGTGCCAGCAGTGACTCGACGCTTTAGTGCTTCCTGATTAGTCAGAGTGGGAAGTTGAAGCACCGCCCCCAGAAATGAGGCTACACAAAGTAGACCCACTCGGGCTTGCGCAAAGAACAAAACCTCTACTGGTTTTTTTACGTTGATTGACTGCTGAATCGGCCACTCACGTGTCTCCAGAGAGGCGGTGGACCCCAGAAGGGGTGGGGCCGGAGGCGGGGCCGGGGGTGGAGGGAGGCAGGAGAGTCCAGCGTGCTGAAGGGGAGGGGCTGGAGGCGGGGCCGGGGGAGTGGCCACCTTCACAGATGAACCAGGGGCTGGAGGAGGGGGGGGGGGGGGGGGGGGGGGGGGTGGAGCCGGACAAGACCCCTCGCCAACCTTCTCCGACGACAGAGATGGAGGAGGGGGTGGAGCCTCGTCTAGCAGTGTGGTGATGATGTCACATTCGGGTGAGTTTGGCACAATGGATGGAGCCACAGGTACAACCTTGCCAAAACTGGACCTGTTCACACACACACGCGCGCACACGCGGAGATACACACACACAGATTCACACAAACATACACACACTCACACACAGATGGACCCCTCCCACACCCACACATAGACACACACACAGATGTGTGAGGGAGGAGAGTGTGTGCAGTGTGTGAAAGGGAGAGAGTGTGTGAGGGGGGAGAGAGAGTGTGAGGGAGGAGAGAGTGTGTGTGTGAGGGGGGAGAGAGAGTGAGGGAGGAGAGAGTGTGTGTGTGAGGGGGGAGAGAGAGTGTGAGGGGAGAGAGTGTGAGTGAGGAGAGAGAGTGTGAGTGAGGAGAGAGAGTGTGAGGAGAGAGAGTGTGAGGAGAGAGAGTGTGAGGGGAGAGAGTGTGAGGAGAGAGAGAGTGTGAGGAGAGAGAGAGTGTGAGGAGAGAGAGTGTGTGAGGAACAGTGTGTGAGGGACAGTGTGTGAAGGGGAGAGAGAGTGTGAGGAGAGAGAGTGTGAGGAAGGAGAGAGAGTGTGAGGGACAGTGTGTGAGAGAGTGTGTGAGGAACAGTGTGTGAGGAACAGTGTGTGAGGGACAGTGTGTGAGGAACAGTGTGTGAGGGACAGTGTGTGAGGAACAGTGTGTGAGGGAGAGAGTGTGAGGGACAGTGTCTGAGGGACAGTGTGTGAG
Source organism: Plecoglossus altivelis (assembly GCA_036571765.1). NCBI lineage: Eukaryota > Metazoa > Chordata > Actinopteri > Osmeriformes > Plecoglossidae > Plecoglossus > Plecoglossus altivelis. The sequence goes on along the minus strand of BROE01000018.1, from coordinate 1,308,166 downwards.
GAGAGAGAGTGTGAGAGAGAGGGTGTGTGAGGAACAGTGTGTGAGGGACAGTGTGTGAGGGAGAGAGTGTGAGGGACAGTGTGTGAGGGACAGTGTGTGAGGAGAGAGAGTGTGAGAGAGAGAGTGTGTGTGTCCTACCCTGTGGAGCGATCACTGAGGGAGGACAGGGAAGCTCCTCTGGACAGAGAGGGAGGAGCCACAGGACACAGGACTGGCTCTGGAGGCTTGGCCCCCCTGCTACACACACACACACACACACACACACACGCACACACACGCACACACACATGCACACACACACACACATGCACACACACACACGCACACGCACATGCACACGCACACACACGCGCACACACACACATGCACACGCACACGCACACACACACATGCACACACACGAACATGCAGACCCACACATGCACACAAACGAACGCACGCACGCACAAACACGTACACACACACACACACATATGCATGTCAGTGACCTTCTGAGTATAACAGCAGACAGAGTCTGGAGGTTTTGCAAGGCCATCGAGAAGAGAGGAAGTGGAGAATGAACTTCCTGTGTGTGTGTGTGTGTGTGGTGGTGTTTAGGGAGGAAGTGAAAGATGGCGTGTAAGAAAAGGATGGAAGGTTGACTACGCAGAAAAAAAGAACGATTCTTAGAGCTGAGGTGCGGTCAGTCCGTTACCGCGACGACAGTATCCATACCGACTAAGCATGCGTTTGTTTTTGTGCTGTTTCTGAACATGAGCGTTAGGATGGTTGGAGACGCGCATGTACCTGATGATGCTGCCATGTTTACGAATGGTTCCTGTCCTCTCCAGCTGTTTCCCAGAATCCTGTGGGGCAGACAGACGGATACTTCACTATTTGGGTAATTGTTCACTAATTGTTCCACAGTTTGGGCATTTGACTTTTTAAACGAAACTTGAAATGACTTCAGACAGACCAACTCGGTCTCCTTCGGAAGAAGTTGAAGAAACAGTGAACTTTTGTCTTGCAGACAGTTATACAGCTATATGTTTGTGAGTGTGTATAGGTGTTAGCTATTGAGAGTGTGTGTGTGTGTGTGTGTGTATGTGTGTGTGTGTGTGTGTGTGTGGGAGGGGGGGTTAATGTGTGTGTGTGTGTATGGGAGAGGGGGTAGTGTGTGTGTAGGTGTGTGTGCATATGTGTGTGTATTTGTGTGTGTGCATGTGTGTGCATATGTGTGTGTGTATTTGTGTGCATGTGTGTGTGTGTGTATTGGTGTGTGTGTGCATGTGTGTGCATATGTGTGTGTGTATTTGTGTGCATGTGTGTGTATGTGTGTGTATGTGTGTGTATGTGTGTGTGCATATATGTGTGTGTGTATTTGTGTGCATGTGTGTGTGTGTGTTTCTGTGTAAGAGCATCAATGCAGAGGCTTAGTGTTGGCAGGACTAATTAGTGTGTCTAGATATTTTCCCACGGTGAACAATGACTGGCTGCCAGGGAGTCTGTGTGTGAGGGGCAGAATGAGAATGTGTGTGTGTGTGTTTTTTTTTTGTGTGTTTTTTTTTTTTGTGTGTTTTTTGTGTGTTTTGTGTGTGTGGTGTTGATGTGTGTGTGTGTGTGTGTGTGTGTGTGTAGAAGATGAGCGTGTGTGTGTTTGTGCAAATTAAGGTCAGCTGTACAGCCACAGAGCTGCCAGTTAGTACGATGATAAGAAGAAGAATGAGAGAGAGAAGAGAGAGGGAGAAAAGAAAGGAGACGAGAGAGGTTGAGGGGGAGAGAGAGGAGAAGAGGAGAGGAGAGAGAGGAGAGAGAAGAGGAGAGAGGAGGAAGAGAGAGAGAGAGAAAAGAAGAGAGAGAGGGAGAGAGAGAAGAGAGAGAAAGAAGAAAGAGAGAGAGAGGAGAAGAGAGAGAGGAGAGAAGAGAGAGAGAGAGAGAGAGAGAGAGGAGAAGAAAGAAGAAGAGAGAGAGAGAGAGAGGAGAAGAGAGAGAGAGAGGGACAGAGACGGAGTTTGAACGGGGCTGTTGCCTCTTTCATCTTGTCTCTCTCTGTGTGAGAGAGCTCCAGGGCCTTCCACCTTTCACCCCGTGGGCCCAGAGTGTCCAGGTGGGAAGTAAGGTGATGGGACAAAGCGGGCTGGTAGCGAGGCCGGGGCTCCTTTCCCTTTTCGGCGGACCCGGCAGGATCTTGTTTGGGGCTGCGTTGGGAAACCTCCTTTCACCGTGGTGAAACACACCGATTTCTCTCGCGCCACTTCTCTTGTTTGCATGTCAACCGTCTTACAGGGGGGGGGGGGGACAGGGGGGGGGCAGGAAAGCGGAGGGGGTCAATTTTAGGTCACGGGCCAAAAGGGGGGGGCAGGTTTTGAAAAAAAAGGTTTTTCAAAAAGGGTCCCGAAATCGGATTGTAAGGGGATTTTTCAAATTTTTTTTTTTTTTTTTTTTTTCTTGG
>BROE01000018.1:1292876-1305564 GCA_036571765.1 Plecoglossus altivelis | reverse complement strand
GAGAGAGAGAGAGAGAGAGAGAGAGAGAGAGAGAGAGAGAGAGAGAGAGAGACAGAGACAGAGAGTTTGAACCGGGGCTGTTGCCTCCCTTCACCCGTCTCTCCTCTGTGTGAGCAGAGCTCCAGGGCCTCACCTTCACCCCGTGGCCCAGAGTGTCCAGGTGAGAGTAGGTGATGGGACAGCGGCTGTAGCGAGGCGGGGCCTCCTTCCCTTCGGTCGGACGCAGGATCTTGTGGCTGCGTGGAACCCTCTTCACCGTGGTGAACACACCGATCTCTCTCCGCGCCACCTTCTCTCTGTGCATGTCCACCGTCTACAGGGACAGGGGGCAGAGCTGGAGGGGTCATAGGTCACGGCAGCAGGTGAAAAGGTCAAAGGTCGATCGATGTAGATCCTAAATTTAATCCGTTTATTTTTTTAAATCTTTATTTCAGGCAATAATATACATTATCTGTATGGGGGCTTTGAAAGTTAAAAGCGCCTAAAAGTTAAGACAGACTGTAATCTGTAGCATTTAAGGAGGGAGGTCAATTAGTTTGCAACATCAGGTGTCCTGGTATTTAGTATGCAGTTATTGCGTGCCCTAAAACGTAGCATGTAGCTGTTTAGGATCCTGCCTTGTACCCAGCAGACAATAAGGAACATCAATCAGAGGTTAGAGACCAAGAGAACAGTGGGCTCTTTTACTGATGCAGAACAGAGAGGCTGACCTGCCCCCACCCTGCTATATCCTGCCCCCACTCTGTCCTAATCTGCCCCACTCTGTCCTAACCTGCCCCACTCTGTCCTAACCTGCCCCCATCCTGCTATAACTTGCCCCCACTCTGCTATAACTTACCCCCACCCTGCTATATCCTGCCCCCACTTTGTTCTAATCTGCCCCACTCTGTCCTAACCTGCCCCCATCCTGCTATAACCTGCCCCCATTCTGTCCTAATCTACCCCCATCCTGCTATAACCTGCCCCCATTCTGTCTTAATCTACCCCCACCCTGCTATAACTTACCCCCACCCTGCACACAGTGGCCCCCTAGAGTAGAGGAGGAGGAGGAGGACAGGAGACCATAAACCAGAGGACAAACCAGAGGACAAACCAGAGGTGGTAAGAGGTGTTTACTTGGCCAATGAGGTGAACAGTAGACTCCATGTGGATCAGTTGGGTGGTCTGTGCTTCCAGAAGTTTCAGCACGTTGGTAGCCAGAGTGCTGATCTGATAGGCCACACTGGCCAGAGACTGGGCTGCAAAGTTCCTGGTCTCCTCCAGAGCTTTGCTGGAGTCAGCCCCTGCCTGGAGAGGGGAAGGAGAGAGGGGGGGAGAGAGGGGGGGGAGGAGGAGGAGACAGGGGAGAGAGGGGGAGGAGGGAGAGATATGAGGGGAGGAGAGAGGTAGGGAAAAGGGGAGGAGATGGGGGGTGGAAGAGAGAGAGGGGGGAGGAGGAGGAGACAGGGGAGAGGAGAGAGGTGGGGAAGGGAGAGAGATGAGGGGAGGAGATAAGGGAGGAGACAGGGGAGAGAAGAGAGGGGGGAGAGAGACTGAAGGGGAGGAGAAGAGGGGGGAGGAGGGAAAGAAGAGATGGAGGGGGAGGAGAGGAGAGGGGGGCTGGGGAGGGGGGGAGAGAGGAAGTGAGTACAGAGGGAAGAGAAGGGGGAAGAGAGGAGAAGAGTCGGAGGGGTAAAAAGGGGGATGAGAAAGAGAGACATAGAGAGAGGGGGAAGACAGAGAGTGAGAAACAGAGAGTGAGACTTCCTCAAAGAGGTGGAGCACAGTATGGTGGTGATGTGTTCCAGTATATTTAACATCTATACACTAATGAACTGGCACTGGGTCTTTTGAGGGAGACAGAGAGCGAGAGAGAGAGAGAGAGAGAGACAGACAGAGTGAGAGAGAGACAGACAGACAGAGAGAGAGAGAGAGAGAGAGAGAGACAGAGAGAGAGACAGAGAGACAGAGAGAGAGACAGAGAGAGAGAGAGACAGAGAGAGAGAGAGAGAGAGAGAGAGGGAGAGCGAGAGAGAGAGAGAGAATGACGAGAGTAGACCAGAGAAGTAGAGAGAGAGGAGAGCGTTTAGAGAGAGGCGGCAGAGAGAGACAGGAGAGTAGAAGGAGTGAACGAGAGAGAGAGACAGAGAGAGAGAGAGAGAGAGAGAGAGGAGAGAGAGGAGTTAGAGCGAGAGAGAGAGTAGAGAGAGAGAGTGAGCGACGTAGAGAGAGAGAGAACAGAGTGAGAGAAGAGGAGAGCTATGAAGAGAGAGAGAGGAGAGAGAGAAGAGAAAAAGAAAGAGAAAAAAGGAAAGAAAGAGAAGAAAAAAGAGAGAGACAGAGACAGAGAGAGACGAAGAGAGAGAGAGCAAAAGAAAAAGACAGAGTGAGAGAAAGAGAGAGAGGAAGCGGAGGAAAGAGATGAGCGAGTTGAGCGAGGGGGATAAACAGTGAGAGAGAGAGAGAAGAGAGACATAAGAGAGAGAGAGAGGAGAGGAGAGAGAGAGAGAGTCGAAAGAGAGAGAGAGAGAGTGAGCGAGTAGAGAGAGAGACGAAGAGAGAGGAGAGGCAGATGAGAGAAGAGAGAGAGAAGAGACATAGAGAGGAGAGAGAGAGAGAGCGATGAGAGAGAGAGAGAGAGAGAGAGCGAGAGAGAAGAGGAGAGAGACATCATTAAGAAAAAAAAGGGAAAAAAGAAGAAAAAAAGGGAGAGAGAGAGAGCCGAGAGAGAGAGAGAAGAGAAAGAGAGAGAGAGAGAGAGAGAGAGAGAGAGAGCGATACCACTTTTGTTACAAGAACGGAAGAACCCTATCTCCTTCGGCGTGTGTTTGTGGGGAGGATGTGGAATTTTTTCATGAAAAAACAGCGCTTCTCTTTCCTGTCATGATTTTATTATTTAACACGTTGGAGACTCAGGCGGCAAACAGCACATTGCATTGAAGCAACATAACGGCATTTTTGCCGTTGCTCTTGCACAAAATTACGATGAAACTAGTTTCATACTCATAAACTCGCGCCGTTAGAAATGCTAGACATGCAAATTCAACCTTCTGATCTAAGGATGCGCTCTCGCCGTGCCTGTATACAGCAGGTGCACACGCATGGGCGCTCACACTAACAAGGCTATGCTTTACAGCTACTGTATATAATACATTGGAACAGTCCACTACCTCCTCATCCAGCAGTTTCGCATCACAAGCTTTAAGATATTTCCCTTAAAGACTTGCGTCTGACTGACCGTTCTGACCAACTCACCTGCAGGTAGTTGCTCTCACAATACTCCGCCACATTGAGCAGGTTGGTGTAGTTGTCCAACAGCGCTTGTCTGGAAGTCGGAGCTTCTTGTAAGATTTTAGTTACTTCATCCGTTTGATTTTGTTCCTTCATCTTTTCGTGTCGTTCAAATCCGGTCGGATAGAGAAGTCAGGAACTTAACATCGATGTGAAGATACAGGGAGATCAGGGAAGTGACTTAGCAGAAGTGGAAACGACTCGCCTTTAAGTGAGCAGGACGGAACTATCGCACACTCGAAGAGAAATGTCTGAGTTTCATAAACTGGGACGTGAACCATTCAGCCTTCTCGTTTCTCTAATTTCTGCAACGCCTCGACATTTGCGGTTTCGCGCAACACAGCAGTTCACACGAGTGTGTGTGTGTGTGTGTGTGTGTGTGTGTGTGTGTGTGTGTGTGTGTGTGTGTGTGTGTCAGCGTGTATTCTGCTTTGATCAAAGACTGGTGTCGGTTATCACTGGAATGTAACCGTTTTCAACAACAACAACAACAATTTAAATACTGAACAAATGTCAGTTTGATTACTCGTCCTCAGTTACAGATGTTTTTATAATGACGTAAAAACACAAAAATAGATCTAAACAGACTATATCTATGGGTTTTACGGTATAAAAAATAGAATATGTGCAACTGTGCCATCTAGCGATTAAAGCGCAATATCGCTGAGTATCGTAACAGACGTAATTTCCAAAGGAGGCAATTAAGGTTCCCCTGTCTATCCTTGTGAAGTTGAAATGGTCTAGAATCCTGATAATGTACACTTATGAAAACACGTCAATAGATAATTTGGTTTAATCTGTCATCGTTTAATGTGTATAAAACGTGAGCGTGATCTAACGTGCTCATCTGAGAAGTGTGTTCAGTAGCGTATAAAGGTCAGAGTTAGTGTTGGTGTGGTGCAGGTCTAAGGGCTAGTCTCCCTAGCAGAGCCAGGGTGAAGGCTCCAGTCAGGCCTGCGTAGGACAGCAGGACGACCCACAGAGCCTTAACCATGTCTGGGTCGGACAGCTGGCGATGGTGGCCTAAACCCAGGTACACCACCAGCCTGATCTCTGCAGCCCTGCGGCCCTGCAGCCAGCAGTAGTATGACCCTGAAACACAACACAAGCTTTTACACACTCAAGTGCACTCTTACACACTCAGATAGACTCTTACACACTCAAGTGCACTCTTACACACTCAGATAGACTCATACACACTCAGATACACTCATACACGCTCAGATACACTGTAACACACTCAGGTACACTCATACACACTCAGGTACACTCATACACACTCAGATACACTCTTACACACTCAGATAAACATTTGCACACTCAGATACACTCTTACACACACAGGTACACTCTTACAAACTCAGATACAGTCCTATACACTCAGATACACTCTTACAAACTCAGATACACTCATATACACTCAGATACACTCTTACAAACATGCATATGCTCCTATACTCACACACATGTACAATGCTGGACATTTACATTGACAATTCACTCATTAAGCAGGCGTTTCTCCCTTCTCCAGATCAGTGTAGACAGACTGAGCCTACGTGAGATACAAACACAGCAGCCTATCAGAGACCAGGCAGCCTACCGGAGTCTTCCTGCAGAGCAGGGTTCAGGTGGAGGTGGTTGCCTGGGTCGATGAACAGCCGTGGGGACGTCTGGTTGATGCTCTCCATGTGCTGGAAGCGGTAGATGGGAGATGAGCCCCTGTCCCAAGCTACAGCGTGCTGGGGTCTGGCCCCAGGGCAAGCCAGGACCAGAGGGGTGGAGGCTGGGTGGTTGTAGTGGTAGATGGGAATGGACTCTCTGAGTCCTTGGCTCTGACCGTAGCCGAGGAACTTCAACAGAGCCTGCTGCTGAGGAGGGGGAGGGGGCCTGGGAGGGGGGCAGGGGACGGTGCAGCTGCGTACCCCCAGTGTGGCCCCCAGGGGGCGTCCTGCCCCCTCTTGGCTCAGGCCCAACCTCCAGGGGACACCTCTGGAGTGGCAGGAGAGCACGTTAGGGTCGTTGCCTCGGTAGCGAACGTGGAGATAGGGGCTCCAAACGTAACACAACCCTACTCTGGTCTGCTCCCCTGCCTGACCACAGCGATCACACCGAGACCAGGTCCTGTAACTGCTGAACACCTGCAGGAATACAGTGGGGGAAGTCGTGGCCTGATGATTAGAGAGTTGGACTTGTAACCGGAAAGTTGCTGGTTCCATTTTCGCACCGGCAGGAATTGAAGGTGGGGATTGTGATCCACTACTCACTGCTGTGTGTGCGCGCACTTGGATGGGTTAAATGCAGAGGGTTAATTTTGAGTATGGGTCACCATACTTGACAATACATCACTTCACTACAGACAGTGACAGGTGAGACGAAGACACAAGACAAGGGGGAGGAGCTAAAGTCAAATAACCACGCCGCACCTGGTAGAGAGCCGTGTGGTTCTGAGCCGTCGGAGACGAGTTCTTCTTCTTCAGTCGCCGGCGTCTGTGCCGGGTCTCCCTCCCCTGGAGGACCACCTCCTGGGCTTCCTGCACATCCACGTCGTAACCATAGAAGAAGTCTCCGGCGGTGGTGCCACAGAGGTAATGACCGGAGTCTTCCGGCTGGGCTCTGAACACCAGCAGGCTGAAGAGACGGATGGAGAAACGTCCTCGTTGGTCTCCCCCACGGACCACCTGACAGGTGGGAGACCAGCTCAGATCGCATTTCATCATGTTACGCAATATAACTACTGAGATGATCGTACTAACTCATCTTAAATAATACGAGGCAGAGTAGTGTCATATTGATGTAACTTCTGTGATATGAAGGAAAGTATTTAAATATGAGTTAGAATAAATGGCTAAACCCCTGTTACACACACCCTCCCCACACACACACACACACACACACACACCCTCCCCACATACATACCCTCTCCACACACACACACACACCCTCTCCACACACACACACTCAACTTCGACACACACACACTCCACCTCCACACACACCCTCCCCTCCCCCTCCCCCACACCTGCTGGGAGTCCATCAGGGCGGAGCCGTGCCGGTCTGTGAGCACCCTGGTGGCTCCGTGGTCACCCAGCTGTCTCTGGTAGTACCACACCACCTCCAGGACCTGCTCAGGCTTGCAGTGACAGGGCAGTTCCAGGGTCATACCTGCCAGGTACGCAGCATTGTCGAACACCAGGAAGGCCGGGCAGGCTCGGCGTGTGAACACGTTCTCCCGGTCCTCAAGAACCTCAAACGCCCCGGCCAGAAGAGGGGCCAAGAGGAGGGGCAGGAGGGGGGGCAGGAGGAGAGGCCTCTGGGGTGGAAGGGAAGGTGGGCGGGATAGGAGGAGGATTAAGAGGGTCCCTAAGGGCGGAGCCAGGTTCAGGGGACACGAGAGGAGCATAAGTAGGTCGTGTTGGATCATGAACATCACCACACACCTGAGACACGTTAAAAGGTCAGAGGTCAAATCGGGGGTTCCGTCTCATCTAAACTGCATCCTGCAGGTCAAATCTGTCTCCAGTCATTTAGTCTGACAAAGGAATGATTTCTTTACAGTATTTCCCCAACATCTTCACTTAAACAGGCGTGTGGACACTGATGTCCTCACCCTTGTCCAGGTTCTTCCTGTGACAGGTCACCGTGTCATAATAACACTGAGCATTCCGGAATGTAGAAATAGACCAATAACATCTCCCTGTGTCATTAAAGGCACAACGCTGAATTGTTGTAAACATATTTATTGATACAATAAACCCTTAAGTTGTTTACAAGGTTTCATAACATAAACGACAACATATTTCTAAGGAAGCAGAGTCCTGTATTTAGGTGTTATTGCTGAATTCCATACAGTTGCATCAGGTCAGCTAGTCTATGGTTTAGTTTCTCTGTGTCTCTGTATCTTACAGTCATTTCACTGCAGAATTCCTCCTCTCTCCCCCTCCTCTCCTGCTCCCTCCCCCTCAATGCTCCCTCACTCCTCCTCTCCTCCTCTATCCCCCTCCTCTCCTCCTCCTCCTCCCCCTTCCCCCTCCTCTCCTCTTCATTCCCACCTCCCCCACTTACCCCTCCTTGCTCCTCAGCATCACCTCTACTACCTTCATCTCCTTCTTTCTCCTCTCCTCCCGCCTCCCTGCTCCTCCCCCGGTAGTGCGACGCGTCGTCCAGGCTGCGCTGAGCAGCTGTGGCGAGCAGGGAGAGCAGCCTATCACAGGCGTCCTTTTCTGAAGGGCTGAGCAGGGCCAGGTTAAGGGAGAAGCGAGGGGTCTGACTCAGTCCCTCCAAGACCTTCGTCACCCTGTCATCATCACCGGGCTGAAGATCCTCAAACAACACCACTACCATCTCACCTGGAGGGGAGGAGGGGAGGGGAAGGGAGGAGAGAGGAGAGGCAAGGAGAGGAGAGGAAGGAGGAGGGGAGGGGAAGAGAGGAGAGGGAGGGGAGGAAAGGAGGAGAGAGGAGAGTGGGGGAGAGGCAAGGAGAGGGGAGGAAGGAGGAGGGGAGGGGAAGAGAGGAGAGGGGAGGAAGGAGGAGGGGAGGGGAAGAGAGGAGAGGGGAGGAAGGAGGAGGGGAGGGGAAGAGAAAGGCCAGGAGATTAAGTGTTTTATTTAAACCAATTATCCATCAAGGTTTCTTGTATTCCCTTAACATCTCTTCAGGAGACGTCCAGATCACATCAGCAGACACACTAACAACACAGACTTCCCTCAACCTGCACCTCCATCCTACCTAGCAGTCCAGATCCGATCTCTGCTCTGAAGATGTCTCTGAGGGCCGGCCCTCCCAGAGCCAGCAGCAGCCTGTAGCGCCCCCTGCTGGCTCCAGACAGCTGACGCCACACTCTGCTCAGCTCACACGTGGTCCTGGGCAAGGTCTGGGGGAGGGCGCACTCTGAACTCAGCACAGTGGGGTGATGGTGTTGCTGGCAAGATGTGACGGAGGAGGAGGTGGAGGAGGAGCAGGAGGTGGAGGAGGAGTCGGAGGAGGCCAGGGAGTTCCAGGGTTGCCTTCGTGGACCTCCTGTCTTGTCTGTCTTGTCCAGAGGCCTGAGGTGAGAAGCCTGGACTATGTCTCTGGAGGAATGGAGGGCGAGGTTATGGTTGATGATTCTACATTGGAGATGGATCTAAATAGAGGTCAACGGTAGAGCTTTTTTTATTTATTTTTTATTTTTAAGAAGATGATGTTATTGGAGGCATGTGTGTCGCTTTGGACAAAAGTGTCTGTAAAGTACAAATTTATTGTATTGATGGTTTAAGAAGTTAGTAGCTACATGACATTGAAATGCCGAGAGTCAATCTAACGTTAGTTATCTAAACGGTAAGGTGAAATCGGTGTGTTTTTACCTAAACTCTTCGTATGATCCCACTTTCTGGTGCAAAGCCCGAAACTTGGCGTCGTTTTCTCTCTGGTACTTCCTGTCTGCCTCGAGGGCGCCTCGCAGCTCGCGCTCTAACGCGGAGAAGTTTATGATCTCTTCCGACATTCTGAACTTGCAACTGTTTCGGTCAACGAATGAAATAAGCTAACACCTCTTTGCTAGCTAGCTAATCAAATATTATTCGGTTAACTGTTCACCGGTTGTCTGTGAGTCAAGGATTTGAGATTCACTTAGAATTCCTTCGTTAATTCAAGTTAAATTAACTACGGTGGTTTACACCATTATCGTATTCTAGACATTACCTGACGTGTTGGTGTTTCTGCACCCGCCCCTATTCTTGTAAACACACGTCCCCATAGCAACCCCGGCTCGCGAGGCGCATGTTGGCCAACCAACCAGCAGAGAGCAGACCTGCTTCACGTGACAGCTAACAGCGGCGTGTTTCAACCGCACTTCTGGAAGAACTATTTCACGATTCGTCGTGACCACGTCATGCCGTTTCTACCTGTTTCTACCTGCTTCCGTGACCTATCAGTTCGTTATGTTTTTAAATATGTTAATACTACAAGCAGGTAAATTAAAACATCCCTTGTAAAAAAAAAAAACTTAAACTATGTATGATATGCATGTAAAAAATACTTTACTATAAATGAGATAGGAGATAACAGAAGCAGATGAAATGCATCTATCTGAACAACATTGTTGCATAGCCAAGGCTAGATCTTATTCACAAACAAGCCTTAGAGATAAGACAAAACGTAACAAACTAACATGTAGCCCTACACAAACCACATATATTTTATTACACCAAGCATTAAACACATTTATATTAATCCCATGGTACAAAACATGTGCAAATATCTTCTCTTTTTTTTGCATTTGGAAAGAGATCCTTGTATTGAGATCATGAAATGTAGCACGGTGCAAAACAAAGACATCATCACATAAAATCCAGCACAGTTTTGTTTTCATTCACGTACTAAACCACCATTTTAAACCCTCTTATACACGTCAACACACTGAACACTCAGTTACAACGTAGAAAAGTACACTTTGGGTCTACAGCATAGCTTGTATGTACAGAGTCTTGGCCAATTCCCATTGATCCCAGGGAGAGGGGTCAGAGGTCATGGGGTGGGGGTCGGGAGGGTTCAGGGGTCATGGAGGGGGGGGGGGGTTCGAGAGGGGGTCGGGGTTAGAGGGGGGGCGAGAGGGGTCAGAGGTCATGGGCGGGTTCAGGGGAGGGGCCAGTTCAGGGAAGGGGTGGAGTTCTCTTAAGCAGGGAAGCCCAGAGTCACATGATCTCCTTGATCTTTTGCAGATGGAGGCGGTTTTGGTTTCCAGGAAGTTGTTTGAAGGAACCTTAAGAATCCCTCTCTTGTTTAATCACACGTTGAACCTCCAGGTCATCAGACAGGTTGCAGACATGTGATCCGCTAACCTTGCCCCCCCCCCCCCCCCCCCCCACCCCCCCAGTCTCAACCTGGAGCAACAGAGGACCACAACACTGCTACAAAGGTGGACAATTTTCAAGTACTTGATATCATTTAAATGCATGATCGAACCGACATGTTAAACTCCCATAAGTGCAGACGCAGAGTCAAATAAAAACATATATCGAGAGTATTATATATACACGAGTTATTAGATCCTGTGATCTCCTCCCTCTCTTTCTACACTCTGAGAGCATCAACAGGTAGTAGGTTGACCTGGTCTGGTCTGGTCTGGTCTGGCCTGGCCTGGCCTGGCCTGGCCTGGCCTGGCCTGGCCTGGCCTGGCCTGGTCTGGCCTGGTCTGGCCTGGCCTGGGCTGGTCTGGTCTGGTCTGGTCTGGCCTGGTCTGGTCTGGTCTGGCCTGGTCTAGCCCGGTCTGGGGTGGGGTGGGTTGCAGTGGAGGGGTGGTTTGCAGGAAGACAGTTGTTACATCTCAGTCCAGTTAGTGATCCAGTGTTTTTTTATCTTCTTGTTGGAGGACGGCTCTCGGATAAGGAAGCCTTCGTTGTCCTGATAACGCTCCTCCTTGCCGATCTTGACACCGTGGTAGGTAGGCATGCTTTTACAAGGCCGCGCCCTCTGGAAGAAGCCACACTGCACGCGCACACACGCATACAGACAGACACACACATGTGTAGACAGACACGCAGAGGCACTTGTGTAAACAGATGCACGCACACACACTTGTGTAAACAGACACTGCACACACACACACGCGTACAGACAGACGCACACATGTGTAGACAAACACACACACGTGTAGACAGACACTGCACACACACACACGCGTACAGACAGACGCACACATGTGTAGACAAACACACACACGTGTACAGACAGATGCACACAAGCGGGTGTGTAAACAGACACACATGACATATAACACTTCTTCAGAATGAATGTGCCCATCCAACAGCTGCTAGATGAACACAGACCAGCCACAGCACACAAGACTATTTGCTAAGTGCTTTTAGTTGGACAGACACGAAAAGAGCTGTGAGGAAGAGCTGCAGTCTGGCGGGCCAGCTCACCTGCAGACAGGTGAAAGCACCTGCAGACAGGTGAAAAAAGTGAGATACGGAGCTCAAACGGAGACGAAAAGGAGTCTCTGAGTTGCGTCTCAGTAGGAGAACCCCCCCCCACCCCCTCCACTTCGATGTGAGCTTCAAACAAGCGAAAGGAAAGAAGCGAGTTGAAGATGAAGAGTTGAGCTTTATCAGCAGAAGAGAAGGACATCAGAGGGGGCTGAAAGCAGCCCCGGAGCAAACGGTGTCATTTTACCCAGGGGACCCAGTGCATGGAACCAGGGGGCCTCGCGGGCCAGCTCGCCCGTCCTCAGTGCTCCTCGTTCAGCCGCTCCACCTCCGAGGGCTGGGTCTTCATCTCTGCCTTCTGGCACTTCGCCTCATACAGCTTCCTGGTACTGGCTCGCTTGAAGAACCCACACTGGCCAGCGGAGGAGGGGGAAGGGGCAAAATACATCAAAGTAGGGCATACGCTGTTGCCACGGGGACCATAGAAGAGCCATTGTAGCCGGTGGTAGCTATGGTTACCGGTCCTGTTCACTGACATGTCCTGTGCCACGGGCGATGGTTTCTGGGTAGTGTTGTTCACAAACATGCAGACACATACACACATTCTCTCTCTACGGGCCATATAAGAAACAAACACTCTCCCTTACTCCATATCTCTCTCTCTCCCTCTCTCCCTCTCTCTCTCTCTCTCTCTCTCTCTCTCTCTCTCTGTACCGACCACATGAGAAACACAAACACACACACTCTCTACAGACCACACACTCGCTCCATACCTTCCACATGAGGAGAATGATGAGGCCCAGCAGTAGTACTCCTGCCACCGCCGACACGATGATGATCCAGAGAGGAGCCTGGTACAGAGCCTCCTCCCCCGGTTCTGGGTCCACCCGCACGGTGAACTGGGGAGGGTCAAGCGGGGTGCGTGATGGGGGTGAGTATGGGCAACTCACAGTGTTGTTATGGATACAGTTGTTATAGCTATAGTGTGACTGTTGTTATGGCTACAGTGCGACTGTTGTGATAGCTACAATGCGACTATTGTTATAGCGATGGTGTGACTGTTGTTATGGCTACAGTGCGACTGTTGTGATAGCTACAATGCGACTATTGTTATAGCTATAGTGTGACTGTTGTTATGGCTACAGTGCGACAGTTGTGATAGCTACGATGCAACTATTGTTATAGCTATAGTGTGACTGTTGTTATGGCTACAGTGCGACTGTTGTGATAGCCACAATGCGACTATTGTTATAGCTATAGTGTGACTGTTGCTATGGCTACGGTGCGACTGTGTCGTTACCTCTCTGGATTGAGTGTCCATCCTGATGGTGGGTTTGTCTGCCACCAGTTTCAGAGTAGCCAGACCTTCGACTGTCACCCTCCAAGCCTCGGTGAAGTCCTACACACACACCAGACACACACACCAGACACACACCAGACACCAGACACACACACACCAGACACACACACACACACCAGACACACCAGACACACACCAGACACACACACACAT
>BROE01000018.1:1280376-1285376 GCA_036571765.1 Plecoglossus altivelis | reverse complement strand
ACACGTTATACAACACACAATATACACATTACACAACACACACACACAATATACACGTTACACAACACACACACACACAATACACGTTATACAACACACAATATACACATTACACAACACACACACACAATATACACATTACACAACACGAACACAATATACACATTACACAACACACACACACACAATATACACATTACACAACACACACACACAATATACACATTACACAACACATACACAATATACACATTACACAACACATACACAATATACACATTACACAACACATTTTGTATTGTTTTGTGATGCAGGTGTGAGGGACAGTATTAGAGACGCAGGTGTAGGTGTGAAGATCTGTCTCACCAGTAGTCACACTGGTTGGGGTCCACGACCTCAGGTGACACCCTCAGAGTCTGGTTGAGGTGGATCACTGGACGGGCTCTGACACACACACACATTTCATATTAGTTATATATACTGAAGTCAGTACGTGTTTGTGTTGTATGTGTATGTGTGTGTGTGTGGGGTGTGTGTGTGTGTGTGTGAGTGTGTTTGTGTGAGTGTGTGTGAGTGTGTGTGAGTGCGTGTGTGTGTGTGTGCGTGTGTGCGTGTGTGAGTGTGTGTGTATGTGTGTGAATGTGTGTTTGTGAGTGTGTGTGTGAGTGTGTGTGTGTATGTGTGTGTGTGTGAGTGTGTGTGTGAGTGTGTGTGTGTGTGTGTACCGGAGCAGAGCCACATGGTTATCCAGAGAGCCCACCAGTAGGTCAGGGTAATGGTTCTGGTCCACATCCAGACCTGCACTCAGACTGTAGCCAAACGTTGAGAACAGCCCGCTGCCCACATCATCCCCCTTAATCACCTGCATCATCATCATCATCATCATCATCATTATCATCATCATAATCATTATCATCATCACCATCATTATCATCATGATTATTATCATCATCCCCCTTAATCACCTGCATCATCACCATCATCATCATCATCATCACCATCACCATCATCATCATTATCATCATGGGTGTTGTTTCATACCTGACTGGGTTCTATGGAAATACCCTGGGCACTTCCTGTCCAGATAGACACACTTCCTGTGCCATGGAATGGAGCACCCACTGCAAAGTCTAGAATCAGAAAGGGAAAGAGACGATTAACAATCAGGAATATTCTTTATGTCAGACTTGTAAATACATTACTCCAGACCAGACCAGACTATCCATAGACCAGACCAGACTATCCATAGACCAGACCAGACTATCTATAGACCAGACCAGACTATCTATAGACCAGACCAGACCAGACTATCCATAGACCAGACTATCCATAGACCAGACTATCCATAAACCAGACCAGACTATCCATAGACCAGACCAGACTATCCATAGACCAGACTATCCATAGACGAGACCAGACTATCCATAGACCAGACCAGACTATCCATAGACCAGACTATCCATAGACCAGACCAGACTGGTTGATGCTTCCCCATTAAAAAAACACAAGACACAACTAACATCCGGATGCCTTCCCCTTTTCCAAAACTCTGATTGTTCGTTGACGTTGGTTACCTTGAAAACCATCTTGGTTGACGTCTCCTAGGGCGACCACCGACATTCCGAAGGCGGAGCCTGCCGGACCCCTGAGCGTGACGCTGGCCTTCTGCCGGAACGTTCCACCCTCGTTCATGAAGACGTACACGGCTCCTCCCTGCTCCAGCTTCAAGTTGAAGTAGAACGGGGCTCCGATCACCAGGTCGTTCCACCTGGAGGAGGGGAGAGAGAGAGCAAGAGAGGGAGGGAGGAGGGGAGAGTCGTGAGCGTGGAGAGGGAGGGAGGAATCAGTGAGGGACAGAGAGAGAGGGAGGGAGAGAGAGAGAGAGAGAGAGAGAGAGAGAGAGAGAGGGAGGGAGAAAGAGAGATAGATCAAGAGAGAGACAGGGAGAGAGGGAGTGAGAGGGAGAGAGAGAAAGGGAGAAAGAGAGAGACAGGGAGAGGGGGAGTGAGAGGGAGAGAGAGAACGGGAGAAAGAGAGAGAGAGCAAGAGAGAGACAGGGAGAGAGGGAGTGAGAGAGAGTGGCAGAGAGAGACAGAAAGGGAGAGGGATGGAGAGAGATGAAGAGAAAGACAAAGGAGAGACAAAGAGACAGAGAGAGGGAGACAGACAGAGAGAGACAGAGTCCAGGAAACCTACCCGTCGTTGTTGAGGTCTGTGATGGCCAGAGCGTTGCCAAAGTAAGATCCCATCTGCTCTCCTCTCAAGGTGAGGCGGATCCTCAACTGTTCCTTCTGTCCGTTTGAAGATGCTGTTCTCATCAGCAGCATCACAGAGCCGCGAGCATCTTCCTTGCTGTCTTTAGGAGCTCCCGTTACCACGGTGAGGGCATCCTGCCTCAACAAGGCCCGGTCCTCTGCCACAGAGTATCCTGGAGAACACACACATACAGTATATACACACACGTACAGTATATACACACACGTACAGTATATACACACACACGTACAGTATATACACACACGTACAGTATATACACACATGTACAGTATATATATACACACGTACAGTATATACACATGTACAGTATATATATATACACGTACAGTATATATACATACACATGTACAGTATATACACACACGTACAGTATATACACACACATACAGTATATATACACACGTACAGTATATACACACATGTACAGTATATATATACACACGTACAGTATATACACACACGTACAGTATATATACACACAAATACAGTATATATATACACACGTACAGTATATATAAACACACACGTACAGTATATACACACACTTACAGTATATATATACACACGTACAGTATATACACATACGTACAGTATATATAAACACACACGTACAGTATATACATATGTACAGTATATACACACACGTACAGTATATATATACACACGTACAGTATTTACACACATGTACAGTATATATACACACACGTACAGTATATATAAACACACACGTACCGTATATATACACACAAAAACAATATATATATATATATATATATATATATATATATATATATATACACACAGGTGTACAGTATACATACACACGTACATTACACACATACTCCAACACATGTATGCAGTGTGTACAAACATACATACACATAATCAATCATGTGTTGCTGGATGAGAGAGTACCTATGTAGATGTGATGTTTTTCAAGACTGTTGAGGGAGATGATCTTGCTGTCAAATTCATCTGCAGGGTTCCTCCAGGAGACATGGACGTTACCTGGAACACACACACACGCACAAAGACACAGACACACAAAGATAAGCACACACACAAACACACAAAGATAAGCACACACACAAACACACAAAGATACACACACACACACAAAGATACGCACACACACACACAAAGATACGCACACACACACAAAGACACAAACACACAAAGATACAGACACACAACGATACGCACACACACAAAGATACGCACACACACACAAATAATACCCACGCACACAAGGATACACACGCACACAAAAATACACACACACACAAAGATACACACACACAAAGATACGTGCACACACACAAATACACACTCACACAAAGATACACACACACAATGATACACACACACAACGACATGCACACACACAAAGACGCGCACACACACAAAGATACACGTCCATTATTTCATTCAAATACAACTGGACAACATAAATGAGTGTATGCGTACGTGTTGGCTTATTGTATGTGTGTGTCTAGTCCCGTTATGCGTATAGGAGCATGCTGCCGATGCTCTAACACACTGACCTTGCCACGTGTAACTTCCTGGCGATCCGAAAATCACCTCATCTTCCATGATGGTGGCCGAGATGCCGGTGTTGCACATGACCTCGTCGCTCAGCTCGCCTTCGTGGTTGCACACCTGGTTCTGCGTCTGCCAGCGCCAGTCCGACGGGTCGTACTGGAGGTCGTTTCCACGGATGTAGCATTTCCCAATCATCTGTCTCAGGTCCTGAACCCCATACAACTTCACAAAGCGATGCCCACATGCCTGGCAGAGGGCGGGGGGGTGGGGGAGGAGACAGGGGGGAAGGGAGGAGAGAGGAGGAGAGGAGAGACAGGGGGAAAGGGGAAGAGGGAGGAAGGAATGAGGAGAGGAGAAAAGGGTGGAGAGGGAGGAGAGAAAGGGGAAGTAGGAGGAAGGAAGGAAGGAAGGAAGGAAGGAAGGAAGGAAGGAAGGAGGAGAGACAGGGGGAAGAGAGGAGGGAGGAGGAGAGGAGAGACAGGGGAAGAGGAAGGAAGGAGGAGAGGAGAGACAGGGGGAAAGGGAGGAGAGAGGAGGAGAGGAGAAAAGGGTGGAGAGGGAGGAGAGAAAGGGGAAGAGGGAGGAAGGAAGGAGGAGAGAATGGGAGAGAGGGAGGACGGAAGGGGGAGAGAATGGGGGGAAGAGGTGGGAGGAGATGAGAAGAGCAGAGAAAGGGGGAGAGAAGATGGAGGGTGGAGGAGAGGAGGGAAGCGGAAAGAGGAGGGATGTACGTCACTCTAGATTAATGTGTCTGCTTAATGATCAGCTGATGAGTGACATCCATCATTTGCAAACTGGTTCCAACAGCTGAATGATAACACTTCCAGCCAATCAGGACATGACTCACCAGAACACGCCCCCCTGGCTGTCTCTGACTGGCTACAGTCACGCCTAACCACATTCCCTCCACAAGGTCCCCATTCTGCAAGTCTCTGTCTGTGAACCACAGAAACAGAACACAATAATGCCACAGTATTACTACAGAACATCACAGCGTTATTGCAGAACATCGTACCATTATTACAGAACATGGTAGCACTACTACAGAACATCGTACCATTATTACAGAACATCACAGCCTTATCTCAGAACATCCTAACATTATTACAGAACATCAAAGCATTATCACAGACCATCAAAGCATTACTACAGAACATCACAGCTTTATCACAGACATCACA
>BROE01000018.1:1270376-1275376 GCA_036571765.1 Plecoglossus altivelis | reverse complement strand
GACCACCTGATATAGCGTGAGCGTGTGTGTGTGTCTGAGCGAGAGTGTGCGTGCATGCATGTGTCTTTGTGTGCCCACGTGTGTATCTGCACATGTGTGTGTCTGCATATGTGTGTGCATGCATGTGTCTTTGTGTGCACATGTGTGTGTCTGCACATGTGTGTGTGCACATGTGTCTTTGTGTGCACATGTGTGTCTGCATATGTGTGTGTCTGCATATGTGCATGTGCACGAATGTAGTCACAGGTGAAGCTAATATCCGCCAGCACTGATAAACTTGGCTCTGCGGTGATCCAGAACAGTCATATGGTGAAGAAATCACCAGCTCATGTGGCCGAGAACAGCCAATCAGAGAGCTAGTAGACAGGAAGGGATTACTGGAGAGGAAGTGGCTGATGAGGAGAAGGGGGGGGGGCGTCACTGAGGGACCAAGAGGTTAAGACTCTACCTAACAGGAATCTCTTTGGGTTGACAGTGATGAGGGGAGTGAGTTAGTTATGTGTGTGTGTGTGTGTGTGTGTGTGTGTGTGTGTGTGTGTGTGTGAGGCAAAATGGGAGAGGGAGAGAGAGGGAGAGAAAGAGAGAGACATAGAGAGAGAAAGAAAGAAAGAGGGAGAGGAAGAGGGAGAGAGTGAAAGAGAGAGGGAGAGGGAGAGAATACAAACCAAGAACAAGGCCAAGTTGTTTGTGAGAATCAAGTCAGAGTTAGTGTGTCCCTCTGTATATACATGGGTGTGACTGCCTGCATGTGTGTGTCCCTTCCTACAATTCTGTGTGTGTGTGTGTGTGTGTGTGTTGTTCTGACGACCAGGATCCAGGATCAAACGCAACTAACTGACCTCTGACCTTTCACCTGGGGGTCGTCCTGTCTCTTACTCTGCTGTGTCACCACGCAAAACTCCAGACACCCTCCCCCTCCTCCTCTTCCTCCCCCTCTCTCACCCTCTCCTCCTCTCCTCCCCCTCTCTCGCTCCTCCCCTCCTCCTTCCTCCTCCTCCCCTCTCTGCCTCTCCTCCTCCTCCCCTCTCAATCGCCCCTCCTCCTCCTCCTCCCCGCTCTCTCGCCCTCCTCCTCCTCCTCCTCCCGCTCTCTCGCCCCTCCTCCTTCCTCCTCCCCCTCTCTCGCCCCTCCTCTTCCTCCTCCCTGACCTCCAGGTCCTGGAGCGAGGAGCTGACACGCATGAGAGGAAGCAAACAACAGGTGAAAAGAGCGGTGAAAGAGTAACTGAGAAATGTAAGAATCAAGGCCAGACAAAGATCAAGAGAGAGAGGTAGACAAAAAAGACAGAGAGAAAGGGAACAGAAATAACACAGAGTGAATGAGAGAGAGAACAGGAAAGAGCCAGTAATTGATAGAGAAAGACACGAGAGGGAGAGAGAGAGAGAAGGGGAGAGCGGTTGAGAAGAGATCAAGAGAGCGAGAGGTGAGAGAGAGAGAGAGAGAGAGAGAGATACGAATAGAGAGAAAAAGAGAGGGAGAGAGGGTGAGAGAGGAGGGAGAGAGAGAGACAGAGAGAGACAGGGAGAGAGAGAGAGAGAGAGAGGGAGAGGGGGGAGAAGGAGATAGAGAGTGAGAGAGAGAGAGAGAGAGAGAGAGAGAGAGGGAAATAGAAGAGGATGATGAGAGAATGTAAGGAATGTGGCCCCCTGCTGTTTTCAGACTCCAACCTGATCCAAAGCAGAACCTGCTCCCTGTTCTCAATCACAGACCCATACTTCCTGTAATACTTCACTTCCGGTCTGAGTCACGGCTCAGGTGCCTTGGCCTCGTGGAGAGCTCCATCGCCATGGAGATGTCATCATTATTGCCATGGAGATGTCATTGTGAACACTCATCGGCCTTTTGATTTGCTCGTCTTTAACACCTCCCAGCTAAGACCTCATCACCCTGACTCCATCTTCTCTTCCTTGTCTCTCATTTCTTTCCTTACTATCCTCTCTTTCTCTCTCCTGTCATTCACTTACTGTATCTACTACCTTGACCCTCTGCCTGTCTCTACTGTCTCTCCTCCCCCGTGCCTCCTCCTGTCTCTCCTCCCATGCCTCCTCCTGTCTTCCTCCCCCATGCCTCCTACTGTCTCTCCTCCCCATGCCTCCTCTTGTCTCTCCTCCCCATGCCTCACTGTCTCTCCTCCCCCATGCCTCCTCCCTGTCTCTCCTCCCCCATGCCTCCTCCCTGTCTCTCCCTCCTCCCCCATGCCTCCTCCCTGTCTCTCCCCCCATGCCTCCCACGTCTCTTCTCCCCCTGCCTCTTCCTGTCTCTCCTCCCCATGCCTCCCACTGTCTCTCCTCCCCATGCCTCCTCCTGTCTCTCCTCCCCCATGCTCCTCCCTGTCTCTCCTCCGCCCATGCCTCCTCCCTGTCCTCGCCTACATGCCTCCTCCCTGTCTCTCCTCCCCCATGCCTCCTCCCTGTCTCTCCTCCCCCATGCCTCCTCCCTGTCTCTCCTCCCCCATGCCTCCTCCCTGTCTCTCCTCCCCCATGCCTCCTCCCTGTCTCTCCTTCTCCCCAAGCTCCCCCTCTCTTGTAAGTCATGTTCAGCCACAGGACCGCACCATTAAGTCAACCATGGTAGCCATCTTTCAAGTTCAGCCCCCATGGCCATTACTCAGCTCCACTCCAGGGACAGCTGTCTCCTTCTCCTTCCCCCTCCTTCCCTCTCCTTCCCTCTCCTCCCCTCTCCTTCCCTCTCCTTCCACCTCCTTCCCTCTCCTTCCACCTCCTTCCCTCTCCTTCCACCTCCTTCCACCTTCTTCTACCTCCTTTCCCTCTCCTTCCCTCTCCTCCCCTCTCCTTCCCTCTCCTCCCCTCTCCTTCCCTCTCCTCCCCTCTCCTTCCCTCTCCTCCCCTCTCCTTCCACCTCCTTCCCTCTCCTTCCACCTTCTTCTCCCTCCTTCCCTCTCCTTCCCCCTCTTTCTGTCTTCTTCCCTCTCCATCCCCCTATTTCCCTCTCCTTCCTCCTTCTTCTCCCTCCTTTCCCTCTCCTTCCCTCTCCTTCCACCTCCTTCCCTCTCCTTCCACCTCCTTCCACCTTCTTCTCCCTCCTTTCCCTCTCTTTCCCTCCTTTCCCCTCCACTCCCTGCCCAGCCGCCCACGATCTGTAACAGGAACCTGCAAGTCCTGCAGGATCCCACTTGGACTAGAGTTGATCTGTGTGGGAAACTGGGAGTGACCCCTGTCAGAAGGCTTCTGGTCTCTGTCACTGTTAATGTGGGCTAATGACAAGAGAGGGGGGGGGGTGATAATATTGCTGACCGCAGCATGAATACGCAGGAAGTGTCATGAAGGGACAGTTGTCTCAATCAGCCAATCACCATCAGGATATGGGTCAATCAGCCAATCACCATCCCGATATGGGTCGGGCTGCTGTTCTGTGATTCGATCGTCTCAGAGGTCAACCTCAGGGGGTCAACGAATTGGAGACTTCCTGTTTCAAGCTTCCTGTCTGTCAGAGCAGGTGACGAATGTCTTCGACAGAGGCTGCAGGGTCCTCAGTGCTCTTAGGGAATTGAACCCAGGTCGCGGGCATCAAGGACCGCTCTGGATGTGTGATGGATAGAGAGCAGGGCGCTCTAACAAGAGAGAGGTTGCAACTGCATTATTCCAGTGACCAGCCTTGTACTGTTCTGTTGAGTTCTAAGGTTCTAGAATCCATTCTTCCAGTGACCAGCCTTGTACTGTTCTGTTGAGTTCTATGGTTCTAGAATCCATTCTTCCAGTGACCGGCCTTGTACTGTTCTGTTGAGTTCTATGGTTCTAGAATCCATTCTTCCAGTGACCAGCCTTGTACTGTTCTGATGAGTTCTAAGGTTCTAGAATCCATTCTTCCAGTGACCAGCCTTTTACTTTTCTGTTGAATTCTATGGTTCTAAATTCCATTCTTAAATTAAACTGTGTTCCCCCTTGGATCTATATGTCATATTCTCAAAGGGGAGAGACCCTTCCCCCCCACTTCCATCCTTCCTGTGCCCCCCGCCCCACGTACCGCCAAACCCCACCCCCCTCGTGTCATTAATTGATCCAACATAAGGGGCTTCCATAGATTTCCATTAAAACCTCAATTCAATTAGTGAGGATGAAGACGAGGGTGGTCGGGGGGCCACGGGAACCACGACGTCTGTAACGAATTTAAAGGCCTTAAGGAAGCTCCATTGACCCTCATGTTAACTGGGTTCCAGTTCAGACCAAACACACAAACAGACGCACACATCTGGATGTGTACACACACAGACTTAGACCTACTGTTCTGTGGTAAGTGCTGTTGTATCCACACATACACACACACGCAATGGCATGCACACAAACAAAGTACACACACAAAGGCTGTGTGGCCAGCATGTTTTAACTGCAGTGAGGTTCATATAAAGGGTTCTTAGTGATCTTAACAGAGCAGTCAAAGAACATCACAAGATTCAGCAGGACGTCACAAAGTTGCTTTTTCTATTTTTAAGTCTTTGTGATGGATGTTTTTGTTTTGCATTCGTGCTGTTGCATGCTGCAAAAACACACGTTATCTATGACCAAATGTATGTTTCTTCAACACAAGACCTGCGTTTGTTGGTTTAAATAAAGTTTTAGAACATGTTTTTAAAATCCTTCGGTTTGCAGGTGTCTCAGGCCTAGTGAAACGCTTGAGAACTTGAGATAACATTCTAGAAGGCAGCGTTTGGAAGCAAATAACCATATGTGTTCTAGACATTGCCTCAGCCTGTGGAATCAGACACATAACTGCGATGATGTCACCATACCACAACCACCCATCCTGCTCTATAACTCAAACAGCACCCCTGCAGTTCCCAGATCAGAACACCAAACCCAAACTATTGTCTCTGGATCGGAGGGAGAGCTTCAGATGACCAGACTGCTGGCTAGGTAGGGGTCAAACGAGTTCCGTCCATCCTACGTACCCCCAGCCTGTCTCTGAGTGACGTCCCTTATCTCAATGAGACAGGTGGTAGACCTCACACCCTCAGGGGGAGGGAAGGAGGGGGGGAGGGGGGA
>BROE01000018.1:1220254-1269683 GCA_036571765.1 Plecoglossus altivelis | reverse complement strand
GGGGGAGGGAGGGAGGGGTTGAGAGGTAGAGGGGTGGAGGGGTGGAAGGATAGAGGGGTTGAGAGGTAGAGGGGTGGAGGGAGGGAGGGAAGGATAACATGATAAAGGGAGGCAGAGGGAGAGAGGAAGATGTCAGGGTGGCAGGTGATCTTCCTCAGAGTTAATCTAGAAAAGACAGACTGTCTCCAGTCTCTCCAGTGTCCCGTATCTCTACTCAGAGAGACACAAGCTCTGTTGACCTCATTTTGAACGGAAGACTGGGAGGGAAGGAGACAGAGAGAGAGGGAGGGAGATAGGGAGAGAAACAGAGAGGGAGGGAGATAGAAAGAGAGAGAGGGAGAGAGATAGAAAGAGAGGGAGGGAGGGAGATAGAAAGAGAGGGAGGGAGGGAGGGAGAGAAACAGAGAGGGAGGGAGATAGAAAGAGAGAGAGGGAGAGAGAGAGAGAAAGAGGAAGGGAGGGAGATAGAAAGAGAGGGAGGGAGGGAGAGAAACAGAGAGGGAGGGAGATAGAAAGAGAGAGAGGGAGAGAGATAGAGAAAGAGGAAGGGAGGGAGATAGAAAGAGAGGGAGGGAGGGAGAGAAACAGAGAGGGAGGGAGATAGAAAGAGAGGGAGGGAGGGAGAGAAACAGAGAGGGAGGGAGATAGGGAAGAACAAAGGGAGTCAGGGAAGAACAGAGGAACAAGAGGCTGTGAGACAGGCCTCAGTATAACTCTGTATCATGAGGTCTTCTAAACACATTATTAACACCCTGTTACACCGCTGGAGAGAGAGAGAGAGAGAAGAAACCTATCTCCTTCGGCGTGTGTGCGTGCAGACGTGTTTGTGGGGAGAATGTGGAATTAAAACCCACGATTGCTTTTTTCTCATGAAGTCAAAAAACAATGCTTCTCTTTCCTGAGAGACAGCAGACAGACAGACAGACAGACAGACAGACAGACAGACAGACAGACAGACAGAGATATACAGAAAGAGATAGACAGACAGACAGACAGACAGACAGACAGACAGACAGACAGAGGGAGAGAGGGAGAGAGGGAGAGTGGGAGAGATACAGACAGAGATAGATACAGACAGAGAGAGATATACAGACAGAGAGAGATATATAGAGACAGAAGAGAGGTAGAGAGAGAGGGATATCCACACAGAGAGGCAGAGAGGGGCAGGGGTTGAGGATCTACATATAATGACACTACACAAACACATTGCACAGTTAGAACGGAGAAGGTACTGCCATCTTGTTACAGCAGATCTACTCTCACTATCTCTGCATTCCAGCATGTTAGTATAATCCTCTGTCTTTCTCTCTGTCCTTTTCATTCCCATGCAGCTGTGTCTTACACCACTTCTAATAAGGAGAACACAAAAGTAGCAACACACGAGAGGACCACAACACACATCCTCACATCTGCTGCCCATTACACCGAGACAACAGGCGTCAATGGAGAGGCTAGCTAACTGGCTGGGTGGCTAACTGGCTGGGTAGCTAAAAGACTGGCTGGGTAGCTAACTGGCTGGGTGGCTAAAAGACTGGCTGGCTGACTGGTTAACTGGCTGGCTGGCTAACTGGCTGGCTAGCTAAATGACTGGCTGGGTAGCTAACTGGCTGGGTAGCTAACTGGCTGGGTAGCTAACTGGCTGGGTGGCTGGCTAAAAGACTGACTAGCTGACTGGTTAACTGGCTGGCTGTCTAAATGACTGGCAGGCTTGCTAGCTAACTGGCTGGGTAGCTAACTGGCTGGCTGGCCAACTGGCTGGGTAGCTAACTGGCTGGCTGGCTGGCTAAAAGACTGGCTGGCTGACTGGTTAACTGGCTGGCTGGCTAAATGAATGGCAGGCTTGCTAGCTAACTGGCTGGGTAGCTAACTGGCTGGCTGGCTAACTGGCTGGCTGGCTAACTGGCTAGTTAGCTAAAAGACTGGCTGGCTGACTGGTTAACTGGCTGGCTGGCTAACTGGCTGGCTAGCTAAATGACTGGCTGGCTGACTGGTTAACTGGCTGGCTGGCTAAATGACTGGCTGGCTAACTGGCTGGCTGGCTGGTTAACTGGCTGGCTGGCTGGCTAGCTAAAATGACTGGCTGGCTAGCTAAAGGGCAGGCTGGCTGGCTAACTAACTAGCACGCTGGATGGCTAAATGACTGGTTGGCTAACTGGCTGGTTGGCTGGCTGGCTGACTGGCTCGTTGGCTTGCTGGCTGACTGACAGGTTTTAAGGGGAAAAGCAGGTCAGGAAAGATATTGAACTTATAGATAAATGAATACCCGATGGGTGATAGTTACATAGCACTTCATTGCAATTATCTTCCTCGACCACAATGCATGTGATGCAGTATTCCCATGTCTGCCAGACAGCATAATAATACTGCTGAGATGGTGCCAAATTTCCTTGTTGCACTGACGGGTTTTTTTTTACAGTCTGCCCACAACTCCAGGGAAATCTAGCTGTTGTCTTAACAGAGCTCATCGTTGGGGAAGGCTCTCCAAAGCCTCTTTATTTAGCAAGAACCAAATGAAGCAATCTCAGTATGGCTTCCAGGCTGTTAACTCCACCGCTAACATGTCTCTCTGAGAGTCGAACAGTGACGATGATGTGGATGACAGCTGAAAATTTTCTGTCCACTCCTGCTGTGTCTTTCTCTGTAGACACTGACGCTTGCGTAGAGGTTGTGTCGTGATAGAGGTTTGTAGGCGGTGTCATTTTTGTAATCTATTTGTGTGTGTGTGTGTGTGTGTGTGTGTGTGTGTGTGTGTGTGTGTGTGTGTGTGTGTGTGTGTGTGTGTGGTGCAACCTGTCGAAATCACATCTGGCCTTGTGCTTGACAGTGAGTCACTGTAATTCCATGAAACCCTTGGTAACTAACCAGGCCCTGGATCATGGCGCTACGGGAGGGTTGCTCCACACGCCTGTATCATTCCCAGTCAACTGGAACTGGAAGCAGTCATTCCTACTGCAGTAGGAATGCCCAAATTACAGCTTCCTAATGAAGCTGCAAATTTTTTGGCAGATCCTTCTGTCCAATGTTTCTATCGAAAGAGACGTTCAATACGAGGGGAAGATTTTAAACTGGGATCGTTTGACGGGCGGTCAAGGTTTTCTAAATGCTGAGCTATACCCTCTGTGTGTGTGTTCAGACAGCGGTCCCAGCAAGGCCTCACAGTCTCCTGATCCTCCTCCACACTCTCCAGTGTCTATCACCTCCCCTCCCTCTCCCCCTTGAGACCCTCTCCCGCCTCCCCTCCCTCACCCTCTCCTGCCTCCCCTCCCTCACTTCCTCCAGGCCCTCCAGTCTCATGTCTACCACATCTCTGCTTCCCCACGCTCACTCGTCAGCCTCCCCCCTCCTCCTCCGCCCTCTCCAATGTCCACCGCCTCCCCTCCCCTCCCTCACCACCTCCAGTCTCTCCCCAACCTCCACTCCTCCTCCTCCTCCTCCTCCTCAACCCCTCTCCACTCCTGGCTGGCAACGCCTACTCCAGCTGCTCAATCACAGAGGGATTGTCTGGTCTGCTCTTGTCTTGTAGTCAGCAGATCCTCTTGTAATAAAAAGTAAACAGACTATGAGCTCGCAGGACATCCAGACAACCCAACTCCAGACCCAGCCCCTCTGACCACCCAGCCCCAGTTACAGTCCACCAACCCTGGCTGTAACTGTTTAACCATAACCCTAACATCAGATAGCTTTAACCATCAAACATCAGATAACTTTAACCATCAAACATCAGCTAGCTTTAACCATCCAACATCAGCTAGCTTTAACCATCCAACGCTAACTACCTCTTGAACCCAGGCCTTCAAACTCATCCAACATGGATGGTAGCCCCCCCCCCTCCCCTCCCATCCCCCCCCCTCCCCTCCCCCCAAATAGCTGTCATCCAATCGCAGCTATAGTCAAGCCTCTGCCCTCATCTCCTCACCACCCAGCTCTCTCCCCTGTCCTGACACAGTGTCTAACCCCAACCATCTTATTGAGAAACACATCAGCATGCCTTTGCCCTAGAAGGAGAGGGGAGGAAGGGTAGATAGAGCAAGAGCTAGCGTTATGAACTAACATAAACTGCCCCGGGGGGGGGGTAACAAAAGGATTGTTAGTGAAACTCTTCATCCGTGGTGAGAGTCAGAGTCCAGGGGTGGGCGGGGCTTAAGGGGAGAGGGGATGAGGATTAGGGGAGAGTGAGTCAGCATACTGAGGTGATCACCGCGCTGAGTTTTTCCTTGTTTTTCCTTGAAGGTTCAGGTTGGTTGAGGGGGCAGTTGTATGGGCGTCCGTGAAGCCATTGCTTGTGACATTGCTTGTAGAAAAAGAAAAAGGCCTTTACGGATATATTTTGATTAGATTTGATCGCGTCCGCATGGCTGGTGAACGAGGAGATGCTTCTGGAAGTTGCGTAAGAGTCGCAGTTTAAGAGAGCTGGCTATCGTGACAGTTGGATGTGGGTTCAAATCCAGGATGTGGGAAGACGATGACGGGGGGGGGGGTGTCTCAAGCAAACACACATCATATCACTTCCCTTTTCTTTCTTTTTCTCACAAGCTTCACTTTATTCAAGATACATCATCTGGGTTTGATGTCATGTTCAGGAGCGAATATGAGGTAGGGTTCCATGTTAAATCATCGCTTAAATTCCAAACATTTGAATTCTGTAACATTTAAAACTGGTAAAGATACGGAAAAGATAGCAAATGTTTCAAAAGTAATAGGTCTTTTTGAAGCCTGCCCAGCCCTCCTGCCCTGTCCCGTTGCCCTCCTGCCCTGTCCCGTTGCCCTCCTGTCCTGTCCTGCTGCCCAGTCCCGTTGCCCTCCTGCCCTGCCCTCCTGCCCTGCCCTCCTGCCCTGTCCTGCTGCCCTCCTGCCCTGTCCTGCTGCCCTCCTGCCCTCCTGCCCTGTCCTGCTGCCCTGCCCTCCTCCTGCCCTGTCCTGCTGCCCTCCTGCCCTCTCCTCCTGCCCTGTCCTGCTGCCCTGCTGCCCTCCTGTCCTGCCCTCCTGCCCTGCCACCCTTGCCAACACACCTGGCTTGTGTCTTCAACTCTGTACACAGTGTTTTATATCTATACTTCTTATTGCTGTGTGACCGGAGGCGATCGCACCAATCTCCTCACTAATGTGAAAACACCATAAAGATCCCCCGCCCCCCCCCACCCTGCCCCCCCCTGCCCCGCCACGAGGTCACGGGATATTTGGTCTTTTTCATTTGTACTCTTGCCAAGACATCACAGGAGTCATTCCAAACAGCGCTTGTCACACACGCAAGCAAAAAAACACACTATCACATGTTTGACTTCCCTTCGAGTATCATAACACGCTACTTCCCTCGAAGGGATGGAAGGGAAAGGGACTAATCAGAGCAGAAGCAAACCAGAGATGCTTATCAGAGGCCCGTTCTGGCTGGATTAGGGCTCTCTTGGGATGTGATGGCGGAGGCGGTGTCCTTCGAGACACTTTGTTAATGTCTTCCTCTATTAAAGCTAACAAGTGTCATAAACTGGACAATATCGATGCGCCGCTGCACGCCCTTAAAATCAATCCCGGCGATCGACCACTGGTGTGCGTTTCAATGTCGCTCAAGTGGAAACTTTGAAATCCGATCAATCTGACGTCGACTTCAGGTCTTTCGACGCTCGAACATGATTGACAGTGCAGAGACGCGCGCAGCAGAACGTGTAAACCTGTTAAGATGTGTTTTTTAAAGAGGCGCGTTAGAAGGCTTTTCTGCAATATCCTATGTGTTTCTTTACGTCAAGTGTAACACTTAGTTATCCACCGTAGTGTCGGATTTAGGAAAGCACAGATCGACATGAACGTAAGCTTTGACACCATCATGAGTCATTACAGTACGGAAGAGTTAAAGGTTTGGTTAATCATAAACGGAATAATCATGAACGAACCTGCCCGCGAGCAACACACCTTAACCTCAATGAAAGAAGGGTTCTGTCCTTGGGCAGCATTTGAATACAAACTCATCAAAGTGCCCGTGAGGCATGGATTCAGGATTCCACCCGCTACGGCCCGGGGCGAGCGCATTGCCCAAGTCAGACTGGATTCGACAAACCTATATGAGGTAGCATATACCCTTACAGAATAAAAAAAGATAATAACCCCGTTTTGATTTAGTTCTACCTGTCAGAGTGTACAGTTTAAGTACCTATACGTTTTTTTATGTTTAAAGTGCACAGACAGAACATCAAGCAATGAACTATGTAAAAAACACTGAACAATAGTTTACTTACAAATATCTGCTTTCCCCCTTGGTCTGCTGGTGTAATGCAACAGAGAAACCGAACAGGCTACCGGGGTTTTCTCCGTGCTTGATTACCGGGAAGCGAATGTCCAGGTTGAAGCATCGCACCAGCTCGGCAGTGCACGAGACGACGAGCAACAGGAGGCACAGGTCTTGGGAGCAAAAATGTGACAGACTCACAGCCATGAGAAACAGCTGAAAATAGCCGTTTCTTTTTCTATGAGATCCGATATCTTACTTAGAGACACGTCTTAATCTTTAGCTGTGACTTTCTGGCACGCTGTCAACAACGAACTCTTAAATCGTTACAGTCCGTTGATCTTTCTCTCAGCTCGCGCCGCTCACGCGTTCTCTCTCTCCCCCTCTCTTCTCTTTCTGTCTCTCTCGGATGTTTCTCAGTTCCCTTACAGCAACAGCCTCTCAGTGAACAGCTTCAAACGTGCCCGGTTTGCACATTAGTCATTCTTCCGGGGTGTAGCGGGGTCGGTTGGTCATAAATGAAATCACCAGGCGGATTGCTGCCCGACATCAAACGCGCGCGGGCACCTTGTCAGTGAAAGCACCGGATGATAATGACAGTCTTGCAATGTGCGCGCCCGTCCGCTACTTCTGTGCTGCGCGTGTAGCAGACTATTGTATGAGCGTATGCGCTTGTTTGTGTTCGTTGGTGTTTTAGAATAAGAAAGGAGCGTTTGGTTTCCAATAATAGAGAAGAACAACATTCACAGCGAAATCAAAAGTAAACACGAACTTTGATCCCGGTGCCAAGTGTGTCTAAGCGATTGCTGAAAAGTCGTTGGCTGGAACTGCATGTATAACAGACACGCGCACACGTTCTTATTCCAGTTAGATTCAATCGTTTTATCATCAAAGTACGTTCACTATTAAAACATGTTGTCATTGTTATTTTAGTCGCTGTGATCATTGACTGCTTTTCAGGACTGTTATGACAAGTGACAGTTATTAAGGCAGCTACTGTCCTAAGAATGGATGATGGTGAAGATGATGATGATGATAATGATGATGACGACGACGATGATGATAAGGATGGGAGAGAACGTTCTCACCCTGGGTAGAATGCAGTTGATCAGCGGTTCTTCAAAGAACACAAGAGGCGCTTTGTTCTCCAGTTAGGCTGGTGCATTAGGGAACGTATGACCCCTGTGTTTGTATTGAGTAAACAGCTTCCACCCCTCAGACACACACCCCTACCTGCAGGGCTGCTGGCCTGGCTGGGCAACCCTCTCCCTGGCAAGGGTTCCTGGAGATGCAGATTTGACCTAATCCATCCATCCATCCATTGTCTACTGCTAATCCCTGGGAGGGATTGCAGTGCCGCTTGTTCCCATTTAGGGGTCACGGGTGACTGGAGCCTAACCCAGTAGCTTTCTGGCCATAGGCGGGGTACACCCTGGACTGGGGCCAGCAAGTCGCAGGACTTGACCTAATCCTGGACTAGAAAAAGCTCTCATCTTCAAGATGGTGTTTCTGTTGAGAGAGTGATTTAGTTTGGTGTAATCTATGTCCAGGAAACCAGGCAGTAAGGTCAGGGTCAAGACAAGATAATGTTCTGTCAGCTTGGAGAGATGAGACAAACCAGACCTGTCTTCCACCAAACACTTGCTTGTTTTCCTGTAATTCTGTGCTTTCTTTCTTTTTTTTGGGGTCGCAGTAGAACTTGAAGTGACTCAGAGTAACAGCTGGTTGTTTTTTTGGAAAGGAATACACCTATCAGCTCTGTGTCATTTGTGTGTGAATTTCCGTGAGTGAGTGTGTGTTCACGTGTGTGTGTGTGTATGTATTTGTGTGTGAGTGTGTGTGTGTGTTCACGTGTGTGTGTGTGTTCATGTGTGTGTCTTCGTGTGTGAGTGTCTTTGTGAGTGAATCTCCACCCAACCCTGCCTGGCTCAAACTACTCTCGACACAACTTGACTCAAAACAGTCAAGTATTCATGAACATACTCATACTCTATTAAGAACTCATCAAGATAACTGTTCCGAACAATGGCTAACCCTGTTACACTTGGCATTCAGTTTCCTCTGACTAAGCCATTCACTTCCTCTCGCTCCGGGGACTTTAACACCCAACCAGAGCATAGTACAATCCGACTGAGCCTCCATGAAAGGAAATGTCTTCCAAGGAGAAGGAAGTGACCTCACAGCTGGATCCTAAATTTCCTCCCTTGATACATCAAATGTTCCTTTGCATTTTTCTCAAAGGGGATTGGACGACAGGGTCTAGTGAAGTCCCTCCCTCCGTCTTCTCTGCCCTAATGTGCTTGGAGGAGGAGGCAAAGAGCGATGGAATTCAAGTAGTCAAGGAGACCGTTGAGATTGGGTCGACCATGTCCAGCCCTGTAGTGATTGTTCCTGTAACATCCTGCTGCTCTTATCAGTCCCTCCCACCTGGCCCACACTCCTTCCATTACAACAGGGGACCTTAATAAGGGACGGACAGGAAACAGGAAGCGTAGGGGCGGAGTTTCCCGCCCAAACTCAACTGATCTCAGGTTAGTTCTGGATGGATTATTTTTTATATTTTACAACATTTCTTAGACTTTGTTCGGGTCAACTGAAAGCAGTTTAACGGTCCCAGTTAAAGTGAACCTCCAATAACCTTAAGCTTAAGTAAGAGTTTGTGTTTAATTGACTGTTACATTTCCAACCGTAAACACAATATCGTCAAAAAAAATTGCAATCGCGTGATTTAAACTTCCTGTAGCCTCTATAGTTTTAATTACAATCACTTACGTTTCAACCTGCTCTTTACAAACCACAGATATGCTGTATCGTCAACATCTTCAAGACTAAACTGTCATGTTTAAACAATTCAAGCGATTAGAGGTCACCACAAACACCTGAAAACAGTCCAAACAAGCCTGTGATGTTTTGATAGTGTTTACTAATGGTATCATTACTCTAGGTAGGACAATCAGATTGCCTGGCAGGGAATCAAAAGACTGTATTTGTGTGTCTAAAATTCACATTTGATAACCCACCCTCTCTCTCTCTCTCTCTCTCTCCACCCTCTCTCTCTCTCTCTCTCTCTCTCTCTCCTCTCTCTGTCTATCTCTCTCACACACACACACACACACACACACACACACACATTCTCATCTCTCTCTCACGCTAATCTCTCACTTTCTGACACATTCCTTGAGTCAGTCTACGACAAACTAGTCTACAGACTGTCAGGTGCAAACACAGACTTACTCCCATGCAAATGACACATGTGCAAACACACTAGGCCAAGCCTTTGACTTGTGAACTAATCGCAGGAATCCAGACTATTCCTTATTAGATGATGTAATTAGGACTGTGTGTGTGTGTGTGTGTGTGTGTGTGAGTGTGTGTGAGTGTGTGGGTGTGTGTGAGTGTGTGCGTGTGTGTGTGAGTGTGTGCGAGTGTGTGTGTGTGGGTGTTTGCGTGTGAGTGAGTGTGTGTGTCATGAGATACTGAAAGGCCAGGCTGTTTTTTCCCTCCACTGTAGAAATAAAAGCTCAATTGTGAGACTGTGTACACACACAGGTACACACACACACATAGGTACACACACACAGGTACACACACACAGGTACACAAAGACATAGGTACACACACACGCACACACATAGGTACACACACACGCACACACATAGATACACACACACACAGGTACACACACATAGGTACACACACACAGGTACACACACACACACAGGTACACACACACACACAGGTACACACACACACAGGTACACACACACACACACAGGTACACACACACACAGGTACACACACACACACACACAGGTACACACACACAGACACACACACACAGGTACACACACAACACACACACACACAGGTACACACACACACACACACATGGTACACACACACACACACACACAGGTACACACACACATACACACACACACACACACACACAGGTACACACACACACACACACACACCACACACACACACACACACAGGTACACACACAAGCTAACTTTACAACAATACAGACAGAGAAAGCTACTGTTCTGGAAAAGGGTTCCAGAGTTTATTCAATCTGGCTGACATAGAACAGTCCCTATCCATTAGCTTTTTTGATTTATATATGTTTTTGGTCCATTTTGGACAGAGTGGGAGAGAGAGTGAGAGAGAGTAAGAGAGAGAGAATGAGAGGGAGAGTGAGAGAGTGTGAGAGAGAGAGAGAAAGAAAGAGAAGGATAGATATAAAAGAGTGAGAGAGTTAAAAGAGAGGAAGAATTGATTCTGGGCTGCTGTGTTAGAGTCTCACACTAGAGGTTCTACCCAGTAACCCACCCCCCTACACCCCTATCAAAATCTACATGTTGACGTTTAAATAGACTGTGCACTCATGGCCAGCAGTCTGTGTTTCTAATGATGTTATATAATTGAATCAAGCAGATTGATCTGTGACGATCACCAAGTTCAGCGATGCAAAAAAAAACAAAAAAAACATTTTGAGCCCCAGCTCTCGACTGACAACTGTGGGAACACCGTTCCAAGCGGGCATTTCCTGTACAAGATTAGACAGGACAGGAAGTCACTAAGATGACAGGAGATGGGCGACACAGGAAGAGCTTAATTGGTGTTGAAGTTCATTTGTGTGTGTTTGTGCGTGTGTGTCTCAGTTACAGACAGAGAACAAGGAACAGCTGGAGAGTGGTCTTTCTCCTCTTCTCCTCCTCCTGTTCCTCCTCCATTCAGTTCCTCCTCCTGTTCCTCCTCCATTCAGTTCCACCTCATGTTCCTCCATTCAGTTCCTACACATGTTCCTCCATTCAGTTCCTACACATGTTCCTCCATTCTGTTCCACCTCATGTTCTTCCATTCAGTTCTACCTCATGTTCCTCCATTCAGTTCCTCCTCCTCCTCCTCCATTCAGTTCCTCCTCCTCCTCCATTCAGTTCTACCTCATGTTCCTCCATTCAGTTCCTCCTCCTGTTCCTCCTCCATTTAGTTCCTCCATTCAGTTCCTCCTCCTCCATTCAGTTCCTCCTCCTGTTTCTCCTCCATTCTGTTCCTCCTCCTGTTCCTCCTCTATTCAGTTCCTCCTCCTGTTCCTCCTTCGTTCAGTTCCTCCTCCTGTTCCTCCTCCATTTAGTTCCTCCATTCAGTTCCTCCTCCTCCATTCAGTTCCTCCTCCTGTTCCTCCTTCGTTCAGTTCCTCCTCATGTTCCTCCTCCATTCAGTTCCTCCTCCTCCTCCTCCTCCATTCAGTTCCTCCTCCTCCTCCTCCTCCATTCAGTTCCTCCTCCTCCTCCTCCTCCTCCATTCAGTTCCTCCTCCTGTTTCTCCTCCATCCAGTTCCTCCTTCATTCAGTTCCTCCTCCAGCCTCACAGGAACTCTAAGTGATGGAGAATTGCCTTCATTCAGTTCAGATCATCAGTATTTTACTCATGTCTGATTTAATATTGTTTTGTTTTTTTGTGTGTGTGGGGGGGAGAGTGTGTGTGTGTTTGTGTGTGTGTGTGTAAAGGATAAGTTGTGTGTGTTGTGCATGTGAGTGTGTTTGTGTGTGTGGAGTTGGGGGAGAGAGATTGTGTGTGTGCTGGTGTGAGGGGAGTTATGTTTGTGTGTGTGTGTGTGTGTGGAAAGGACGAGTTTTGTGTGTTGTGCATGTGAGTGTGTTTGTGCGTGCGTGCGCATGTTAGAATGCGTGCCCTCCAATACTTTGATGGATCACTATGTTTATTTGTTCTGTCAGGCGGTCAGTCTCAGGGACATTGCGAGTACACTCTGATGCTAAGTGATACTTTGCTATAATTACCCAGTAGTCTTTGAGGCATGTTTTTTTTCAGATCTGATCGTCATGGTAATGTCATGGTAATAGTGAAAGTGATGTCTGGGAGGATGAAGATGTTTGAAGTAGTGATGATATTGATAATAACCGTGGTAATGAAGATAATGATGTGGAGGGTGATTGTGGTGATGTAGATCATCCATCCTTTTCTCTCCTCTCTTTATCCTCTCACTCTCTTCTCTCTCTCCTCTATTTTCCTTTTTTTCTTCCTAACAGTGACATGACATGCATCTTCCCTGAGAGTTATCTCTCTAGATCTGCCCATTCATGACCAGTCCATTAGACCTGAGAGGGAAGCACTTTGGACGTCTTTGTATTTGCGTTTGTTCGTTTGGTCCATCTTAAAGCAGATTATCGGTCATGTCCTGACAAACGACTGTGGTCTGCTTTCTCTGGTTCTCTGAACAGGAGGACAGACAGGTGAACGGCCTCTTACAGAGAGAGAGAGGGAGGGAGAGAGAGAGAGAGAGAGCAAGAGAAAGGGGAGAGAGAGGGAGAGAGAGAGAGAGCAAGAGAAATGGGAGAGAGAGGGAGAGAGACAGAGAGAGGGGCAGAGAGAGAAAGAGGGAGGGAGAGAGAAAGAGGGAGAGAGGGGAAGAGAGAGAGAGAAATGGGAGAGAGAGAGGGAGAGAGAGACAGAGAGAGGGGCAGAGAGAGAAAGAGGGAAAGAGAAAAAGAGGGGGAGAGAGAAAGAGGGAGAGAGAGAGGGAGAGAGACAGAGAGAGGGGCAGAGAGAGAAAGAAGGAGGGAGAGAGAAAGAGGGAGAGAGAGAAAGAAAGAGAGAGAAAGAGGGAGAGAGAGAGGAGGGAGGGAGAGAGAGAGAGAGGAGGAGAGAGAGGGGGAGAGAGCAAGAGAAAGGGGAGAGGGAGAGGTAGAGAAAGAGACAAAGAAAGGGGCAGAGAGAGAAAGAGGGAGAGACAGAGAGAGCGAGAGACAGAGAGAGCGAGAGACAGAGAGAGCGAGAGACAGAGAGAGCGAGAGAAAGAGAGAGCGAGAGACAGAAAAATGAAACAAATCTGTCATCCGTCTACTCTCCCTCTCTGCCACCTTCTTCGTCCTCACCCCAACTCTCTGTGTCTCATCAGTTTGTTAATGCTGCAAGCTTGTTGAACGTGTTTCTTATTCTCTGTAAAGCTTCTGTTTTCCACAAAGAAGATGTTGGTGTTGTCTCAGACGCTGCAGGGTTGTCCTTGGTAACAAGTCAGTCTGCCTCCTTAGTCTGTCTGCGTCTTAGAGTCACCTTCCAGGATAGGACACAAAAACACACACTCGCACACACACTCACACACACACACTCATATACACACACACAGGCTCACATACATACACACACACACATACACACACACTCACAGACGCACACACACACACACATACATATACACACAATTCAGGTGCTTCACTGTCGTCCATAGCTCAGAAAGCCACCTAGTGGAGGAAAAGCTAAATGCAACTCATTCCTATATTTATTCCAGTGTAGCAAAAGAAAAAGCGATACAATACATGAAGCGGATACAATGATGCGCATCACTGGCAGAATTCATTCGCCTGTAGTATATCGTTTCACAGAATAAATAAATAAAAGTTTGGGGAACGGATATAGGTTGGTGGTTGTTGTCTGAGCAGAGGTCTCGTCTATAAGAAGATCACATTGTCGTGGTCGGAAGGAAGTTCAAGTTCAAGTTGTGCTTTGTTGTCGTTCCGCTATATGCGGAGGCATACAGTGGAACGAAATGTCGTGCCTCACAGAGCCACGTGATTTACATATGATTTACATATGATTTACATATGAATTGCATATGATTTACAGATGCAAACGCGCCGCCATCTTGGATTAGATAGTCTATTCTTCTTCATACAATAACGTCAACACTGAGCATACAGTATGTCTGTCTAAACTACCTGTGATACAGGTATGGTTTTAATGTTGAAAAGAGCATGAAGGATAATGCCTCTGAATCATAAAGAGCAGGTTTTCTAGAAGATTCATTTCAACAATAATTTTTTTTTGAGAGATAGACATTATGTTCTTAAATGTCTTCAGAATGTTTTGGAATCGATTAGTTTGAATTAGCTGATTAAGAATAACTCAAATTGAATTATAATATTTTAGAATCAAATCAATTCATGCTTCTCTCTAATATCTAAGGACAGGGGATGTTCTGGGATGTTCTGGGATGTTTGTCCATTTGCTGAAGTCACTTGGACATTGTTTATTGTTTACCTTGCTTTGCTGTTTATATATATGTTCTATGTTTGCACTTCCCTGCCACAGTCAATTCTGTGCTTGTGTATTTTGCATGGCGAATAAAAACCGATTCTGAATCTGATATCATTCATGCTTCTAGTCTTTGATGGACTTGATGTCCAACGAACCTCACCTTGGTTTCATGTTGTTTTGAGTCCCACCTTGCAGGGTGTTAGGTCCAGGGGTGTGTTCTGTCTTCGGGGTTATTTCAGCAAACGACACCTCCATCTCAGAAGCTTTGACCTTAATGTCCATATCAGAATCGAACTCATACACAAAGTTTACAGCAACGCATCGTTACATTTAGACAAACATCATTATCTCAACCTCGTAGCCCGTAGGCAAAACCTCCTTAGAGGAAAGATTTGAATTGCTGAGTCTCTTGGGCGCTGACCCAGAAGTTTTCTCTAAATACATTGGCCTCTGCAGCCTCTAATGAAACCTGTTTAAGGTGCTAGTTTACCTGTTGAATCTCACTGGCTCAAACACATACAACATACTACACGTACAAATCCACCACTTTCGACCCAAACTCGAGATTGTTTTCAGGAAACACTCGTATAGACGGGGGGGCATGAATGATCAACCGTTTCAAGCAAACATTTATCCTTCCTAAATCTTTCGTTTGATCAGATAAACACGGTTATGTAAACACCAAAACACATGTTGATTCTACATCACAGAACTTGGCCACGAGCCAACAAACTCTGTCATACTCTTCATTCCAAACAGTTTGATCTTTATCTCTAAACAACTAAGACACAGTTCCTACTCACTCTTAGTACTACTGATCAAAACTTGAAACGCCCAATAGACAGACTTTAATTAAACAGGTACTGTCTTACCTCATTTGTACACCGGTGTTTTGATCAGGTTCCCAAGAGGAGACGAGAGACAAGGTGGTCCCGAGCAGCTGAAAGTCGAGCTCCGTCTAACCGTCTCCTTTTGTCTGGCAGTCCTCCTCTGCACACAATCTTTTAAATAAACCCTCCTCTGCTACCAATTTGTCGAGGAAAGGAAACTCCAGTAGAGTACGGCAGCCTAAGTCAAAACTCAGAGTTCTACAAGAGTCAACTAGTTCTATTTATTCAGCTTTTGCAACAAGACTTTAGTTTGTCCAACGATACACTCGTGGACCTTACCAGTTTGATCTTAACACATGAGCAAACCAGAAAAGGGTACAGAGAAGAAATTAGAGCAGTTTTTAAACAATCCTTAAGGGCATTTTTGATTGGACGACTATTGTTGGAGGCAGCGTCTGGTTTAGCCTTTCGACTGGTTGGCAGGATACACCCAGGATACTATGCTACAGGGCGAGGAGGCCTTCCATATGAACGCCGTCCAGAGTCCCAGGCCTACATCCCCTGGGGGGAGGGAGACTTCTACTACGGAGGAGCCGTCTTTGGAGGACTGCTGGAGGATGTTCGCATCATGGCAGAGACCTGCCGTCGGAATTTAACAGCTTGTCCACAGCAAATCATTAAGAAACGCTTCATCAATAAATCCTCTTTCACAAGTAATACCAATTTTACAATATCCACATTCTTGTTCTCTAATAAATGCTACAAAGAGAACTATCAGTAGACAATATCGTATTTACAAAAGGTGTTTATATATCTAAATGACTGGAACACAAATGACACAAACAATTTCGTTAACATGTGTGTTTCAAAGGTAATGTATTATGAAAATAATTTGGTTAATAATTGATTGGTTAAGCCAATCTGACATGGATCTTTCTAACTATGCTCGCTAAAGCGACATGAGATCTGTTGTCAAGGTAGCCATGGCAACAGCGGCCAAGTTCACCTATTCAGAGCTAAATTAATGGTTGCTACTTTTGAAACTAATGCCTATCTCTCTACAGTATCTCTCTACACACTCGCCACGAAACCTTATTACAAGGAATCAGTTAAAGAGGTACATGAAGAACCGATCACAGTCACCATATAAAGTCAATATTGTAGTGAGGAGTGTACGTGTGCATGACACCGCCATTTGCCATCGAGTGTATGTACTTTACCTAAGCAAACACACGCCGGTATTCATAAGAACTGGTTATCTGTGTTTATCCTACCTTCTTTTCTACCAATGAAGCAGAGAAAATGTCGTTTTTAAATCCACACACCATGAAGATGGGCGAGGTACTGTCGTGTTAGCTATGTCACACGTCTCCTTCATGGCTACATGATTATAATACAAATACAAGTTTTTTTGCAATTGCATAGCTATTTACATTGAAGTATATATATACACACACATACACGTAGGCATCCAAACTAACTCAAATGGTTATAAAATGCTTCGTGTTGTGACTTCCTGAAAGTCATCCGAACTTTTTGTTCCAATGAAAAGAATGATAGTATGGTCATCGTTAAATTATTGTGCTAGTTTTGCTGTTACATGCGACTTTTAAATGACCAAGTCTTTCTGTTTTCAGAACTGACAGACTATGAAAGTTCCCGTCTCTTGATATATAGATATATAGATACATAGATACATAAAGATACAGATAGTCTGTATCTACGTGCGATAAACTGTATCGCACGTAGTCCAGAGTTTATTGCGACCAGTCAAATCAAAGTCAGACCGTGAACGATAACACACCCCAAAGCCTTCAAAACCCTGTATCGTTAAGGCGGACAGTAGGCCTATTACATCT
This sequence comes from Plecoglossus altivelis, assembly GCA_036571765.1. Lineage (NCBI taxonomy): Eukaryota > Metazoa > Chordata > Actinopteri > Osmeriformes > Plecoglossidae > Plecoglossus > Plecoglossus altivelis. Next base: position 1,252,716 of record BROE01000018.1, on the reverse strand, counting down.
GAATATGTCAACTCAAATCTGTTTCCAAAGACTTTTACTGTAAAGCAAGCACAGTGAACATTCATATACGTTTGTCAGGATAGCAACAAGTTGTTGGGTTTCCTTGTTTTGTTTGAAAATCACATACCCGTCCTCACCTCATCCTCCAAACACACATTTTAAATAAAGAAAATCCTGTTTAGGCATACAAATCAGATAGTCACTCATCATACAATAAGAGTAATTGATATTTGGTTTAACACATGTCCTGTCATACTAGTTCAAATTAAATGATGTACATACCCTGAATGAATGAATATGAATGAATAATAAAGTTTTGACTGTTACAAATCAATCCAAATCAATAAAATCCCTTAAAATAACAGCACTACTTGAACCTGCAAAACCAGTTAAGGATAGCCACACCTTGCCAGTTTACGCCTCTAAAAAGCCCCACAGTCAAGGGTAGGAAATGACCTACCTGCTCAATCTGAGGTTGACCAGCTGAATCAAACAGGAGCAGAGCAGGAGTCTACGGAGTGAAATCTATCCCTTAAGAGATAAGATGCAGAAGAGGCCAAATCGCATGAAGATCGTCAGTCTGTGTTTGGCTGCCGTGCTTCTGTTCATGTAAGTCAAGTTTTTTTTTTTGGGGGGGGGGGGGGGGGGTGTTTTGTGTGTGTTATAGTCTCGTTCTGTAGCTTCCCGTCTGTCGTATTGCTGTAGAAAAAGAGAAAAGGTGTTTACTTAAACACAATGTATGAGTAGTGCTTGGTTAGCTATGTCGCTAGTCCTCTCTTTCAGGGATGCTGTATATGTGTATCAAGAGGAGATTTCATACAAAATGTAATTTAATTCCAAAACCTTTATATGTGACTGTGGCTAGTGAAAATGACTCTAGTCCCCTCCTTGATGCACATGACTTACAAGATGGTATGCAAACGTTATGCAAAAGCCCATCTTTCAACGCGTCACTGTTATAGGATTTCAATTCTCATGGTGAGAGATGCTTTAATTTTTTCTCTCGTAGCAGAGACTGATTGACATCCTCTCCCCCCTCCTCCTTTCTCTCCCTCTTCTCTTCGTCTCCTCTCCCCTCCTCTTTCCCCCCCTCCTTCTCCCTCCTCTCCATCCACCCCTCCACCTCCAGGCCACCATCCCTCCACCCCAAACCCACCATCCCTCCACCCCAAACCCACCATCCCTCCACCCCAAACCCACCATCCCTCCACCCCAAACCCACCATCCCTCCACCCCAAACCCACCATCCCTCCACCCCAAACCCACCATCCCTCCCCCCCCCCTTCTTCCTCCCCTCCCCCCTTCTCTTGCCCTCCTCCCTCCCCTCTCTTCGTCTCCCCCATCTCCCTCCCTCTTCCTCCTCCCCCTCCCATCGTCCCCTCCTCCTCCCCTCCCCTCTCTTCCTCTCTCTTCCCTTTCTTTCTCTCTTACTACTTACGTCTCCCCTTCTCTCCCCCCCACTACCTCCCTCCCCCTTCGTCTTCGCCTCCTCCCCCGCCCCCCCTTTCCCATCCTTCTTCTCCTCTCCTCTTCCCCATCTCCCCCTCCTTCTAGCCTTCGAAGAACCACCTGAGGCTATGAAAGTAAAAATTGGTACTCGTCCAACATTCATTGTAGTGTCACACTCAACAATAGAGTTGGCAAGATCAATCTGAACACATAATGACAGTAGCTGCCTATCAAATTACTACTTTCAGTATCATAGGTGAAGGTTAGACTACTTTGTCAAGATGAATCTTACTGATATAACATACGTTGTAGAAAAGAGCATACAGGATGCAGGTACTGTATGTACTGTGTTACTGGAAAAATGTGAAACTGCTATCAAATATCAAAAACATGTTCACATACCAATACGGGCACAAAAAAAACTTGCACCATGCTTTAGATGTTGCACATGATATGATGTACATGATAACATGATGGTGTTTGCTACCTGACTGCTTTCCTGTGTCATCTGTCTCTCACCTGTCTCACATTGTACCTGTCTCATATTGTATCTGTCTCACATTGTACCTGTCTCACATTGTATCTGTCTCACATTGTACCTGTCTCACAGTGTACCTGTCTCACATTGTACCTGTCTCACAGTGTACCTGTCTCACATTGTACCCATGTCACATTGTACCTATGTCACATTGTACCTGTCTCACATTGTACCTGTCTCACATTGTACCTGTCTCACATTGTACCTGTCTCACAGTGTACCTGTCTCACATTGTACCTGTCTCACATTGTACCTGTCTCACATTGTACCTGTCTCACAGTGTACCTGTCTCACAGTGTACCTGTCTCACATTGTACCCGTCTCACATTGTACCTGTCTCACATTGTACCCATGTGTACCTGTCTCACATTGTATCTGTCTCACAGTGTACCTGTCTCACAGTGTACCTGTCTCACATTGTACCTGTCTCACATTGTACCCATGTGTACCTGTCTCACATTGTATCTGTCTCACAGTGTACCTGTCTCACATTGTACCTGTCTCACATTGTACCTGTCTCACATTGTACCTGTCTCACATTGTACCTGTCTCACATTGTACCTGTCTCACATTGCTCGTCTTAGGATCGGCTATGCCTTCTACTTCTCTTACAGCCTCAGGTAACACAGCTTTCTCTCTTAGTCTCCTTGTTTGTGTTTTTATGTGGTTTTGTTTGTATTTCAGCCTGTGTGTTTGTCTTTCTGCGCAAGTTCATAAGAGAACATAAACTGTACTTATGTGCTTCTAGTTCCTTAAGGTCCATATTTTTTGAAGGTGTCAACGTCATTGAAAACACTGCAGGCTGTAGGTTAGTACAAGCCTTTTCTTGAGACTGTCAGTAAATAAATATTCCTGCGACATTTGGACCAATAGCGTACTGTTGTTAAGCACAACGTGACCAATCAAAATCTCAGTATGAACAACGTCTCACCAATCAGAACTTGCCAAATCAGTCTGTCTAAAGTGAAACTGATCAGCACTACTCTTCTATGCTCTGTGACGTCTAACACCATCCTTTGTCTTCTTGACAGCCCCATCATATACACCATCCCAGCCACTGGCATCGAAAGGTCAAAACATATTAAGGAAACAGACAGTTTTACATCTACATACATTGTTCAGGTTCAACACAATTACGAGTAATCACATAGGAGATTGTCATCACTGAAAAGTTGTGATGTTTTTGAGTGTTGTGACATTTTCAGCCTAAACGATGTTAACCCTTGTGCTCTCTTCGTATTGTGCAACTCCACCTGTCTTAAAAGACAAAAGAGCTCCACCTTCAACCTTGAAATAAAGCAGGTTAATGAAATGTTTACCCTGAAGCCTTTTGGGCACTGAAATGTGCAGATATGCCGACTCAGTGCACAAGACTCAGAAATATTTCGATCAATCAAGCACATAAAATCTAAATGTGTCATAGTGGGTGTGCGTGTGTGTCATTTAACAGTTTGAAATCACCCTAAACCCAATAGGGAACACAAGGGTTAAGGGACAGGGTGAAATATAATATAAAAATCGGGCATTGACCCCTTAAACAGAGAAAACATTTTCAAACCCCATTTTACAAAATGGGGTTTGACTTTACTACTGCTTAAAATTTGAGTGAGGAAATTACAACAGAACTAAACATGTGACAGCGAATCACCTTGCTTCTTCTTTTAGACCAGCAAATCTATCATCTGAATGATTCTGAATTTTGTCCTCCCATTCCACTTCTCTCCCCCCCTCCCTCCCTCCCTTCCTCCCTCCTTCACTAACCCCAGGACACAATATATGATAACACCTCCAGGGTAAGACAACACTGTGTGCTACTGAAATACCTGTTTACTACAAGTCCATTTTACCTGTGGTCAAAATGAGCTAAACCAAAACAGTCGGTCGATCCTGAAGTACACGCTCTCATACAATATGAATGGACTGAAACCGTATCTTGTCTATGCAGGTTGACGTATAACCAGCCTACTGTGTTCCCAAGGTAAGAAACACCTGCTGATGTTCATCTTCTTGTTTAGCAGAACACGTCTGATAGCCCGTCCCTAAGCTTGTGTTTCTTGATAACTTATCCAAGGATGAAAGTCTAAAGTTAAGTTCTGTTGACGGTGTACTAAAGTTCCACCATAGAAGTTTATAACATGTGGGGTTGGTATGTGTGTTCCACCATAGAAGTTTATAACATGTGGGGTTGGTATGTGTGTTTTCGCAGTCGCACTGATGTGGTGTTTGCAAGCCCCTGGCTGGCTCCGATTGTTTGGGAAGGGAGTTTCAGCACTATTATCCTGGACAGCATCTACAAGCCTATGAACCTCACTATAGCAACTACAGTCTTCGCTGTGGGAAAGTAGGTGCAATACAGTTGCTTATAGAACATACAGAGAGTTATCCATATCGAAACATTATAAATGTCAAAGTATTTACAAATGCTAATTCGCCCTAAACAAAACATGTGTTTCTGTGTTGCTGTAGCCACGACTTAAGGTCGATACGATACAGAATAATTACTTGCTAACTTTGTCAACACCTGATATTGACATTACAGGCAAAAAGTAACCATGTGACTGGCTCAAATCATCCTAGTTACCTTGTTTTAGGTTTCAACGCACTTCAATGACGAAGAGAAACGTACCTCTAACTTAGCTATTCCTCCTGTTAGGTACGTGCGTTTCCTAAAAGACTTCCTGGAGACGGCAGAGAAACACTACATGATTGGCTACAAGGTCGACTACTACATCTTTACTGACCGTCCTGGAGACGTTCCAAATGTTACCCTGGCGGAGGGGAGACGGGTAAGCAGTGAGACAAGTAAGCAGTGAGACAGGTAAGGATGGCAGGGAGACAGAGTTGTCAGTGAGACAGGTAAGGATGGCAAGATGGGGACCAGAGTTGTCGAGGAGACAGTAAGGAGGGGAGACAAAAGGGGAGGGGGGGGGAACAGAGTTGTCAGTGAGACGGTAAGATGGAGGAGACCAGAGTTTCAGGGAGACAGGGAAGATTGCAGGACCAAGTTGTCAGGAGAGACTGGGAACGGATGGCAGGGAGGGAGACAGAGTTGTCAGGGAACCGGGAGGATGGGGAGACAGAGTTGTCAGTGAGACAGGTAAGGATGGCAGGGAGACAAGTAAGCAGTGAGACAGGTAAGGATGGCAGGGAGACAGAGTTGTCAGGGAGACAGGTAAGGATGGCAGGGAGACAGAGTTGTCAGGGAGACAGGTAAGGATGGCAGGGAGACAGAGTTGTCAGGGAGACAGGGAAGGATGGCAGGGAGACAGAGTTGTCAGGGAGACAGGTAGCTGGAAGAAAGAAGTTGGCTTTTCTTCCTCATCCTCCTCTTCCTCAGGTGAAGATAATGAAAGTGCCCAGCTCCAACCGCTGGCAGGAAATCTCAGCTCGGAGGATGGAGGTAATCCAGACGACCATAGAGAATGAGATTCGGGGTCACGCAGACTACATCTTCTGTCTGGACGTCGACTCCAAGTTCCACGCTCACTTTGGGGTGGAAGCTCTGGGTCGACTGGTTGCCACCATACACCCTAGTTTCTGGATGCTACAACGTAACCAGTTTACATATGAACGCCGTCCAGAGTCCCGGGCCTACATCCCCTGGGGGGAGGGAGACTTCTACTACGGAGGAGCCGTCTTTGGAGGACTGCTGGAGGATGTTCGCATCATGGCAGAGACCTGCCGTCGTAACTTTGAAGCTGACACTGCCAATGGGATCGAGGCATTGTGGCAAGAAGAAAGTCACCTGAACAGGTACTTCCTGTACAACAAGCCATCCAAGCTGCTGTCACCTGAGTACCTGTGGCAAGACGTGGCAGGTTGGAACAAAGAAATAAAGTTGGTTCGTTTCTCAGGGGTAAATAAAAATTATCAAGAGATCCGCCCAAACTGATAAGACAGAAAACGGAAACGTGGTTCTGGATCGAAGCAAAAAAAAACAACAAAAAAAAAACATTTTAAGATCTGTAGTATAACGTTTGTGTGAAATGGTTCTTTTCTGTTATAATGTGATATGTTTCGATGATATTAGTTTTATAGTGTTCCTGTCTGTTTAGTCTGCCCACATAGTAGTTATGTTGTAGGGTCACACAGTGGATATATATTGGTAGGTCTTGTACTGTACAAAGATTCATGTTTTGTGTTCAAGTATAACTCTAGGGAGAGTAGTTGCAACTTTATGCTTGTTAGCAAACAAGGCAAAATAGCAAATCCAAGATGGAATCAGGTCCACAATGTACTGGAGGTTTCTGATTGGTTTAAATTAGTTTTCTCTTTGAAAGTAGCAGGAAATAAGTCAGAGCCCATTTAGCAGAACTTTGACACGGTTGTTAAGAAAGAATTCTCATGTGACTTATTCTATATGAAACAATGGAGTTCTTAATGGTAGAATCTTCTATAAGGGAGAGTTAAGATTTCTGACTGTGTGATCTTATCAGTTGGGGGTCTGCCTGTTGTAGGAGAGTTCCTTATCTTATGGATAGAATGACCCCTCATAAAAGGGACACCTGGTCAGGTGGAGTAGATGCCCCCTATGGACCTAGGAGTACTTATCACTCTTAAGGAATGTGGAGGGGACAGCTAGAGTAAGGTCACATGACTGTATCTGAACTAAGGGAACTCAAATCACAGAACTAGATTTGAGAACTGTATGTTGTAAATGAATCAATGACTATTGAGAAATGGTTTGTTTTAAGGACAGTATAAATGATTGAGATGGAGACAAAGACTCCAGACAACTTTGTAACCGAGATCAGACTTGTCTCCTTGCTGGATGAAAACTTCCTTAGCTTCTATGACTGTTCTTCTTACCTAACACATGATTGAACATAACTAGAACAGACCAATACAGACTGTTACATTTGGCACATTGTACATGTATAAACAATTGATAAAAACGGGTACAGTAATTGTATATGAGTAATTTCCATCTTTGGAGTATTCACAAATATCTATTTGTGTTGGAATATTTCAGACAGTGGGATGCCAGCTGCTATTTTGCATTTTACTGAAGAAGAAAAAAAATTGTACAATGTTTACCTGTTTGTATCATCATTCTTCTCCTTATTCCTTGAAGGAGAATCACCAGGTGCTGAAAGCAATGGTTGAAATGCGTGAGACTAGAAAACCCTGGATTTAAAACTTGCCCTTCGATATATTTGAAGGGCCAATAATTGTACCCGTACTATTACAAAAGCCTAAAAGCTGTTTATAACTTGAAAAGAAAATAGCCAACATAGACTTTACCGTCTTTAAATAAATAAAAAAGAGACCGTAATGGCATTGATGCAGCAGGAAAGCAATAAATTACAATAGAAAATAACATGGCAAAAACGCGCTAACACCTGGCTAAAAATATTCAAACGTAACACATTAGGCTACAATAGGCCTACGTGATAGTCGTGTACTATTGTAATGAATTGTAAGTGTATATAACCTACAAGAATACTGTCGAAGAAACAAAGACAAATATAAAACGATAAGCTAACTTCAGTGCTGCACGTGATTGTTACGAAACATATCAACTTTGAATGACAGCCTGGCTGTGTCACGTGACTAAAACAACGGAAGAAATCAAGAGGTGGAAGTCAGAATAAAAAACTCATCATTCTCAACCCGCCGCTAGGAGGAGGGATGTTCAACACGGAGTCAAAAGTTAACAGCACATAACGGCTCTGACTAGCCCCCATCTATGATGTCATTCACCTGTTAAAACCGTGCTTTTACCAGCATAAGGTAAACACGGTGTTAGGAAAACGGGGATGGATGCCTTTTCCAGTATTCATGTGGGAATTCAAACCTTGGGAGTAGCCGTTTAGCGGGGATCTCATCTTCAAAAGATGGCCGTCTGACACGAAAGTGAGCCACAGGTTCGTCGTAATCGCGAAAGTCAAAGTGTTGAAGTTTAACTCATGAGGGTTTCCACCTCTGCAGCGCATCGCCAGTGTCAGTTGGGGAACTTGGACAAAGGTTGTGGTCTTGTTACGCAACGCTACGTCAAGCATGAAGGACTTCTCACCACTCCTATCATGGCAACGTTCTAACCACGCCCAGAAAGGTGTCGTTCCAACGACACCCCCTTCAGCAGGTGATTCAGTTGTCCAGGTAGTCAGGACAACTATAAACCACTCCCTGGAGTGGGCAGGCTGGTACGAAGTGACTAACGAGAGAATTGTATCTTGGTGGTGAATAACACGCAAGTCTTAACTGTAAAAGGTGTCCTGTTTTTTGTGGAAAGAGACAGAGAGGAGATATGCTGAGTTTTACACCCAACAAGAAGCTGTACAGCCTGTGTCTGGCTGGCATGGTGATACTAATGTGAGTACCCGGTTTCATAGCATATAATCTCTCTTTAATTCTGTCGTCTTCCCATGTGTGTATATGCCAAGGATGGTGCCAAAAACCTGGGTCATTATAAAGTGATCTTGTTACTGTCTGGTGGCGAAACCAGTTTGAGAGTCTGTTATTTGTTCAAACACATTAAATAAGTAATTACGGTTGTGATCTTGTTCAAACACATAGTGCCTGAGATTTAGTCAAGCGACACCAATAATGAAATGACACTTGGAACTCACACGTTCAAAAAGGAAAATGGAACGGTCAGAATCCAGAATGTTCTTTAGCTTCCGTTTTTTTGTCCCATTCTCCTGATTATGAATTGTAACATTTTAAACTGCTGATGGCACCATGATAGCAGTTGAAATGTCGTTATTATAGGAGGAAAAGCAGTTGAATTCCTCACCTCTCTCTTCTCCCCAGTTCTCTTTATACAGCTCCAAATCAAAAACAAGTTGGGACAGTATCGAAAACACAAAGATAGTAGTGATTTCTAATTTTACCATGACTTTGTATGGAATTGTAGACAAAATAACAGCACATTATTTAATGTATTCCTTGTGATTTTTACTTCCGCACACACACCCGCACCCACACACCCCCACACCCACACACCCACACACACACCCACACACACACTTTAATGTTGCCATTCCTTTTCACTTTAGACATTTAGGGACTGAAGACACCAATTGATGAAGTGTTTCAGGTGTAATTTTTTTCCGATTCTCGCTGCAAACAAGTCTTAAGGTGGACAACAGTTACGGGGTTTTCGTTTCGTTTCGTTTTCGTCGAATTTTGCACTTTAAAATGCATCAAAGGTTTGCTATTGGAGACAAGTTGGGACTGCATGCAGGCCAGTATCCGTATCCTACACAGCTAGGATTTCGTAATATGTGCGGAATGTAGTTTCGAATTATCTTGATGGACTATGTATAAACGTTCCTGGAAAAGGTGTCGTCTTGAAGGCAGCATATTATGCACTAAAATCTCTGTGCTCTTCAGCATTAATGGTGCCGTCATAGAAGTGCAGGTTACCTTTGCCAAGGGCACTGATACAACCCCATACCATGACAGACCCTGGCTTTAAAACTTGTTGCTGGTAACAGTCTAGATGACAATTTTCTTTTTTGGTCTGGAACACACGGTGTCCATTTCTCCCCAAAAATACCTGAAATACTGATTCACCTGACCACAGTACATGTTTCCACTGTGTGATGGTCCATCCCAGATGCCTCCGAGCCCAGAGAAGTCGACGGCGCTTCTGGACTCTTAACATAGGGCTTCCTTTTGGCACACAACAGTTTCAACTGGCATTTGTGGATGTAACTACGAATTGTGGTACTTGAGGTACCACAATACGTAGGTAAGGTTTGCCAAAGTAGTCCTGAGCCCAAGTGGTGATATCGCTTATAGACGAATGACGATTCTTGATGCCTGAGGGATCGGAGATCAAGGTTGTTCAGTTTAGGCTTGCGCCCTTGACGCACTGAAACTCACACATTCACTCTTTTTATTACATTATGCCCTGTTGAAGGTGAAATAAGCAAATGTCTTCCTATCTTTGAGGACCATTGTTTTTGAATATTTCAATAATTTTCTCACATATTTGTTGGCAAACTGGCGATCCTCAGCTCATCTTTGCTCTTTAAGGACTAGACCTTTCTTGGATGCTACTTTTGTACCAAATACTAATTACAATCACCTGTTGACATCACCTGTTTCAAATCACGTAATTTAACCAATTTACCTGATTACTAGCCCTAAATGTCTCCTGTCCCAACCTTTTTTGAAACGTGTTCAGATCCAAATGACAGGAAAGGATGTATTTTACAAATGAAATTAAGTTGACCAGACAAAGCATGACATATTTTGTGTTCACATTGTCTGTAATGAAATACAAGGCAAAGTAAATTTAAAAAATCATTACTTTATTTTTTTCGTGTGTGTTCTCCATACTGTCTCAACTTGTTTTAATTTGGAGATGTATGTGTGCCAGTGTCTAACAGGTGTGTTCATTGATTTTTATAACACAACTGTGACGGTTGTCATAGGAACGAGTTTCCACTTCCTGAAGCGTTTGTTATTTAGGTCTGTGTGTGTCCTGTGAAAAAGGAAGGTGCTTAGGTGCCTTGCAGGGCCAATCAGGGCTCCCTTTGAAAAGCAAACAGACATGTTGACCTCTGCTAGGTGCAGATCAGAATGGGGCAAGTGGCTCAGGTCTGTACTTTGTGAACTTCGTGGCATTACGAGCTCCCTGCACACCTATGGCAAGATTAAATAAATTTTGGGGATTATCTCTGCCAGCCAGGTGTGAATTGAACTTGTTTTCAAGTATGAATACAACAGATCACCAGGTATAGAGAGAGAACAGGTTTGGTGAAGCTCAGAGCAGTGTCAATAGATCAGGACTTTTTTTTTAAACACAAAACACAAAAAAGATATCCTCTATATTGTTTCAAACAAAGCACCCTGCATGAATACACACTTTTACCACAACGATCCCTTCTGAAAGAGATTCTGGTAACAATCTGTGTCACACATCTTTTAAGACGTGGCTGTATGTGTTTTACATACACTATTCATCACTTCAGATTCCACTAAAGGAATGGAACTAAATGTTTGTGTATGACCAGTACCGCCTTTGAGAAACAAAGAACTTCCCTGTAAAGTCCATTCATAAGGCTTCACACTCATGGCACACCTGAACTACTTATTCTCACACTGTGAGCACACTGATCACAGTGAGGGTGTGTCGGAGCTGTAATCTCTAAGCGTTTAAGAGATGGTGTAATCCTTAATTGCCTAGAAACATACATAGGCCTTCAAAGCCCTGAGACAGACACAGTGCTGTCTTTAAGAGCCTGGGGGTATACATAGTATAGTTCTTAAGTGACTAGAGACATACATAGTATAGTTCTTAAGAGCCTGGGCGTATACATAGTATAGTTCTTAAGAACCTGGGGGTATACATAGTATAGTTCTTAAGAGCCTGGGGGTATACATAGTATAGTTCTTAAGTGACCAGAGACATACATAGTATAGTTCTTAAGAGCCTGGGGGTATACATAGTATATATGTGTATGTATGTGTATATATATACTTATACTATAGTATAAAAGCTACAGCTCTAGTATACTATAGCATAATTATATATAGACATATATATATATACTATATATAGAGACATATACTGTCTATATATATAGTGTATATATATGTAGTTATGCTATACTAGAGCTGTAGCTCTCATACTATAGTATAAGTATATAGTATAAGTGTGTTGTAGCTTGGAAACATCAATAACCTTCAGAACAGCGGGCTCTGAACATCAGGATTGCCCACCCCTGCCTTAACCCTTGTGTTCTCTTCGGGGGTGTAAAACTAAAACTATGTTTAACTCACACCCACAATGAGACGTCTAGACTGTATGTGCTTTATTGAACTCAAACAAAACCATATCTTTCTGCTTCGTGTGCAGCATGGCTGCACACGTCAGTGCCTAAAAGGGAAAGGGTACTGGGTCAAAGTTTAATTAACCTGTTTCATTTGAAGGTTGACAGTGAGGCCGTTTTGACCCCACGACACCATCACCGTGTGTTTTCACAGTGGGAGTGATGAATTGATAGTACAGTATGTGGATCGTGTTTACACAGTCTTTCTCAATAACCTCTGCTACCCATCTGCCAACAGAATTGTGTACGCCTGCATCTATTCCGAAAGCATCAGGTAACACTGCCGTCTCCTATCTGCCTGCCTACTCAATCCTGTTTCTGTCTGTCTGACTGCCAGTCTGTCTGACTGCAAGTCTGTCTGACTGCAAGTCTGTCTGCCTGCCTGTCTACTTGTCCGTCTGTCTACTAATCCCTGTGTCTGTCTGTCTGTCTGTCTGTCTTATTGCAAGTCTGTCCATCCGTCGGTCTGACTGTAAGTCTGTCTGCCTGTCTGTCTGTCTGCCTGCCCGTCAATCTGCCTGCCTGCCTGCCTGCCTGCCTGTCTGTCTGCCTGTCTGTCTGTCTGCCTGTCTGCCTGCCTGTCTGTCTGCCTGTCTGTCTGTCTGTCTGACTTGGGGTCTGCAAAATTCGACATACTTGTGTTCTGTTCTTTACTTTTCCAATAGGCCTGTCCTACATGATATAGGTATTATTGGAAGGCCACTGTCCAGGTTAGTATTACTCTAATTGAATCGATCACTCTATGATGGAACAATGGATCAACAACAATTGTAATGACGATCGTGACATTTCTTGTACAGATAATGAATGAATGTTGGCGTTAGAATATGTCGAAGGTGTCTGCTTCTTAACTGTGTTTCTGTCTGTATCCATAGAGACGTATTAAATGACAATGCTGCAAAAGACAATGGAACCTGCAGCTTGTGGCTTCTAAGGTGAGAATATTATCAGATAGTATCAGAGAAGGTGTGAAAATGTGTCATCATATTTTTCTTATTATCTAGCTAAATTATTTTGAAACATTTGTAAGCAAAATGATTTGACTGTTTTTTTTCGGAAGTTTGCGGGCCATTTTCAAAATCGTTTTAAACAATAAAATATTCACTTTTTTCAAAAGCCTTTTATAAAACCTAGTCTTCTGTTTCACAGAGTTTTGTCTGGCCATGATCCGTCTAAAACACGAAACAAGATCATTCCACAGGGGTATGCTACACCAGCTGGAAAAAAAACAGTTATCAGATCCATTAACAGGAACTTCCACTAAATTTAAACAGGTTCAACTTGTTTTCATAAACCACTTCCCACTTATCAATGTTTATGTTTTCTACAGGTTGTTGTACAAGCAGCCCAGTGTGGTGTCAGGGTGAGTGGTAATAAACATTATCGTGTGCCAGCACCTAACATGTCTGAGAGAAAACAACTCAATGAGTTGCCATATATCTCAGGTAGCATGTCCTATATCTAAGGCAGTGTGTCCTATATCTAAGGCAGTGTGTCCTATATCTCAGGCAAGGTGTCCTATATCTCAGGCAACATGTCCTATATCTCAGGCAACATGTCCTATATCTCAGGCAAGGTGTCCTATATCTCAGGCAACATGTCCTATATCTCAGACAGTATGTCCTATATCTCAGGCAACATGTCCTATATCTCAGGCAAGGTGTCCTATATCTCAGACAAGGTGTCCTATATATCAGGCAACATGTCCTATATCTCAGGCAACATGTCCTATATCTAAGGCAGTGTGTCCTATATCTCAGGCAAGGTGTCCTATATCTCAGGCAACATGTCCTATATCTCAGGCAACATGTCCTATATCTCAGACAACATGTCCTATATCTCAGGCAAGGTGTCCTATATCTCAGGCAACATGTCCTATATCTCAGGCAAGGTGTCCTATATCTCAGGCAAGGTGTCCTATATCTCAGACAAGGTGTCCTATATCTCAGGCAACATGTCCTATATCTTAGACAAGGTGTCCTATATCTCAGGCAACATGTCCTATATCTCAGGCAACATGTCCTATATCTCAGGCAACATGTCCTATATCTCAGGCAACATGTCCTATATCTAAGGCAACATGTTGAATGTGTAAAAACCATGCAAATTGGGTGTTATCAATGATGTTATCGTGTGTGTGTTCCAGTCGTACTGATGTGGTGACCGTAACACCCTGGATGGCTCCTATTGTCTGGGCTGAGACCTTTGATTCTGTTATCCTGGACAGCATCTACAAGCAGATGAACATCACCATAGCAACAACCGTCTTCGCTCTGGGAAAGTGGGTGGAGCAAAGAATAAACATTGACGATGATAGAAAATGCTTGCTTGGTTTTCATGAAGGAAACAAATGGGTCTTTAAATGTTCCTGTTAGGTACGTGCGTTTCCTAAAAGACTTCCTGGAGACGGCAGAGAAACACTACATGATTGGCTACAAGGTCGACTACTACATCTTTACTGACCGTCCTGGAGACGTTCCAAATGTTACCCTGGCGGAGGGGAGACAGGTATGGTTGGCAAAGGAGACAGAGTTGTCAGGGAGACAGGTAAAGTTGTCAGGGAGACAGGTAAGCAGGGCGACTGGTCAAGTTGTCAGGGAGACAGGTAAATTTGTCAGGGAGACAGGTAAGCAGGCCGACTGGTCAAGTTGTCAGGGAGACAGGTAAGTAGAGAGGTAGGCTGAGTTGTCAGGGAGACAGGCAGAGCTGTCAGGGAGACGGGTAAGCGGGGAGACAGTTAAGCAGGTAGACAGGTAAGGCTGTGTATACTGTAATGGTTAGGGAGTTGGGCTTGTAACCCTCAAGTTGCTGGTTCGATTCTCGCACTGGCAGGAATTGAAGGTGGGGATTGTGAATAAACAGCACTCTCTCTGCCTTCGATACCATGACTGAGGTGCCCTTGAGCAAGGCACCGAACCCCCAATTGCTCCCCGGGCGCTGGAGCAATAGCCGCCCACTGCTCCGGGTGATCTGTTCACTGTGTGTCCGTGCGGTTGCCCACTACTCACTACTGTGTGTGCACTTGGATGGGTTAAATGCAGAGGTAAAATTTCGAGTATGGGTAACCATACTTGACAATACGTCACTTCAAATAGCCCAGTGTCTGGCCTACATCTCAAGACTCTTTGTCGAGCTGGTGTGAGGGAACTGAAAACAGCACAGCTAAACACAGCTAGAGTTTGTACCTTCTTGTAATACCTAAAACATTGATCTTTTTCTATATGTACTTAAAATGTTTGGCTGAAGTTACATTTTTAGTTAGACCAGTAGTACAAGTAATTTTAGATTCTCATTTACCAACACTCATACACCTTATCTTCGTCCTTCTCCTTCTCTTCCTCCACCTCATCATTCTCTTCCTCCTCCTCTTCCTCCACCTCATCCTTCTCTTCCTCCTCCTCCTCCTCCTCCTTCTCTTCCTCCTCCTCTTCCTCAGGTGAAGATAATGAAAGTGCCCAGCTCCAACCGTTGGCAGGAAATCTCAGCACGGAGGATGGAGATAATCCAGACGACCATAGAGAATGAGATTCGGGGTCACGCAGACTACATCTTCTGTCTGGACGTCGACTCCAAGTTCCACGCTCACTTTGGGGTGGAAGCTCTGGGTCGACTGGTTGGTACGATACACCCAGGATACTATGCTACAGGGCGAGGAGGCCTTCCATATGAACGCCGTCCAGAGTCCCGGGCCTACATCCCCTGGGGGGAGGGAGACTTCTACTACGGAGGAGCCGTCTTTGGAGGACTGCTGGAGGATGTTCGCACCATGGCAGAGACCTGCCGTCGGAATTTTGAAGCTGACACTGCCAATGGGATCGAGGCAGCATGGCAAGAGGAAAGTCACCTGAACAGGTACTTTACGTACAACAAGCCATCCAAGCTGCTGTCACCTGAGTACCTGTGGCAAGACATCCACGCTTGGAGCAAGGATATTAAGCTCATTCGCTTCTCAGGGGTGGTCAAAAACTACGCAGACGTCCGGCCAAACTGAGAGGAAGTGACATCATAAACTGTTTCCTGTTTCAACAGAGTTTATTCTACGTTGGTACTGGACTTGCACACGTTTCTGTAATCTTGTGAATCGAGTGATTTGTACTCTAGGCGACAGTCTTGTTCTTTACTGGGCTGTAAATCAACGGGTAAATTCAGCCACATTACCAGACATGTCGACCTTTGTCCCTATAGCCACTGTGAAAAGGGAATTTAAGTCAACCGAAAAGGTAAAAGTAACAAGAATTGGTTTGTCCCTCTGAATTTCCTCCAAAAGGGTTTTGAAGTACAACTAAGTAGAACTAAAGTTTACTATTAGTAGTAGTTTGCAGTTAGTTAGTAGTTGGGTTTTTTGATTGTCTGTTTGATACACTTTTGATGTTTGTCTTCTTTTATTTAATGTTCGCCAAGACTCTGGTCTGATTATGAAACGAAAACATGCTATTTCTGAATGTATTTTTTAGCTTTTTTTTGGCAACTTGAATCTAAGACTAGGTGCTTTAACACTGATCATCCATAATTTTTCTTAAACCCCACGACGGTGTAAAAGTATACGTGTGCGCTTTCGTTCTTCATATGAGGTTACGCTACCCTCTGCTGGACGGTTTGCAGACTCTAATCTACTGGACATGATGCTACTAGAGTCTGTTGAATGTAAACTAACGGAGCGGTGGAGAGCGGAGGAAATTAAAATTAAATGTTTGTAATTTGACAGCCATCACCTCACAGTTCATCAGGGACCGCGAAACCTCACACTCTGAAACTAACAGGGACTGAAAGTATTTATAAAGATATATTGTACCACTAGTGATAAAATGTGGGTCTAAGAAATCTTACAAATATGATTCATATAAAGAATTAAATGTTTTGATTAGATTAATTCGATTTTACTTGTGGATTATTATTCGTATTTCAGACCAGGTGTTGTGTAGTGGTACAATCTCCTCACCCAGATTCAGCAAAGAAGTGAAATGAGTATTAAGAACATGTTTGCTTGAGTTTCTCCGAAGCTAAATGCACAAATTTTCCCTCTTATTTAGGCAAAATGTATTTCTGTTACACATTCAGTTACAACTCCAGTGCCTGCCTGCAAATATTCATTGTGAGTGACGTCAGCACAGCAGTAGACGCTCAACTCGTGCACAGTTGGCCGACTGCCGCAACAACTTTTTATACGTTCCAAGAGACAAACCCAGTGTATATGATAAAGATCAAGAACGTTTTATCTTGAGCCAAAGAAATCCATCACTGTCTCAATCAGAATTATACTGCCGGAAATGATTTGATTATCCAACAATTGTGCTGTATGTGGAAAAAAAAAAACATCTAACCGTGTTTAGTGTTTATATTACTTTCACAAATAAAAAAAGAATAACAATCAATATGGAAACCCTGAGCCTATTTGTATTATTTTCAGAGAATTAGCATGATAGTCTTTTACAAAAGGGCTTTTCTTGTGCTATTGCTTTTCTAAGGCGTTTTCTCGGCCAAAGATACACCTTTTTCCTTTCAAATGGTTGAACTAATACGTGAGTTTCTTGAACCGAGTTTTAAAATGTGGCTATTTAATCTGAACAATAGTTTTCATTTCCACAATCTCCATAGTTTTATAGAAGGTTATTGACATACATTTCGGTTTCAACATCTAGAAATGACGATGCCTTGGTAAACTCACTTTTCCCCCTAGACTTGATGCAGGGTACTGGGACAGAATGTAAATCGTCTATGATATCGCAGTGCTAATGGAAAATAAAATTGTAAAAATATGAAGCAAATTATTTAAATTGACTCGTGGTTAATTTTTTCATAAATAAATGCATAAGTGTTAAAATGTTAGATCCAGTAGCATAGTCAAAGGAACTTTACGTTGTTGCCGGAATTTCAATAGATTAAAATTTCTCATTAAACGACTTAAAGACCCAATCGATTCAAATTAAGATTTTAATAAAATAAAATAATAGTGTAAAAAATATTGTCTTGTCTTGTGTGTATTTTGACGCGTCACTTTTGTGGATGTTGCGATTTACACGGTCAAACGAACACCACAACCGCATTGCTGTTTGTAGTTCCTGTGCGTAAAAAGAAAGGTGCAATTGAAAGAGCGGTTTAAAGATAAATTACCTGATCGAAAACAAAACAGGACATCTGACAGTGTATGGTCAAAATATTTTAACCCTATTTATCTCTAATATAGTTTAGGCCCATTTCTATGGACATTGTGTAGTTTAGACTACCCAGAATCCACCGTAAAATTAAAGTTATACTACTCTGGGAATACGTCCTAATATTTGTATTGCCTACCGTCAAAGTTATTGTTTCTTTACAGGTACACATGTCACCGAGTCATTGAATTGTTCTCAGGCAGCGAAACTGGGGATTCCCGCTTCCGTTTCGCTTTTCAAGTATTAAAACGGCAAACGTTCATAGGAATGGTGCAAAATAGTCTGGGACAACAATCAATCAAGACGTTAACACTCAGAGTTCATTACATTAGTATTGACTGTAGAGAAAAGGCGTAATTTACATTCATCGATAACTCGCGGCCAGTTACACAGAACGCAGCACAATGATCTTAACCAACCTGTGGACGCTCGTGATCCTGACACTGTGCCTTTGGAATGTAGGCAGAGGTTGCACGTGGATGCAAAAGCAGAAGAATTCCAGAAGTATGTTCCAAAATCTCAACAATAAGACCATCTCGATGTTGCAGCGCATGGTAAATTTCGGCACAAACGCTACACTTTGTTCAACAGCATCGCTATTGATGATCATTCTCATGAGAAAATTGGCTACACGACATGTTCAGACATCTTTACTGATCCACTTCAAATGTATTGTGGGTTTAGGGTGGAGGAGGAGACGATGGAGAAAGATTGTCAAGATTCTCCAGGGACGGAATTCTAAATTTCCCATCAAAGCAATACAATCAAGCCTCTCATCTGAAGGTGAGTGGCCACAGTTCTCCATACCGTTCTAAGCTTTGCCTTATATGATGGCAATCAGAGATGTAAAATATGTCACACTCATGCACGCGTTATCCTGCAGGCCGGGGATAAATTGGTGTTCATCTCGCACGCGTTCATCGACATGGAAAAGCTGTTCAGTAACGGCATCAGCAACGCCACGAGCTGGGCCCAGAGAGACGTTGACAAGTTAATGAACGACCTTTTTCGCCAGAACAACCACCTTCATCAGTGTGTAAGTGTTACCCTTTCTCTCTCTCTTTCTCTTGTGGCGTGAACGTTTTGAATCCACGATTAAAATTATTGGTCATAATAACGACTCTCTTTCACTTCAGGTAGAGGAGATGAGACCAACATCGAATTATATCAACAAAAAGATGAAACTGCATTTCAAATTGATGAAGAAATATGTGAAAAAACAGGTATATAGTTTATTGTAGGTCTACTCTAACTACTTACAGAAGCTTAATAGCGAGTAAAGAATTTAAACGTGCCTTTTGGTTCTTGCAGGGTTACGAAGCAGGCGCGTGGGAGGAGGTCAGACGCGTGGTTCTTACGCATCTGCAGCGACTGGACGTGCTCGCGGCCACTGTTTAAAGCCTTAAGTCAATATGTGCGTGCGTGGAATATGTGTATTTTATTGGAACTCATTTATTTATATTATTTATTAGGCTCTTATTTTATTAATGTTATTTTTTTATACAGTATTTATTATCATGCTTCTTGAATTTACCTGACGTCTGTATTTCTAAATCTATCTGTCAATAAATGAATGTGACCTAAACACGACTACGACTTGGCGTGAATAAATAGACCAATCTTACATTTCAGTCTCTGAAAATAACGTTTAATAAGAAATCAAAGGTTCCACATGAAAACAAATGTTCCACCAGTGAAGTGACGTTTCGAACAGAACCAACAGGTCCAACAGGACAGGACCTGTTCTACAGTGATTCCGTGCCACGACCTCACACGGTTCTGTTAATTCAAACAACGTTTGGATTAGAAATAAATAAAACGTTTGGTTAATATATTTTTGGTAAATTAGTCTCAAAACCAAATTTCTTTGAAAAATATCCCTACATCTGGGTGTATATAACCAGGGGCGCAGGTGTCTTTTCAAATGTGAGTTGGAGAGTGCTTATAATAACTGATACACATTCAATTTAGGCCTTATTTTCTTAATGAAATTATTTTTGAAAAAGTGGAAGGAACTTGTATTAAACCTGTATATAAAACCTCAAATAATGATGCATATTGTCGAGGTATCTTTATCAGAAATTGTTTATCAGAAATAAACCATTTTCAAACCACGGTACTCGCGTTTGAGTAATCTTATACAGAGGGTAGAGGATGTCGACTGAACAAGCTTCCTGTTTTAGTCCTTAGTCCTACTCAGTCGTACTCTACTAAAAAGGAAATTATCGAAAGGATGAAGGAATAAAGGAATGGTTACAACCACACACACACACACACACACACACACACACACACACACACACACACACACACACACACACAGGGAACTCTTGTGACTCGTGTGAATTGCGTCATATCTGAGATGAAAGTGAAAACGTTTGGGTATTCAAAACGCAAGCGCGCTGCGTGACGTAGCCATTCACTTTTCTTCTGCAAGACGAAGTGGACCTCGGACTTTTTGGAATCATTTGAGTTCAAACCTCGATAATTCTATTGTATATTATACTAATTTGGAATCGTTGAGTTTATTTAGTTTGTGTCTGATATTTGTAGTGGCAATAAGAACGCTGAAGTTGGCCATTTCAACTCGTTCTCCAATAGCCTATATAGGCTAGCCTACGCGAATGATTTAAAACAATATAAAACCTAAGCTAAAGCCGAATTATTTATCTTTGCATATGTAACTTCGTAAATCTCAAACTGTGAGTATTTAGCTCTTTGGAGAAGAAAATGGTGCATGAAGGACTACTTGCTGAAAGGGAAGTCTGGAAAGTGAAAGTCTCCGCCTTCCAATTCCGAAAGCGGGGATTTTATGTTTTCCCTTTCCCTATCTCTGGCGGAATACATAAACGGGAGAACGCAGGTACAACCATGAAAATCTTCAACTGCTTTAAGCACACCAACATCATACAAAATGTACATTCTAAAGTGGACGTTTGCTATTGTAATATTCTACAGCGTGGCACGAGGTTCCCAGTGCTGTGATTGGCTCCGGTATAGCTACAGACTGCTGAGCAAAGAGTCGCTCCAACTGCTGAACGATATGGTGAGTTACCGGCGTTTTTACCGACAAGTTTAATCAACATAACTGTCTTATAATACAGGCATCTGAGGTGCTCATTGAGATTACTCGGACATTTGCATATAGTTACGGAATGTTGCCTATTGCACGTATAGTGTATAGGGATGCACGGGCTCTATCATAGGCCGAGGTATACGATGCTTTTGGGGGGGATGCCTGTTCAATACAGTGGGGCGTGAAATTGACCGTTTTGTTGCTGTGTGTTCTGTTCAGGGAGGCGAGTACACTGAGGACAAATCACCGGTGCTGTTTCCCGGGTCTCAATACAACAAGATACACTCTGCTGAGGTAAAAACGTTTTCGCTCATCGATTTAATCTATGTGTGGTCTGTTGACAACGTAGTCGTGTTCATTATAGTTTTTTGGCAGGGGAGGGGAGTCGGTTTGGTTGTTTTTTTAAATATCTCTCTGTTTTTGTTTACCTGTAGCCGGAGAACCAGGTGCGGTTCCTTAATGAGGTCATGGATCACATTACAAAGCTGTTCAATGGGAACATGCAAGCCGTCAAATGGGACAGCAGGAAACTGGACGACTTTCTCAACCTTATTCATCGCCAATCCTATAACCTCAAATCATGTGTAAGCTCCACTTCATGTATTTATTAGCTCAGCCTAGATTGTAGCCTATTCATTCTTGCTTGACTTCATTTAATCATGTGTTTGGTTAGTTATATTGACTAGTTCGGTTTACAATAATTATTGTCATAATATCCATCTAATTGCAAGTTAGATGTGTTTCGTTAGACTACTAGATTTAAATTTTAATTGACATATGTTTGATTTGCAGGTTCCACCGCCGGTGAAACCCAATATGAATCTGAGACGCTACTTCAGAAAACTGAACAGGAAGGTTCTGCGAAAGATGGTGAGTTTAGCAACTTTACTCATTTATAAACGCTGATATGTAACCTATTGATACATTGAGATCACAGGTTAATGGTAATACCTTGTTTGTACAATCCACTTCTTGTTCAGTTCACCAGAATTTGAACTATCGTGTGAAATTACACACCGTATCGTCATATCACTTCCAAAAATCCAGCGGTCTTAATCTCGTTTTTAAAAATCTGTTTCAGAAATACAGTGCGCATGCCTGGGAGATCATCAGGAAAGAGACACTGAACCATCTGCAGAGGCTTGACGTCATCGCTGCTCGACTCAGAAACAGGATCTAGCTACCACCAGCGACCCCTCATATTTATCCCTCTTATTTATTTTATTTATGTATTTATTTGCCTATTTATATTATATTATAGTGTATTATTTATTTTATTACTCTGTCAGATGTGCTGCCTTTTACCGAATCAAACGAGATCAAATAAAGCTGTTTTTTATACGTCAATAATCTTTTAATGCTCTTTTTTTGTGATTCCGTAACTGAGACAGGATATAGTTCAAATCTCTTCTAATAAGCACATTTAAGGAAGGGGGAGGGGCTATAGGCCTTTCATGGTTAATTAAAAATATATATATATTATAGAGATCGGATGAAAACACCAACTAAAGCAATATCCAGTCTTTGTTCTATTCAGTTTTATCCAAGAAACCTTGTCAAGTTTTTCCCCATTTAGTAATTAGTAAACGGATTAACGCTATTCACATCCGACCAACTATCCATACATAAATATATATTTTTAGGCACAGCGCACATACAAATAGGGATCAAAGTTTTAAGAAACGATGGCAGAGATGGCTAATCAGGTTGTAGGATAGAGTCTGTTTTATTTCTTCAAAGAAAAAAAGTCCCACATTTTTCACACGATACACAATACTTCCCGGTGCCAACTAGACGTCAAACAGTACGATTTGGCCTCTAGCTCTCTCTCTGCCCAAGGAACCTATGGTTAGCAGGCTCTTCGTTAAAACATCGGTGGCAGGTAATTTAAATCCATATGGAAACATCGAAAGAAGAGGAGTAGGCCTAGCCTAGTTACAGAATCATCCATTTCTTGATTACCTATCTTTCTCCTTATCTTCATCAGCATTTTACCAACCTATTCTAAATACAAGGATTATCGTAATAAGATTGCTTTTGTATTTCAATTTTAGGATTATGATTGAGGAGGAAACATCTTGATGTTGAATTTTGATTCGACATATCACCTAAAGGCGACAGTTATATACCGTAAAACTTCAAATAATAGTCTCAAATAGACGCCTGTCTCTTTTAAACGCCTGGTGTGACGACAGGTTTGGGAAAATAAAGGCCGGTCTCAAATAGAGGCCTGGTCTGGGTTTCTTTGTATGGAGTTGTGATCTTCTCAAACCCGTCAGATCGTCTGTTCTTACGTTTTGATTCGATTTCACGTGACAGACACAACAACAGTTCACGAACGACTCATCACTATGGCAACATAAAAAAGAGGTTAACGAACTTTCTTTTAGTCTTCAGTTTTTCTTAATTCTCTCAATACCACCATGGAGACAAAAAGAAAAAAGTATGATATGACATTTAAGCTGACAGTTGCCAAATTTACTGAACAACATTCGGGAGAAGCAGCGGCAAGACATTTCTCGGTTGATCCAAAGAAAGTGTGAGAATGGCGGAAAAATAAAGCTGAACTGTAACGTCTGTCCGAGGAAGACGAGAAAATGAAAGCCTGTCTCTTATAGACGCATGTCTCATATACAAGCCGACGCAGTTAGGCGATTTGGGTAAATAGAAGCCCGGGCTATTATTTGAAGTTTTACGGTACGCTTAATGGTATGTTATGAATGTATGAGTTATATGCTACAACTTTGATACATTTGTGTTAATCTGGCCTATGGATTATGTTCTAACCAGAGTAAAATTTAAAGGCAAAAGCCCTCTGGGGTTTTACCCAAATGACATGTACTTAGCCCAGCAATGCTGGAATTCTGTTTAAAAACAGAAAGTGTCCTCCATTTTGAATGTGGATCTATTCTAGAGGAAAAACATTTTTTAGCACTAAACTTTAGCAACGTTATTTTTAAAGAGCCTTTGACCTCTTTGGACTAATTGGCTGAAGGCACCGATGTTATTGTCTGATACCGAAATTTTAGTCTATGGATATCTTCCTTATATCTTTTTAGATGCCAATCATTTACAATGAGCTCGTCCATAATACGACGCATATGTAGGGACTGGCCTAGCCTGTAAGAATGTGTACAATCGCAAAACATTATTGAGAACCATCTGTACCACTTAATAAAATATATAAGACAACTTAGACATGTTGGCAGCTACTGAAATGCATGAAATCAATACGAACCGAATGTAATGATACATGTGCTGTAATAGGAAAATGTAACGGTTTCCCATTGTGTCCACTCATCAAAATAAACTGCAAATGCTCTGAAATCATGACGTTTCAGCTGGGGCTTATTTACGCTGCAATGCTTCAGTCGTTGATTGCAAATTAATTTCCGAGTAAGTTATAGCTTAGGCCTACTATGAACTCATTATGAAACTCGAATCGTGCTTTAGTTCCATGATTAGTTAAGCGTTAGGCTACTCTGCAAATTCCAGAGACATTACGCAGTTAGCCGACATATATGCCTTACTAGGTGTTTTCTTATGAATTGCATTTATCTTGAAACATTATTTTCAAATGAATCAGCGATATAACTGCCACTCTGAATCGAAAGGCGACTTAGCACCAGCACTGAAGCCACAAACAGGGACTTTTTTAAGTGCGGTTTTTGACTTTATAAGTCGGTGGATGTTACCAGGGTGGCATGTATAGGTTAATCATTAGTCGTGACAACTTCTTAATATACAAACATGTCTACTTTAAACCTTTTGAGCATCTTATTCGTGGTGAGCTTCTGTGACCAAGCTGCTCCTGAAGCCTGCAGATGGACACAGTTCCAGATGGGCCAGTTGAACGACTTGAGTATTCTGAAACTTTCTGATATGGTGGGTAAATAAGAACTGTGTACTGCTCTGATCTGTGTACAGGGTAATTTATTTTGTATTTAGTCTCTCTCTCTCTCTCTCTCTTTCTCTCTCACTCTCTCTCGATCTCTCTCTCTCTGTTCCTGTCTCTGTCGCGACTGAGTGGTTTGTTAATTCGTTGGCTTGCAATACAATCCGAGACGTTGACGTGATTTGTGTTCTGTAATAAGTTTATCAGGTTAATTTAAATAACTAATTTAAAATTTTAAATATTCCCATATGTTTTTGTATTTTTTAGGCCAACGTCTCATCTCCTGGCGGTCATTTTCCTAGCGCGTGTCTACAAATGGAGAAAGTGGCGCGTTTATTCCCAGAAAATCTGTACCAGACAACTCAGGTAAGCAAACAGTACTGTTGGAATTGAATCATACTAAATTCTTTAAAAACATTTTTTACGACCATTAATTCTTGGTCTGTCATTGTAATCTCGCCTCTGTTTACATCTCTAGAGAGAGGACGTGACCGTTGTTGCTCTTAAGACATTTGAGCACGTGGCACAGATTTTCAGCAGCAACCTGACCTCTATCACGTGGGACTCCGATAAACTTAAGCTCTTCACTAACTACATATATCGTCAGATTAAGAAACTTAACGGATGTGTGAGTATAAAAGTGTTGGGTTTTGACACGTGAAGTCAAAATTTGTTTTCCATATGAACTTAATTTATATGAAACTTAGTCCAAATATTGCATTATAATACAATAAGTTCTGTTCTGACATGTTCTTATAGGTCACCGAAGCAGGCGTTACATCTGATAAGGAGGAGAGGGTCTCCACAGTCACCGCATCCCTTCAGACATTTTTTGACAAGCTGAATGCCGTCCTGAAAAAAAAGGTGGGTCTTCAGTTATGAAACTCAAATTTCAACTCTCATTTCATCATAAAAAGGATGGCAGTCTACATTTCGTCATTGTATAGAAAGTAGGACTTTCCATTCGTTTGGTGTACCGCAGTGGCAGAAATAAAAAAACCCGGTAGTGACATGGCACAGATGCATCTGTGGTTGATGACAAAAAAAACCCGTTATGCTTTCAGGAGTACGACGCATGCGCTTGGGAGACGGTGAGACTGGAAGTTCGTGTCAACTTGCTGTCGTTCAAGAAGTTCATAGAAAGCCATAAGTGAACCAGGGCACAAACGATCATCATTTGAAAATTGACGAAAATGCCGTGGTCTTCTCCATGAATACATTTATTTGTTCGTTTATTTATTTATTTGCTTACTTATTTATTTATTTATGTATTTATTTATTTATGCATTCATTAATAAAACAGCATACGTTATATAAAACAATGTGGTTATTATTATTTATTTTTTTACTTTTAAAAGTCTATTTGCTGTGACATGTCACATAACAAACTAATCTGGTCCACAGTTAAACTCTTTCGGTGATGGTGACAAAATGCCTTAGATACAAATACATCTTATAGTCTCCCTTTCTTTGCGCTCTGTACCAAAATATATGGCCTTCAAAATCCAGAAACCCTTACCCCGAGAAATTATGGGTCAAAATAACGGTGTCATTTTTCTCACATTAGCTGAACAGCCAACAGTATCTGTCAGAATTGACTAATTGACATTTAGCTCCAATGTAATGAACACCCTAAATATACAAAATAATATAAAATATAACATGTATTATACTAAACCTCTAATGCACACAGTAACCTAACCTTACAAACCTAGGACACTTACCTAAAGACAAGTGGGGTATAATTGGTGCAACATTGCTGACACAGTATCTGAAAGTGACAGTGTGTAAGGTGACCTGTGTGAAAGTGTTGAGTCTATATGTCTATTCAGTAGCCTGATAGCCGTGGTCAAGAAACTATGGTCCAGTCTGCGCGTGCCAGACCGAATGTTTCGTTTCCGCCTGCCAGAAGGTAACGGGAAAACCAGACTGAAGGATGGGTGATAACAGTCTCTGTGTTGTCATACACCTAACTTTAGTTCAAACCGTATTTTCTATGACATAAACCATCATCTAGATTAATAACGTCATTTAGAATGTCTCCAAAATGAGCTTGAGCAAGATTGGCTTCAAATTTGGAGACATGACATTTGTTACTTTCTCATCAGTGAACTGTTTCTTCGGGATTACTTGTCATGGATACCAGAGATTAAATTATTGCGCGTTGATTATGTGCTGTGATTGAAATATCAAATCACAGCGTCGTTGACCGAAGTGTGGCCTTTTTCGATACTTTGTTTTACATCATGTTTTAAAAGAAGTATTCATCGATACTAATGTGTAGGCCTATACGCGCACGCACCAGGAATGACCGTGGCGATGTCCACTAGAATATCCCCCAAAACACAATACATGATTTACAGCCAGCTAGCTCCACAGCTTTCAATACATGGTTTTTAAACCCTGATCCCTTATGATCATATTTAACATTTGCCAGGCTTAATTCCAAATATAGGGACCTTTAGGAACATACAAACATCAGTCAGACATCTTGCCCTCGGCTAAACAGGGGGTATCCAATATGAAAGGGTGGTAAGTTGCGGGCGGAAATCCTGCCTTGCGGTTTCATCAAACTTGACCAAAATTTCCCAAATTCATTCATTTTAACTATAAGCCCCCTTTCACTTTGCATACATCTGTTAAAACAATACTATTTAAACCGCATCAGTGGTACCCAGACACAATCGAGTGTGACCAAACTCAATACCACCAACACCACAACAACAAGGTGAGTCGATATATTAATATACTAGAGGTTGTTAAGTGGTTTGATGAATGAATCATCCAAAGACGCTGCATATTGAAGCTATAACAACAACAACGATCTGTTCAGCAGTTCATCAACTCAGTCATCTACCTGAACCATGGCAATCCAGAGCGTGGCGTGGATCAGCAGCATTCTCCTGCTGTGTCTCGCGCAAATCATGTCAATGCCCACGTGCCAACTGCAGGGGAACTTGGTGAAGAAGGCACATCAACTACTCAGAGACATGGTGAGTTATCCCTCGCTGTGAAGACGATCGCTTTAATTTAACAACGTAACGATTGAAAATAAAGTGCATGTGGTGTCATATTTATGTTCCAGGGGGGTAACTTTCCCGCGCAATGTCAGCAGGATAATGTGATAGTCGAATTTCCAGTCTCCACCTTTAACACCTTTGGTGCGCAGCAGGTGAGAGAAAAAGCCACACTACACAGTCTTAAAATGCAAAGGGACTAATTACGTTTCGCACTGAACGTTTTAAATGTCAAATCACAAAGCGCAAGAACCGGCCAATAATCTTACCTGTGTGCTTATAGCGGAGGGAGACCACGAAGGCGATTCACCAGACTCTGGAGAGCATCGGCTCCTTGTTCGCGGATGAAGATCTGCCGAGCGCGTGGAACCAGAAGAAGATGAATGACTTTCTGGAACTTGTTTACCGTCTAACCGAAGAAAGCCGCTGCGTGAGTTATAGCAAGTCTAAAGAGTAACACAACGACCAAGACAAATAGAGGTCAATTGTTGCAGTAATGAAGAAGTATTTTCAGTGTTTCGGGTAGAATTGAAATGAAGGCGTTTCAAGTTCATTTGTGATTGACTGAAGCTCTGAAAATGGAGACTCTTTTGAGTACAGATATGATCTCATTTCATGTTTCTTTTTGTCTCGGTCAGGAGGAGTCGCACGTTACTCACGCTTCTTGAGAATGCGAATGGGATTGGCCAGAGACCTTGAAACAATATTTTGACCGTTTGACGGGGATAGTTGCAGAGAAGGTAAGTCTGCTTGTGTTCAAACACAGTCTAACCATGTACCTACATACGCAAGAATCTCTCTATTGGCCTGTCTGTCAAATGTTGATCTCGCGAGTAATGACTATGCGCACGTTTCTTCCTCCTCATCCAGAACTCCAGTTTCTGTGCCTGGGAAGTGGTTCGGAAGGAGCTGCTCTTCACTCTGCAGTTGATCTTGAAGAATCACTCCAACAGTTTGTTCTGGGCGACGAGAACTTAAAGTTTCAGCCCACTGAAAGCTTGTTACGTGTTTCAATGTTTGAGAATTGCTGTTGCGATATTGCTATGAACTATGTTATCATGTTGAATTAGGTCAGACTGTCCCTGTCTAGTTACACATTTTATATTTATTATTTATTATTTAATTTAATATCTATTTATTTCTGGTCATGCCATTTCTGTATTTTTAGCTTTTACATTTCATGAAAATAAATATTTCTTAAGTGAATTTCAGTCGCCTTTCTGCAGTTGTCCTAGAGTACGGAGACTGCACAGTGGTGTTCTCATGAAAAAGTGATTTTAGCCTCGTTTTACGAAGATACTTGTAAGTCTGGTCTACACGGGACTTCGTGAAAACAATCTAGGACTGTTGATAGAGTGCTTGCATATAACGGAAGAGAGACCATTGTGAGAGCAGTAGTCCAACAGTGATTTGTCAGTGAACTACGCCAGTGACTGATGTGACTGAATTAATCAAAGGCGAACAGTCTGAAACTGTTCGATGTGTTATTTATTAGCCTATCTCTTTAAGAAAGTGTTAGGGGTTCCTTATGTGGCAGGAAGCTGCGTTCGGTTGACAGGAAACGAATATGAAGACAAAAGACCATTGGTGTGAGCGGAGTTGAAACACTGGTACGATTGCCCACAGCTAAGGGACTGAGAAACCCACTTTGGAATTAAGGTAGTTATCGGCCGGTCATTCCCCCCCCCCCCCTCCCCCTCCCCCCTCCTCTCAATAAAAAATTCAACTAATGAAATCATTCGTTTCAACCAGCTTCTGCTTCAGGCGTTTTACGGAAAACATCTTGTTAATACCTTCTGAGTGTGACGGTCGGGTTCCCTGAATGCATCGCGGTTTCAGGGAGGATCAAAAGAAAAAAGAAAAAGATCACCAAAAGAAAAAGAAAAAAAGAAATATAACAAAAAAATAGACAGAAAAGGATCCAGTTGATGGCAGCCTGGCCGAGCCCTGTTCGTCTAGCGGAACTTTCCACACTTGCAGAAAAAAAGAAAAAACTACTTTGAAAACCGGCGGGTGAGGGGCGTAGGTGGCACGGACTGTCGTTGGGCTGTAGTGAGGAGTATGGCTCGGGGGGGGCTGTAGGTAAACTACTTAGTGATAAACTTGTTCATCGAGTTCCTGCGTACGGCCCTTCGTTAATTGAATGTTTACTGTGAGAACGGTGTGTGCTGAAGAGAATAATTCAGACCTAGTCTACTCCGAGGTCGAAGAAGTTATGTATCAAGGTTGTTTCCACTGACTGTAATACGCTAAGAGGCTTTGGAAACGAATAAAGGACTTATGAATTCAAGTAGGCTACACGCAACTTGATGTAATAGAGAGTGTAAGAGTGTAAATGATGTATTCGTGTGTGTTACCGGCGTAACAGAACACGCCATAACACCCAATGCGCCCTTTGCATTTCGGTTTCGAAGAGTTTAGATTTCACGTTATTTCGTTTAGTAAAGTCTTGTGTTTCTCACTAGGTGCACGAGCAAGGCTTTCAGACACAACGCCTGCACGTGAAGACAGGCTGGAAGCCATGGTGAGCTTTGATTGGCTGGTGTCATGGCCATTGTTTTCATCATAAATCATTCTTTACACTTTAGGGTGATTTCATAAGTCAGTTGACTACATGACCTAAATAACAATCGCTATTTATAGCGCTCAAAATGCTGTTGCTGTAGTCTCCTCAACAGTTATTGATGTGTTTGTTCCATCAACAAAGCAACCACAATATTATCAAGTGTGCACACGTTAGTCACCAAACACTATTTATGAGAAGAATTGTTGGTGGTGGCGCGTGGATGGAGGGGGCATTAACCACACATATGTTAACTATACAACCATACATTAACCACACATATGTTAACTATACAACCATACATTAACCACACATATGTTAACTATACAACCATACATTAATTTAATATCTATTTATTTCTGGTCATGCCATTTCTGTATTTTTAGCTTTTACATTTCATGAAAATAAATATTTCTTAAGTGAATTTCAGTCGCCTTTCTGCAGTTGTCCTATACATAAATCTGAGAGACTGAAAGATTAAGAAAGGTATTTTCAACCTTAGTTTGAACTGAATCTGGTCTACAAACGGGATTCTGAAACATTTGGCCTGTTTCTGGTGTCTCGTTGACATGATAGAAAAGTATGCGTGCAGTGACAAAAATGACGAAATCACGGATGACGTCAATACATCCAGTTGGCAGGACAACCGGAGAATTCACA
Source organism: Plecoglossus altivelis (assembly GCA_036571765.1). NCBI lineage: Eukaryota > Metazoa > Chordata > Actinopteri > Osmeriformes > Plecoglossidae > Plecoglossus > Plecoglossus altivelis. Next base: position 1,221,578 of record BROE01000018.1, on the reverse strand, counting down.
GGAGGATCCGCGAGGGACTCCACTGACATCGGGATTCCAACCCACGCTTACAGATGTGGGGCTGCCTCGCTCTTTTCGTTTTCATTTTCACATTCGGTTTCCTTCTCTGACGTCAGCGCATTCCACGACTCTAGCTCGCGGCAGCAGTACCGCAGTACAACCAGCCCAAGGAGAGGCGCTGCTCGACCAATTACAGGCTTTCAAAATAAATTCTGGTTCAACCTCGTTCCGTTACGTGGTACGGGCCAAATAGGACAGAATACATTAGTACCAACTCTGACCACTTTAATAACAAAAGTTTAGCTCATTCATAAACCTTATATATGCTTTTGTGTGGAGGTGTTTTCAGGTTAATTTGAGGACAAGGTGTAAGCTCACTGGAAGCACTGTGCCTGGCCTTGTCTCCTGCTGTGGTTTGTTCCTGATCCAGCATATAAAATAACTTTCCCTCTGGGTGTAAACGGCTACCAGACAGACAAACATGATCAATCACCAACACACAACATTGCACAGCACAGCTCTACAAAACATGACTCACCTGACTCAAACTATTGATAGCTGTTCATGGAGACATCTCCAAGGTGTAGAATGTGTCATGTTTGATAGTGTGATTCACTGCATGGCGGAGACAGAATTGCCTTTTTGCCAATCAAGACTGCTGACGACTGCTGCTGTCTTGATCAGAAATAGGTTGTATATAGCGTAGCAATACATGGGTCTTTAGAGTAATCTATTGGCATTAATACCCCTGTGAGCAAATGTAATTCTTTGAACTCACTTTGATACACTTTGTCCATCATCAAAGATTGTTTGGTGGTATTGGTTGCCAAGTAGTGTTTCTGAAACGTTATAAAACTCAAGAGGAAGAGGAAAGGTTGTCAAGAACTGCGAAGTACAATTACATCATGCTGAAACATTGGCTAGACAGCAATGAGACAGTCGTTTAAAAACAAGCCCTTTGTGAACATGACACACACACCCACTCGCTCAGACTGATCTCACAATACAAACTTCTGTTAATCAATCGTCTGCATCTTTGAGAACAGGATCGACATTCTTAAATAAAATAAAAAGTATAGTCAAGCATACCTATCATATTACAAACACAATATGGAAGTCATTCATCTCCTGCCATGTGAGTCAAGATGAAATGATGGCCTCCAGGGTTTAAGGTGCAGCCGCCCAGACAAGCCAGAGCACAGAGGCAGCAGATAACAAAGACATAAAGACAGAGAGGGACAGACAGAGAGGGACAGAGAGAGAGGGGGACAGAGAGAGAGAGAGAGGGACAGAGAGAGAGAGAGAGGGACAGAGAGAGAGAGAG
>BROE01000018.1:1205110-1217485 GCA_036571765.1 Plecoglossus altivelis | reverse complement strand
TAACAGACAGTCTATCCAAGGTGTTATACTAACAGACAGTCTATCCAAGGTGTTATACTAACAGATAGCAGGGAGGAAAGATAATGGAAGGAGAGGAGATGTGGACAGGGGGAGGGAAAAAGAGAGGCTGTGGACAGGGGGAGGGTATAAGAGAGGCTGTGGACAGGGGAGAGAAAGGATGTGGACGGGGAGGGAGGATGTGGACAGGGGGAGGGAGAATGTGGACAGGGGGAGGGAGGGAAGGAAGGAAAGAGGATGTGGACAGGGGGAGGGACAGAGGGAGGATGTGGACAGGGGTGAGGGAGGGACAGAGGTAGGAGCTGGATGAGACGGGGCAGGTGTCACCTGGATGAGTCCCTCTTGGATGAGTCTCTCCAGGTGTTCCTCTGGCAGGGTCTCGTCTCTGTCCACCTTGACCTCAACCACCACTTTCCCGTTACCTGGGTGACCGAGCAAACGGGGGTCAAATGACGGTCAAACAAACCAACTAACTAACAATAATAATAATAATAAATTTGATTTATACCGTGCCTTTCTGGACACTCAAGGTCGCGTTACATACAAATGATCACAATATAAAAGTTTTAAAAATACTCAAACAATTAAAAACAGCAGTAAAAACCACAATTAAATAAAACTTTTGCCAAGTTGCTCTTCTCTTATCCGTTGCCGTAACAACGGCAGAGGTATCTACTGATTGTGTGTTTTTTTGAGCGAGGGTGTGAACAAGTGCGTGTGTGTGTGTGTGTGTGTCTGTGCGTGTGTCTGTGTGTGTGTGTGTGTGTGTGTGTGGACTCACCCAGCAGCAGCAGAAGCACCTTCTCAAAGGCCTGGACAACAGCCTTGTCTCTGGCCCACCTCTGAAGCTTGCCTCTCTTATAGAGCGCCACCTCTGGGCCTGGAGGAACACAACACTGAAAAGATGCTTGTTTCTCCCAGGACCAGAAGTACTCCATGTGTGTGTGTGTGTGTGTGTGTATAAGTATGAACAAGGGGGTGTGCGCACATACGTGTGTGTGAGAGCAAGTGTGTGTGTGTGTGAGTGTGTGAGTATGAACAAGTGGGTGTGCGCACATGCATGTGTGTGTGTGTGTGTGTGTGAGAGCAAGTGTGTGTGTGTGTGTGTGAGAGAGAGCAACCGTGTGAGTGTGTGCACACATTGGTGTGTGAGCACACCAGTGTGTGTGTGCATGCACACTTGTGTGTGTGGATGTGTGCATGTACACTTGTGTGTGTGTGGATGTGTGCATGTACACGTGTGTGTGTTTGTGTGCATGTACACTTGTGTGTGTGTGTTTGTGTGTGTGTACACGTGTGTGTGTACTAACTGGAGATGATAAATGTCTCCTCAGCGATGCCCACCCCCCGGCAGCTCAGCTGATGCTTGGGGAAAGAGAGCTCCACCATGCAGCCATAACGGAGACTCCTTTCCTGGGGAGATCCACTACCCTCTGGGGCATCCTGTCCTTGTCCACTACCCTCTGGGGCTGGAGCATCCTGTCCCTGCTCATCTGCATGGCTGGACAGGTCCTTCACCTGGATGAACACACCATTAGAAAACGTGTTATTTATGACGTAGGCGATAGTGGGTGTTCTGTAAACGTCCCTGTGTTGTTCGTGCGTACCGTGATAATGTGTGTGTTCCAGCCATTGAAGCCAAGGTAATGGTTAGCAAGGTCTTGACACCTGGTGTGGCTCAGAGGCCTCCGGGACGAAGGGTCGGACAGGTAGGACGGTAGCTTGGTACTCATCCTCACCTGCAGGATGCACACAATCACTTATGCTGCAGTACACTGCCCCCTACTGGCAGGATGAGAGGGGATATAGTCAGTGTTCCTCCACTTGCTGAACAAATTTTCCAAGTTGAGACTTTTTTTGGATTCCTGAATTATGTTACAGATAAAACCAAGGAAAAAAAATACAAAAGTGCCCCCAAAATGTGCACTTCCTCCATTTTAGTAGTTTTTTTGGTGAATAATGAGCCTCAGAACAGCCAGACTTGCTCTGAACTAATGTCTGGGGGACAAGGACACCATGCTTGCCCAAGGTCTGTGTGTCATACTGTGGTGTGTTCTGCCACCTACTGGTGGAGATGTAGAACTGTTTTTAGAAAAGGAGAAAGGAGAGCTGTTTCTGTGTGTGTGTGTGTGTGTGTGTGTGTGTGTACGCCTGTGTGTGCATGCCTATGTGTGCACCTGTGTGTGTGTGCGTGCCGGAGTGTGTGTGTGTGTGCCTGTGCTCGTGCCAGAGCATGTGTGTGCCTGTGCGCGTGCTGGAGTGTGTGTGTGTGTGTGCCTGTGCGCGTGCTGGAGTGTGTGTGTGTGTGTGTGTGTCTGTGCGCGTGCCGGAGTGTGTATGTGTGTCTGTGCTTACTCTCAGAGGCGTGGTCTGAAACAGGCATTTCCCCTCCGTGTCTCTCTGGGCTTGCAAGGCCTGAGCAGCAGAGTAATACTTAAGCAGAGCGTAGAACCCTGGTTCTGCTACAGCTGCATTTGGACACACCTTGAGCAGGTAGAGAGGTCCAAATACAGAGAACACCTTCGAAACACTCTCCTAAAACAGAACAAGGAGAGTTTTTAATCACAACTTCAAACTGTGCACGTTTAAAAAAAAAAATATTATCTCCCTATGATCACATAAAAACAGACCTGACAGATTTGACTGTCGTTTTGGTGAAAAAAAGTCAACTCCAACAATAATGATATTGGCAGATAGTTTCATCCATTATTAATGTATACTCGTATATTTTCATATATAGTCGTATGTAATTTGCGAGCAATCAACCCTGGCATCTCATTTGGCTGTAATGTTTGCGATGGACAATAAAATGCGAAAATTAGCATCCGTTTATGGACAGTAAAGCCAACAAACGTAAATGACTGCCCAGTATTTCTTCCAAAGAGCAGCTCTAAGTTACTGAAGTGTTCCTTCTTAACACTAGACGTCCAGACAGGTACTACTGCTGCCTCTCAGAAACATACAAGGTCCCCGGGGTTAAACGCGAACCTCGGCTGTCCGTAGTAACTTTAGACTTTCCATGTAGTGTCCGTTTCCCTTTCACCTGACATTTACTTACGTAAATAAAGGCCTCCGTGAACGTAGGCTGAATACCCCAAACAAAAATCGTTTTATTGTTTTCGTAGGGTACTCTGAACTCGATTATTTCCACTTCAATGTCCATTTTAGGGAAAATGGTTGCGCTGTTAACTCTTATTTCTATTCATTGCCGTGTGACATTCTGTATCGGTCTGTAAAATGTTATAGACGCCATAACTGGTTAAAACGACAGAGAACAACATGTATCTCAAATTTGTTTTGTTGTAGTCCTGCAGAACTAGTTGTATTATGATACGTGCTTCACTTCCGCATGACGCATGTGCACGAGATAAGAGCGTCGGATTTTGCCGCGCTCAGTAAAATGGGCGGAGTTTCGACCAGGTAGAGCCAATGGCAACACTAGGTGGCCGTGACTTCATACTTCAAGTCGAGAACGTATACAGTATTTCTACAATAAATACAGCAAATCCTGAAAATATAAACTACCGATAAACACAGACGCTATTTACGTTGCTGTTATATCAATAAAGGAAACAGATAGTTGATGTTTTGCAACAAAGCTTTATTGTGATTAAGGTAATGTGAATCAGGACTAGGATCAGTCAGCGTTTACAAGTTGTCCTCCAGGGAAGTTTTATACTTGGCCATGTACAGATAGGTCTCCACCTGTAGGAGAAACACACACTCTCAAGAACTTTGGTTTATAACATCTTTACACAACGCTACACACGCACTGACCGCATGTCACACACACACACACACACACACACAGACACACACACAGGAACACACACACACGCACACAAAGAGCACCCTACCTTGTGCATGTCTTTCTTGAAGCAGGCTAGCAGCTCGTAGCTCCTGTGGATGTTGTCGTCACCCCCGAGGTTCTGGTAGTAATTCTCATAGGGGGGCAGCTGCTGGGCCTCATTATCCTCCAGGCTGAGGAGCCCATCTTGGGTACCCTGGAGGTGTGTGGGGGGTGTGTGTGTGTGGGGGTGTGTGTGTGTGTGGGGAGTGTATGTGGAGGGTGTGTGTGTGTGTGGGGGGTGTAGAGTGTGTGTGTGTGTGTGGAGTGTGTGTGTGTAGGGTATGAGTGTGTGGCGTGTGCGTGTGGAGGGAGTGTGTTGAGAGAAGAATGGAAGAATGAGTTTGTCTGGATTTAGAAAATTATCTAGGATTTTATTTTTGAGTTAATCTAGAATAAGAGAACATACTTGTGAAGGTGTGTGTGCATGAGTGTGTGCGTGTCTGTCTGTGTGTGTGTGTCTGTGTGTGGTGTGTGTGGTGTGTGTGTTGTGTGTGTGTGTCAGTGTATGTGTCTGCGTGCGTGTGTCAGTGTGTCTGTCAGTGTCTGTGTGTGTGTCTGTCAGTGTGTGTGTCAGTGTGTGTGTGTCTGTGTGTGTGTGTCTGTGTGTGTGTCAGTGAGTGTCTGTGTGTTGTGTGTGTGTGTGCGGTGTGTGTGTTAGTGTGTGTGTGTGTCTGTGTGTGTGTCAGTGTGTCTATGTGTGTGTGTCTGTGTGTGTGTGTCTGTGTGTGTGTACCCTGAGGATGGTGTCGATGCCCAGCTTCAGGTCGGTGAGTTTCAGAGGGATCTCACTGAAGCGACTGAGGCTCAGTGAGCTGCTGAGAGCTTGGCTGGGGTACTCCCACGACTCCACCAGACGGAACGAGATGTGGAGCAACTTCTGCACCTACACACACACACACACACACACATGCACGCACACACACACAGAGACACACACACACACACACGCACACACACACACACACACACAGAGACACACACACACACGCGCGCACACACACACACGCGCGCGCACACACACACACACACACACAGAGAGACACACACACATGCGCGCACACACACACACATGCACGCACACACACAGAGAGAGAGAGACACACACACACGCACACACACACACATGCACGCACACACACACAGAGACACACACAGACACACACACACACACGCACACACACACAGACACACACACACACACAGACACACACACACACACAGACACACACACACACACACACATGCACACACACACACACAGACACACATGCACACACACTCACACATTAAACATGTACACTGTAGAGTTTCTAAAGTGTGGCTTGACTGTTAGATTTAAAGTGTAACACTCAACAGACACACAGACACATACATGTATGCACCTTTTTAAAAACACAATCAATACGAAGACTGAATTCAGATTCAAAAAAGGAGAATCCCAATCAATTTACCGAGCTAATCTGCATCTCCTGTTTGTTGACAGGGCTGGAGTTACAGATGTCATGCTGGAAGAGATGTTGTCTTTGCTCCTCTGAAAAAGCTCTGCCCTTTACGTGAGGAACATTCAGAAAGAAACAAGAAGTTAACTTGGCATGAATAGGCTGACAGAGAGATAGATGGAAGCAACACAGAGAGGATGGAGTACAAAGACAGAAATGAAAAGATTTGGAAGATATTTAGATTTAGAAAAGTGATTTCAGAATCATGGACCAAAAAAAAACATAATCAACCAGGGAAGACAAGTGTCCCAACACAGTGGTCAGAAGAAATGAAATGTTTTTAACATGGAGGCCAGGCTGTCTTACGAAGTCACCAAGCATCTTCTGAGCCAGCAGGTGCAGGTGTTGAGCACGGTCAACAGCGATGTTCAAGAGACGCTGGTTCTCTGAGCCGGATGCAGATCTGACCAGGTCACTGACCAGCAGGAGGGTCACCAGGAGAAGCACTGAGGGGAGAGAGAGAGATAGAGAGATAGAGAGAGAGAGAGAAGAGAGAGAGAGGAGAGGGAGAGAGAGAAGAGAGAGAGAGATAGAGAGATAGAGAGAGAGAGAGAGACAGAGAGAAGAGAGAAAGAGGGAGAGACAGAGAGGGAGAGGGAGAGATGAGCGAGAGACAGAGAGGGAGAGACAGAGACAAAGAGGGAGAGAGGAGAGAGACAGAGGAGACGGACAGAGAGGGAAGAGAGAGAGAGAGAGACCGAGAGAGAGGGAGAGAGAGAAGGAGAGACAGAGACAGAGAGGAGACAGTGAGAGATAAAAAGAGAGCGAGAGTAAGAGACAGAGAGAGGGAGAGAAGGAAAAGGGAGAGATTCGAGGAGTTGTTGAAATTCACAGGAAACAGGACAAGCGGGAGAGAAAGATAAGAGATGAGAGAGATAGAGAGAGGAGAGAGAGAGGAGAGGGTGAGAGAGAGAGAGAGAGATAGAGAGGGGAAAGAGAGACAGACAGAGAGAAAGATAAGAGATGAGAGAGGAGATTCTCAGCAACAGTTCCAACCTGGCCCAGGATGCTTCAGGTAGGAGCTTCAGGTAGGAGTAGCTCACCTTGCCCCATTCTGTCCTTGTCGTATCTGAGGCTGATGTCGTCAGTAGAGAACTCTGGGTGAATCGCTGGTCTCTGATAGATGCGCTGGTAAGATGCAGGAAGGTGTCTGATCTCTTTAGTTGAGCAGCTTGGGTTTTATAGAGCAACAACTTATGTTTCAATGCATCGGTAAGAAGTGTGATGGTTATTCTATTTGAGGTCAAAAGATTAATTTGGCATGTTCTAAAGCATTCAGATCCTTGTTTACTCCCAAAATAACCGCTCTGTATGTTTGTTTGGATATTGGTTTCACACAGTGTCCTGCATCTAGTAAAGGTTATTCCATCCCAGCCTATCAGGGCAGGTGTGTGTCAGTGCGATCCATAGTCACACGGTCAGAAATGGTCACATTGTGTTTCACATTCATGACTTGACTATGATCTAGATAGTCACCGCAGGTTGTACATATCATTGCATTCTGGTTCATATAATCCTACTGCGTGAAATATCGTCACATTTTGGTCCATATATTCAAACTCTGCGAACTGTCGTCACATTTGTGGTCCACGTACTCAAACGGTGTGAAAAAAACGTCATATGTTGGTCCATATATTCAAACTGTGTTATTTGTCGTTTCATAAAATCCCAGGGCAGAGCAGTAACCTGAACACTGTAGGTTGTGAGTAGTGTTCTCCAATGTCAGTTTACTGCAGATACACAACCAGTCACCAGTCTGTTACTGGTTTCAGACAGTAGCGGTCTTTACGATCAGTATTCACCAGAGGATTATACTGCGAGTTTCTCCAACATCTATGGTGTTTTAAAAGGCAATGTAAAATAATCTGGCCGAAATTGCAATTCTAGATTGTACGGATAAGGACTGTATGGATTTTGGGGCTTTTGGTTTAGAACAGAACAAACCTGACTTTCCAAAAGGGTTTGTTACACATCCATCTGAAAAAATCGTCTTTGGAAACGGTTTGGAAAAAGAGAAAAAGAGCGCAAAACGTACAAAAATTAAAACGAGAAAGGTGATTGGATGAATCGTGTCTCCATCATCGTCTATCACAGGCTAACAACCCTGTCAGAAGCTGCCAGTAGCTCCTTACTGGCCCCTGATTGGTTCAAACTAATATGACAAATATAAATAAATAATATGATAAAATAGGGGAATGTTTTTGAAGTTTGGCCAGATACATTTTCGTGGTAATGATCTCGAGAATCCAGCTGTCTCCACCCATCCATTTTCTTCTGCTCATCCGGGGCCGGGTCGCGGGGGCAGCAGTCTGAGCAGGGAGGCCCAGACTTCCTTCTCCACACACACCACTTCCAGCTCCTCCGGGGAGATCCCGAGGCGTTCTCAGGCCAGCCGAGAGACATAGTTCCTCCAGCGTCTCCTGGGTCTTCCCCAGGGCCGCCCCCCAGTAGGACATGCCCGGAACACCTCCCGAGGGAGGCGTCCAGGAGGCATCCGAAACAGTTGCCCACAAAGCACACAAAGTGAACTGGTTGGGCAAACTCCCATGAACCCTCAAGCACCCGATAAAAAGTATAGAGCTGGTCCAGAGTTCCTCGACCAGGACGAAAACCACACTGCTCCTCCTGAATCTGAGGTTCGACTATTGGACGGATTCTCCTCTCCAGTACCCTGGCATAGACCTTACCAGAGAGGCTGAGGAGTGTGATCCCCCTGTAGTTGGAACACACCCTCCGGTCCCCCTTCTTATAAAGGGGTACCACCACCCCGGTCTGCCAGTCCAGAGGCACCATCCCAAACTGTCTCATAAGGTTGAAAATGGCGTTTGTGTTTGTTGTGAACTTTGGTAACATCGACAGAAAACACAGCTCGTGTCAGCTATCGTCACGTACGGTAACGTGAAGTCGTGTTCTTTTTTTGTATACAATGATTTGCGGATGAAACCGTAAACATTTGCGATGAAGTTTATGCCTCATGTATACATTGGTTCAGCGATTTGATCGGTAACAATCTGACGATATCGGACTTTCCTGCCTGTATACAGATCACATGTCTTTCCACTGTCTGGTTCTGTAGTGATAAAAAGGAAGCTTTAGGCTAACTTAATCAAATCTTTACATTAACAATTGTTGGTAGAACCTACTGTTCTTTCATGTGATTGTTAGGGAGGTTAGCTTTAAGCGACAAAATCTGCCAACTCATCATCGCGTGATGGATTGACACAGGTAAGCAGGGAACGGAGAAAGTTGATTTGCAATAAACAACAGCTTTATTGGAAACTAAAAACAATGACACATTTCACGTAAAGTAAAAAGGAGAGGCAAATGAATCAAGTAGAAAGATGTCTTCATGACAAAACATCTCTTAATACTTAAAAAACAAAACACAAATACATATGGGAGTCTTTTCATCGACAGGCAATCATTATCAATGTGCCCAAATGGACATAAACTGTTATTAAAACATACATCTTCTGTGAGTTAGTATGTTTTGATTTCTAATGAAAATGAGCACCAATATGAATTGTATCTTGAATCGTTTGCGAGTAACAAACTAATTCACCTCCATTAGAAACACTTATCTGGCTGAAATATCCTTAATCAGACTCTGCTAATAGGAAAAGAGACAGACGTATAGAAAGTGCTGTTGTTGGTAAGATGGAAAACCATGAGCCTGGTGTCTCAGAACAAACCTACACTTCAAAACAAAACAACGTTGGATTGCGACATCCTTCCCTCTCTGACGTCTTGAGAGATTCCATTCCTTCTGCTTTCAAACGAACCTTAACAAAATATATAGTTATACTTTTTGTAAATACACGTTGGTTTATTTATATAGTTTCATTCCAAAGCAGAAAGTATGGAATATGGAGGGGGGAGGATATTAAATGTGACACAGTCCAGGGCTAAGTTGATCTGTGATAGATTGGTTCTGTCTGTCAGGCGTGGTTCTACAGGGTACAGTTGGCTTCCAGGGATCGACGACACTTTGCAACAGTCAGGTACGTTTCCACCTTAGCGACAAGGAATATACACATGCTATAGTTACATGGACAACCCACAGGCACACACTCACACACACACACACACACACACACACACACACACACACACAGAGACACACACACACAGACACACACACACACACACAGACACACACACACACACAGAGACACACACACACAGACACACACACACACACACAGACACACACAGACACACACACACACAGAGACAAACACCCTCACACATTAAACACGTACGCTGAAGAGTTTCTAAAGTGTGTCTTCAGTGTTAGATTTAAAGTCTGAATCTGAAAGACTGGTTGTAATTAACGTAAAGTCCCACTGGTGATTCATTCAATCTGAGATTGATTCTCTGGCACAGGTGAATGTAAACCTGAATCAGATTCATCTGATCATCTGAATATGAATCTTATCTACGCGACTCCAGACAGAGATCCAACAGACCGAGCTCTTCTGAGTCTCGTGCTTGTCCACGGGGCTGATGATGGAGTCTGAGTTACAGAAGTCCTGCAGGAAGATCTTATTCATCTGCCTTCGATCATCTGGAGAGAGGTTTCCCTCCTGACAATGTGTGGAGGGAGAGACAGACAGAGGGAAAGTAGGAAGAAAGAGAGAGGTAGGAGAGAGACAAGAAACCAAGTATAATGATTGTCTTAGAGAGATCAAACGATCTTTAAGATGAGTTAACACTGAATAAGAATGGCTCAAATTCTTACAAAGTCGTTGAACATCTTCTGGGCCAGCAGGTGCAGGTGTTGAGCACGATTGACAGCGATGCTGAAGAGACGCTGGTTCTCTGAGCCGGATGCAGATCTGACCAGGTCACTGACCAGCAGGAGGGTCACCAGGAGAAGCACTGAGGGGAGAGAGAGACAGAGAGAGAGAGAGAGAGAGAGAGAGAAGAGAGAGAGAGAGAAGAGAGGGAGAGAGAGAGAAGAGAGAGAGAGAGGGAGAGAGAGAGGGAGAGAAAGAGAGGAAGAGACAGAGGGTAGAGACAGAGGAGAGAGAGAGGGAGAGACAGACAGAGAGCAAGAGAGAGAGAGAGAGAAGGAGAAAGAGTGAGGAGAGAGACAGAGAGTGAGAGAGAGAGAGGGAAGGAAGGAGGGAGGAGAGATGAGAAAGACAGAGGAGACAGAGAGAGAGGAGTGAGACAGAGAAAGAGGAGAGAGGAGAGAGACAGAGGAGAGAGAGAGGGAGAGAGAGGAGTGAGACAGAGAGAGAGGAGAGAGGAGAGGGACAGAGGAGAGAGAGAGGGAGAGAAAGGAGTGAGACAGAGAGGGAGGAGAGAGGAGAGCGGAGAGAGGGAGAGTAGAGAGACAGAGAGAAGAGAGATAGAGGGAGAGACAGAGAGGAGAGAGACAGAGATGAGAGAGATAGAGAGAGGAGAGAGAGAGGAGAGGGTGAGAGAGAGAGAGAGAGAGAGAGGGGGGGAGGAAAGAGAGACAGACAGAGTGAAAGATGAGAGATGAGAGAGGAGATTCTCAGCAACCTGGCCCAGGATGCTTCAGGTAGGAGCTTCAGGTAGGAGCTTCAGGTAGGAGTAGCTCACCTTGCCCCATTCTGTCCTTGTCGTATCTGATGTCGTCAGTAGAGAACTCTGGGTGAATCGCTGGTCTCTGATAGATGCGCTGGTAAGATGCAGGAAGGTGTCTGATCTCTTTAGTTGAGCAGCTTGGGTTTTATAGAGCAACAACTTATGTTTCAATGCATTGATCAGGGAAATGTGATGGTTATTCTATCCCCCTTCATTGATAGCGTGTGTGCATATGTGTGTGTGAGTGTTTACACATGAGTGTGTGTGTGAGCGAGTGAGTGTGAGTGTGTGTGTGAGCGAGTGAGTGTGAGTGTGTGTGTATGTGTGAGTGACCGAGTGTGCTTATGCATTGATAGTTGCTGACACAGCAGGGTTTTGAGTCAAGACAATCATGAATGTTTCCATGAGCTTCGGACGTCAGGAAGACAAACCAGCTCTGTGACAGAAGTCATCCGAGTCAAACCACAGGGTTCATGTCACTGTTGTCCAACTTGTTTTCAGTGACCCAGAACATCTCAACCCAGTCACTCTGTCACCTTGTTTATTAACACAAAGTAAACGAGAAAACTTGTCCTGGTCGGGTTTTAAGTGGGAAAATGATATTCAGCATTTTCTCTAAAACAAAAACAAAAAATGTGTATGTGTGTGAATACCTATTAGATCCACACTTTACACTTTATGTGCACTTTACACTTTATGTGCACTTTACACTTTATACTTTATATTGTATTTTTTTACGACCATGTTTATTTATCCTTTTGTTATTGCATGCGCCTATTTCCTTCATTCCTGTCCTAAACTGTGTGTTGCAACAGTGGAATTTCCCCATTGTGGGACAAATAAAGGATCTCTTATCTTATCTTATCTTATCTTTTCTTATCATATCTTATCTTATCTTATCTTATCTTATCTAGATCCATGCATAGGTTATATAGGTTGTGACTAACCATGATAATGATGCTATAGTGTCATGGCTGTTGTGTTTGTGTGTCAGTGAGCAGGTTTTATATTCATGTCCACTGAACCATGGTTGTAAGAGTCCATATTAATGACTGTACTCTTAAAGGTCATAACAATGACTGTGTCACCTGATCTGTTTATGCTACACTGTGTTCCACTGATGTTGTTGTTGTTGCTGACACACCTGTTCTGTGTCTAGCCTGTGGACAGGTGTGACCGGCTGGGACTGAACTCTAACATCTGGGTACAGCTCCAGGTCAGAGGAAGTTACAGCAGGTAAGGGAGTCACAGGTGGAAATCACAGGTGGAAATCCCTCCTTGTATTCTGATTGGATAAGATCGTCTGTCTGTACCTGGCTCCTGTAGATGTTCAGCCCAACCTAGTATGGTTACCACACGGGCTCACGGCGTTCTAGGCTGGGGCAATGTCACCCCCTCCTCTCCCTCTCCCCCCCTCCCCCCTGCTCTCCCTCTCCCCCCCTCCCCCCT
>BROE01000018.1:1184594-1203845 GCA_036571765.1 Plecoglossus altivelis | reverse complement strand
AGGGAGAGACTGGGGGAGAGACTGGAGGGAGAGAGAGAGTGGGAGGGAGAGGCAGGGAGAGACTGAAGGGAGACTGGGGGAGAGAGGGAGGGATAGAGAGAGACAGGGAGAGACTAGAGAGAGACAGGGAGAGACTGAAGGGAGACTGGGGGGAGAGAGGGAGGGAGAGAGGGAGGGAGAGAGAGAGACAGGGAGAGACTAGAGAGAGACAGGAGGGAAGAAGATATCAAGGGTGGAAGAGAGAGGCAGGGAGAGAAGAGAAATGATATCGTTTGTTGGTTACCGCTGTCAACAACATGCTCTTTGATCTGTGATGGGATCTAAGTGTGTTTCACGTCTCTTTAGAACTAATAAGATGTGCTACATGCTGTGTATGAGACAGCAGTAGGAGTATACTAACCTTTCTCAGGCCCCAACCCTCTGCTGAAAGCGTGTGTTTAAGTAACATTTCAAAGTTTTCCCTAAATCCCGTTGCAGTACCACAGACTGGGACTGATCCTGTAGATGTGTAGGGAGACACACAGCAGCTGCGAAGACCAGAGAGAGAGAGAGAGAGAGAGAGAGAGAGAGAGAGAGAGGGGGAGGGTGAGAGTGGAAGAGAGGGAGAGAGATAGACAGGGAGAGAGAGGGAGAGAGGGAGAGACGGAGAGAGGGAGAGAGGAAGCGTGAGAGGAAAAGAGAGAGAGGGAAAGAGAGGGAGAGTGAGAGAGGAAGAGAGAGATAGAAAGCGTGAGAGAGGAAGCGTGAGAGAGGGAAAGAGAGGGAGAGAGAGATATAAAGCGTGAGAGAGGAAGCGTGAGAGAGGGAAAGAGAGGGAGAGAGAGGGAGAGAGACACCTGTACTGGATGATTAACATCTGTGACCTCCAGGGGTCATTTGACCTCTGACCCTGAATACCAGCAGTGTTAGGGCGAGGGACACCTGCTATTGCCCCCACCAAACCCCTCAACTTTGGCCTCTTCCTATTCAACGCCCCCTCCATCATCTCCCTCTCTCACGCCTCCTCCTCGTCTGTAGTTCCCACACTCTCTCACCCTACCTGTCTCACCATACCTGTCTCACCTGCCTGTTTCACCCCCTCACCCCGTTTCACCCTCTCTCACCCCCTGCCTCACCCTCTCTCGCCCTGTCTCACCCCCTTCCTCACCCCCTGTCTCACCATCTCTAACCCTGTGTTACCCTCTCTCACCCACCTATTTCACCCTCTCTCACACGCCCTGTCTCACCTTCTCTCACCTCGCCTTCCCTGTCCTTCTCCCCCTCCTTCTCATATTTGGTTCTGTCGTTCGACGTGTACTGTATGTAAGTGCGTATGCATACGCATGCATGCGTATGCATACGCACATAATGTGCGTGTGTGTGTGTGTGTGTGCGTGTGTGTGTGTGCGTGAAAGGTCTAACTGCAGTGAGAACTCTCTAATCCTCTCAGAGAGGGAGGAGTGCTAATGAGCTGGATGAATATTTACAACCTGGCACCAGCAACGCGTATGGCTGAAATACCTGCCATCCGAACAAGCCACAATATAAGAATAGAAACACATATATAAGCACACGCACACACACACATGCACACACACACACACACACATGGAAACACACACACGCACACACACATGCACACATGCATGCACAAGCACACGCACACACACACGCGCACACACGCACACAGACAAACTCACACACACACGCACACACACACTCACACACACAGACACACACATGCACACAGACACACACACGCACAGACACACGCACACACACACACCCCTTCTTCCTACATCAGGGGTGGGTAGAAGGTGCAGGTGAGTGTGACTGAGGTAGTCTCTGAGGTGCAGGTGAGGTGTATTTGTCCAGCAGAGGGGGTGGCAAGCACACAATACTGACATCACCCTTGATCATCATCAAGAAATATTTCAGCTACTTTTTCAGCTCCGATTTTCGAAAACCTGAATTTTACCATTTCAACTTGAGCTGCCTGAATGATCCTGTCTGGACCCTAAAGAGTTGGGGGAATTTAAATATCTACATGCGTAGACACACACGCTCGCACACTTTTACACATGTTGGAATATTTTAACTGTGAATAATGTACAATATACGCAGACAATTAGTAGGGACCTTTTTGTGTATGCATTTACATTTTATTACAGGAATATGCTTTATAATATTGATCATACAAAGAAGTAAATCTACAAAAAGGCAGAGAAACATTACTATGCGTTGGAGATATATATATATACAGGCACAGCTACAAATACACACAGCTAGCACACACAGCTAACACACACACACACACACAGCTATTACACACACAGCTAACACACATGGACAGCTAGCACACACACAGCTAACACACACACACAGCTAACACACACACACAGCTAGCACACACACAGCTAACACACACACACAGCTAACACACACACGGACAGCTAGCACACACACACACACAGCTAACACACATGGCCAGCTAGCACACACACAGCTAACACACACACACAGCTAACACACACACACAGCTAACACACACAGCTATAAAACACACACACACAAACACAGCTAGCACACACACAGCTAACACACACACAGCTAACACACACAGCTAGCACACACACAGCTAGCACACACACAACTAACAAACACACACACACACACACACTCACGGACAGCTAGCACACACACACAGCTAACACACACACACAGCTAGCACACACACACAGCTAGCACACACACAGCTAACACACACAGCTATAAAACACACACACACACACAGCTAACACACACAGCTAGCACACACACAACTAACAAACACACACACACACACACACGGACAGCTAGCACACACACGGACAGCATGAGTTTGTAAACAGTGTCGAGGCACCTACTAGAACACTACACTTGAAAAGAAAATTGTTAAAGCCAAATTGTGAGACAGTGTCTGACAGTGCACATCGCTGATAAACACGTACTGTTCCTTTAACAAGAATCGACTTGGCTGCAGCACTAATACTGTACAAACATTAACGTTGATTCTCTATCTGAATCAACAGGCTTTGAAACAATGGAAAAACACTAGTTTAAAGATTCATTTAGGTCTGATTGAAAGAAATTGGGATTCATTTGCAGTGGGCAAGTCATCCTCCTCCAATCAAAACACAACAAACTAAGAGGCTAACTTGTCTCCATCCTAGCATCTGGGTCAAGTGCTTGCTGTTTCACAATTACAGCGTACAGCGTTTCCCTTCTCTATTTAAACCCCAAGTCACTACAACACACATCTTAGAAAAACTACATATTAATACATTGAGCTTACGCCAATGTCTTTGTCATTTAACCCAATGAAATGTTGGGACACTATGAACAGTTCACCATGATGTTATACAGGTATACTTAACTACCTCAGACTCTTACCTCTCTACTCTAAACATCTGAGTTTTTAAGCAACTGTTTAACGTTTTTATCCACAGTCCCCAGGCACTGCAACATGATTTAGTCAAATCTTTGAACAGTAAGTTTACATGTACAGGTTACGTGTGATGTTTAGAGTAGAGGAGTAGTGTCTGAGGCGATGTTATTCCCCAGGTATCAATCTTGCCCACGCTCCTACCACAGTTGCAAAAGCGTGTCTGATTTAATGAATATTATCATCATAATGTTGAATTCCTTTGAGTTGTATTTTTTTAAAATGTTTAGTACATCCGTGAGGTCATATGTGCGGATGAGCACGATGAAAGCCCGAGAGCGAGACACCAATGTGACCTCACTTGACCTCAGGTGTGCACGTGACCTCAGGTGTGCATTTGACCTCAGGTGTGCATTTGACCTCAGGTGTGCATTTGACCTCAGGTGTGCATTTGACCTCAGGTGTGGGGCTCTAGTCTAAAATAACAGCTATCGCTACTAAGACAGGATCACGTTAAGACTTGGAGTATTTAATCTACTGGTGGGAGACGCAGAGATAAATGGGCTTGTCTGGTTTGTAGCGAAGGATTGTGGATGCTTAGATTCACTACTGTTATCACAACACTGTCCCGGATTGAACGTTTCAAAGCATAAAACTGTCAGTGCCTTTTAACTGAAACAAGAAAGTACATCTACAATATACAAGAAACAAATAAATGATTTAGCAGATTGTTAGTACGTAGAAATCATGAAATTGACACATCGTATATTGGGATTTGATGTCTTATATAACACTTATACGTGTTCTTAGAGAACACACTAAGGCACTCATAGATGTGGGCTGAAATAGCTTTAGTATTCAAACTCTGAATGTTTGATCTACAACTGTTTCAGCAGAAAAGTTATTTCAGTAATGAAGAGTGCAATACCAATCTGGATGTTACAGAATGTGACTCATGCTAGGACACTGAGATCCTACAGCAAAACAATTAATCACTGCCTAAAATGCAGTTAGGAAATCAATCATCATTTTATTTGTAAATCAATTTTAAGTGCTTCTAAATAAAATGTTAAACTTAAAAAATGTTAATACAATTAATTAAGAAACCAAGAAACATTTCAATAAATTTGTTTTCATAAAAAAAAAAGATTATACTTGTGGAAGACAACTTCCGTTCCAGTGAACAATAATAATCTCACCTACTGAAGGACTCAATTGCTACAAAAAGCAACAAGTTTAAACATCAATTTTCTTTTGATAAAACTGTAGTGAGTTATGTTCATCTGTTGTAACTTGATAATTTGAACAGCATGAAATGAAAAAAATCTATAGTTGCTCCTTCTAAAGGATTCAAATAAACCTGGATAAAAAAACGGTATAAAGACAGCGTGAGGAGAAATATCATCTCCGATATTCAACGTTATCAGACACGCCAACACAGCTCAAACCAACCAACCAATCAGGTTTCACATTCCATCAGCGCTCTACGGTCTTACCCAGAATGCTCTTTGGTTGGCCTTGGCAGTCCTTGTAGGGCTTTGAAAAACATCAATTTGATTGACTGCTACAATAGTAGCTTCCTGTCTGGAGTCTTTGAGACAGAACATGAGCTCAGTCATGTTGAGTTGAACACAGGGTCGATCCTCTAATGACCTTAACGTGGTCAGGAAGTCGTGCTCAAAACAGAGACAGCTTCCTTTCTTAAGGGAGACCAGCTGTCTAAGGTGTTAGCATGTTGTTAGCATGTTGTTAGCATGTTGTTAGCATGTTGTTAGCGTGTTGTTAGCACGTTAGCTCTTAGACGATCGACTCCTTCAGGTCCTCACTGCGTACAGAGTCGGGGATGACGAAGGGCGCCGAGTGGAGGAGGACCTCGCTCTGCATCTGCACGCGGGGACGGAGCTCACTAGCGCCCCCTGTCTTCCTGGAGGCTAGCGAAGCCCCAGCCCCTCTCCCCGAGGTCTCCCCCAGTCCCAGCCTTCCCTCCTGGCTGCCGTACAGCTGGCTTATCTTGGTGAAGATCAGACCTTCCGTCTCTGGGGCTTCCTCTCCAGCCTGATTCAGCTCTCGCTTCTCTCGGAACTTGTAGGAGGCGTGTTTGACGGTGCGCACCAGGAGGTGTTTCCTATAGGCCCGTTGTATGACTGACGCCGCCACTTCTTCCTGCTTCCTCCTAAGGGTGCTGCTGATTGGCTCGTAAGACACCTTGGACGGATTGTTGGCCATGAACTTTTCCTCCATGCTGGCCTTCAGCCCGTCCATCTCTCCTGACTCACCCAGGACCTAGAGACAAAAGTAGATGATAAGAATGCAGGGACGCAACAGACACAACAGACGCAACAGACACAAACAGACACAAACAGACACAACTCAAACTGGGACCGAACTGTCTAACATAGAAACACTGTAAAAAAAACAAAAAATAAACAGAAGCAATACACAATATGAGTATGTCTAATTCTTCAACAGGTAAAGGCGACGTAGAACAGTTCAAATGAAGAAAGCTTTACATTCAAACACCCGAATAAAAGTCCAATCCCGCCCCACTGACCTCAGCAGTGAGAGCTAGCAGGATATCCAGACAGTGGATCTTGTCGCCGGGCACCATGGGTAAATTCATGGTGATCAGTTTGATGGTGTTGGGTTTAGGGATCCTGAGAGGATCTTGTAGCGTGTCGCAAAAGTCCGACAGTTCGCTGTACTTGATGAACTGCGTGGCCTTAGGGTCGAACTTCTCCCAGGTCTCGTAGAACATCTCAAAGTCATCCTCGCACAACGGATCTCCGCTCTCCTCCGTGGCCACGTTGAAGTTCTCTAAGATGATGGCAATGTACATGTTGACCACCACCAGGAACGACATGATGATGTAACTGCAAAAGAACACGATGCCTACACCAGGGCTGCCGCAGTTCCCCCGCACTTCGGACCCCGGGTTTTCCACATCGGGGTCACAGTCGGGGGGGCTGCTGTTCATAATGGGGTTCAAGAGACCATCCCAGCCAGCAGACGTAGTGATCATAAACAGGCAGATGATGCTGTTGCCGAAAGTCTCAAAGTTGAACATGTCGTCGATGCCTCCTTCTTTCTTCACGTAGGCGAAGTTGGACATGCCGAAGATGGAGAAGATGAACATGATGAGGAAGAGGAGCAGACCGATGTTGAAGAGAGCGGGAAGTGACATCATCAAGGCGAAGAGGAGGGTGCGGATGCCCTTGGCGCCGCGGATGAGACGGAGGACGCGGCCTATCCTGGCCAATCGGATGACGCGGAACAGCGTGGGAGAGACAAAGTACTTTTCGATAATGTCAGCCAACATGATTCCTGGAACGAGGGGGATGAGGTGTAGAGGGAGAGAGAGGGTTGGTGTGGAAAAAAAGCTCAACCAGAAGACTAAAGAATACTCAAGACTCTCTAAAAACTGCTTCTCGTTGTAGTGAAATACAATAAATAGAACAGTGCAATTCAGTTTTCCCTTCATCCAGTTTTTACTCACCCGCAATGGAGAGAATGACCACCACAAAGTCAAAGATGTTCCATCCCACAGAAAAGTAGTGATGTCGCAGTGCTATCATCTTCAAAGTGCACTCTGTGGTGAAGATGATGATGAACACCAGGTTGATCAGATAAAGGATTCTCTCTTTCTCTTCGCTCTGATCGTCAGTTTCCACCATCATGGTCACCATGTTGAGGCATATCAAGACCATGATGAAGATATCAAAGAACTGCTTGTTCACCAAGTCGAACACAAGGCCTTGGAAACAGTTCTAGGAACGAGAGAAGGAAAATCACAGTTTGAGATCCGGGCAGTTACGAGGCGAATCTCAACGCGACTTTACGCAGGGGTAGAGGGGGAGGGTAGAGGGGGAGGGTAGAGGGGGAGGTAGACCGACCTTTGGCCGAGGGATGGGTTTCTGAGGTTTCTTGGATCCCAGCTTCTTCATGGCGTTGTAGTATTTCTTCTGTTCCTCTGTCATGAAGATGTCTTTACCTCCAAAGTATAAAAACACACACCCGGTTATCATCACACTCAAGCCAGGCATTATCACACTATAACGAGTGCATTATTAATATACACACATATATATTTATACATATATATGTATATATATACACACACATATACATATATATATATATATATATATATGTCAAAGATGGTTGTCATTTTCAGTAAAGTCTGACAGTTGAGCGTCTGTCAGGAGGTGCTATATATGATATATTAAGATTCTCAAGGGTGTCGACTCATCTTGGCTTTCTGCTGGTTGAAGTTGTCGATGATAACGCCGATGAAGAGGTTGAGGGTGAAGAAGGAGCCGAAGATGATGAAGATGACGAAGTAGACGTACATGTAGAGGTTCGCCTCGTACACTGGCTGTTCCTCTACCTGGTGAGAACACAGCAAAACAACAGCAATAACAGTAAACAACAACAACAATAATCGTAAACAACAACAACAAAACAGTAAACAACAAAACAGTAAACAACAACAATCGTAAACAGCAACAACAACAAAACAGTAAACATCAACAATCGTAAACAACCACAACAAAACAGTAAACAACAACAACGAAACAGTAAACAACAACAATCGTAAACAACAACAACCACTAAAGTTGACAGCTAACGCAAGGTGAAACTCCAGCTTTGAAACGATCCCATGAGATTATCTGGACACCACATTCTGTTCTGGACAAACACAACAGGTACTGGTACCGTTGCTACGGTTACGTGTTTTGAGAGAGACGGTGACTCACGTTGCGGGAATCCACTGCTCCGTACATGATGTCCATCCAGCCTTTAAATGTGGCCTGAAAACACAAACACGTCACATTACAGCCTTTAAATGTGGCCTGAAAACACAAACACGTCACATTACTTCTGCTTCCGGTTCAAAAACACGCTACTATGAATGTGTTCTGAGAAATGGGCGTGTGTGTGTGTGCGTGTGTGTGTGTGTGACTGACTTTGAATGGTTGTGACTAGTGTGTTGAGTGTGTGTGTTGGAGGAGATTTGCATGTGGAATGAGTGTGAATTTGTAGATGTGTGTCTCTGTGTGTGTACCTCTGTGTGTGTGTCTGCATGTGTGTCTCTGTGTGTGTACCTCTGTGTGTCTCTGTGTGTGTATCTGCATGTGTGTCTCTTTGTGTGTTTCTGTGTGTTACTCTGTGTGTGTGTCTGTGTCTCTGTGTGTGTGTCTGTGTCTCTGTGTGTGTGTCTGTGTCTCTGTGTGTGTGTCTGTGTCTGTGTGTGTGTGTCTGTGTCTCTGTGTGTGTCTGTGTCTCTGTGTGTGTGTCTGTGTCTCTGTGTGTGTGTCTGTGTCTCTGTGTGTGTGTCTGTGTGTCTCTGTGTGTGTGTCTGTGTCTCTGTGTGTGTGTCTGTGTGTTACTCTGTATGTGTGTCTGTGTTTCTCTGTGTGTGTGTCTGTGTCTCCATGTGTGTGTCTGTGTCTCTCTGTGTGTGTCTGTGTCTCTCTGTGTGTGTCTGTGTCTCTGTGTGTGTCTGCATGTGTGTCTCCAGTACTCACCACCTGGAACAGCGACAGGTACCCCATCCCAACACTGTCGAAATTAACCTTCATGTTCTTCCATCTGACTTCAGTGTAATTGTTTTCAATCAGAGTCAGGCAGTCAGTCTTGTTGTTGACTTCATCTGTGTTGAAGTACTCTTCAGACGTGGAGTTATAACAGTAGTAGAACTTTCCGGCAAACAGGTTAACCCCCATGATGCTGAAGATCAACCAGAAGATCAGACAGACCAGCAGCACGTTGAAGATGGAGGGGATGGCTCCCACCAACGCGTTCACCACCACCTGCACGCACACACACCACACACACACGCACACACACACACGCACGCACACACACACACACACACACACCACACACACACACGCACACACACGCACACACACACCACACACGCACACACGCACACACACACACGCACAGACACACACACACACACACGCACACCACACACACCACACACACACACCACACACACACACACACACACATGCACACACCACACACACACACGCACAGACACACACACACAGAGACACAGACACACCACACACACGCACGCACAGACACACACACACACACACAGAGACACAGACACACGTGCACACACAGACACACACACACACAGAGACACAGACACACCACACACACACAGACAGACAGACACACACACACGCACACCACACACAAACATTCACACACACCAAAAGAAACACACACACAAGCACACAGGCACACACACACAAAACACACACACACACGCACACCAAAACACACAAACACAGGTGCACAAAACACACACGCAACCCCTCCCCCCCAGACACATAAACAAACACACACACATTATGGTCAATGCACAACAGCCATATAAACCAGGGTAAATACATGACCTTTGACCTTGGTCATGAGCCAGGCAAGCTCACCCTCATGCCCTCGAAGCGGGAGAGGGCCCTGAGGGGCCGCAGGGCCCGGAGAGTCCTCAGAGACTTGATGGCCCCTAGCTCAGAGTAACCCAGCAGGTTAGCCGTCAGGCTAATCAGTGACACCTAGAGGACAGGCAGACAACAACAGGAAGTTGTTTAATATGCAGTGAGGGCAACGACAGGAAGTTGTTAATATGCAGTGAGGGCAACGACAGGAAGTTGTTAATGTGCAGTGAGGGCAACGACAGGAAGTTGTTAATGTGCAGTGAGGGCAACGACAGGAAGTTGTTACCGTGCAGTAAGGGCAACGACAGGAAGTTGTTAACGTGCAGTAAGGGCAACAACAGGAAGTTGTTAATATGCAGTGAGGGCAACAACAGGAAGTTGTTTTAAATGCAGTAAGGGCAACCACAGGAAGTTGTTAACATCCAGTAAGGGCAACCACAGGAAGTTGTTAACATCCAGTAAGGGCAACCACAGGAAGTTGTTTACATCCAGTAAGGGCAACCACAGGAAGTTGTTTACATCCAGTAAGGGCAACCACAGGAAGTTGCCAATCATCAGTTTCCTTACGTCCACAATGAGGAAGTCCAGCCAGCACCAGGCGTTGGTGAAGTAGGTCTGGAAGCCATAAGCGACCCATTTAAGCATCATCTCAATGATGAAGACGTAGGTAAAGATCTGGTCAGCGTACTCAAGGATGATCTTTATAACACGACGCTGCTCAATGTAGATGTCCTCAAATGCCTGAGAAGAGGGGAGGAGAGGGGAGGGGAGTGGAGGAAAGGAGAGGAGAGAAGGGGAGATAGGGAGAGGGGAGGAGAGAGTAGAAGAGAGGAGAGAAGGGGAGGGGAGAGCAGGACGGGAGGGGAGGAGGGGCAAGGAGGAGAGGAGAGGGGAAGAAAGGGGAGGAGAGGGGGGAGGAGGAGAGGGCAGAAGAGAGAGAAAGAGAGAGAGAGAGAGAGAGAGAGAGAGAGAGTTGCCTTAGTCGTTGAGGTGCAAGGCCTTGTGGCCTGAAGTGATTATTGATGCCAATTAATCCTTCATGCCCAAATGTCACTAAAGTATGTAATGTTGCTTCTGAAAACAGTTTCTTATGTTCCTCAGCAACGAGTTAGTGTACGTTCTGTAAGTTTCACACACAGCATGGTGACCCATCTCTCACCAGAGCTCCACTGCTGAGGAGAATCATGAAGATGATGAAGGTCTCAAAGTAGTTATGCTCCACGATGGTAAAACAAGTTTTCCTAAAGTTCCACCAGCGCTTTCCAAAGCTTGTGGTGATGTCCTGGTCCAGACATGGGCATCGACGTATGCAGTCTGCCAGGAGGAGGGGAGAGGGCAGGAGGGGAGGAGGGGAGAGGGCAGGAGGGAGAGGCAGGGGAGAGGGCAGGAGGAGAGGGCAGGCAGGGGAGGAGGGAGAGGCAGTGAGGGAGGAGGGAGGAGGGCAGAGAGGGAGAGGGAAGAGCGGCAGAGGGAGAGGGCAGGAGGGGAGGAGGCAGAGGGAGGAGGGTGAGGAGGGGGAGGAGGGAGGTAGGGAGGAGGGCAGGAGAGGAGAGGGAGGAGCGCGCAGGAGGGAAGAGGAGGGAAAAGGCAGGAGGGAGGAGGGGAGAGGGCGGAGGCGAGGAGGTCAGGAGGGGAGGAGGGGAGAGGGCAGGAGGGGATGGAGGGAGAGTAGGGGAGGGTGAGGGAGAGGAGGGGAGAGCGTTGAAGAGACCCAATGCTGATGCTGCAGACTACTCCAACACTAGATCCTCAGTTGGTCTTACTCTCGCTGTAGCAGTCCACTGGCAGGCTCGTGTCTGGCTCCTCTTCCACCTCCTCCTCCTTCCACCTCAGGAGGGTTATCCACTGTGCTACACACTGACGAGTCATCCCCCTCCACCTCCTGCAAGGAGCGCGCGGAGAGGGGAGAGAGAGGTGAGGAGCGGGAAGCGGAGAGAGGAGGGGAGATGAGGAGGGAGGAGAAGGGAGAGAGAGGAGGAGAGGCTAATGGATAGAGGAGAGGAGGGGAGAGAGGAGAGAGAGGGAGAAGAGGGGAGGAGGGCGAAGAGAGAGAGGAGGGGAGCGGGAGAGAGGAGAGAGAGGGGAGGAGAGAGGCGGAGCCCAAAGAGTGAGGGCGGCCCCGAGGAAGCGGTGATTGTGGGAAGCCCGGAAACGCAAGAGACGAAGCCATAAAGGAGGGAGAAAGAGGAGATAAGAGAGGGAAGGAGGAGGGGGTAAGAGGGAAAAGACTTATATTTAAATTCCTAAATGATTAAAAGTGTCTCAGAGATGGTTTCCACAGTAAGACATGAGTCTGCATGTGTCATGTGTGCATGTAACACACACACATTCTGATACCCGCGTGCCCGCACACACTACACACACACACACACACACGAGCACGGTGGTCTAGAATACCCGCGTCCACACACACACACACACACACACACACACACACACACACACGCACACAAACATGCCTAGGTATAATAATGATAGTATATGTACAGCACATATGATGTACTGTCCTGCAAGCGTCTGAATTTCTCTGACGCTGCAGTCTGTCTTTGCAGATAAGACAGTGACCAATCACATTTCAGTCTGAAACGCAGTACAGTACACACACACACACACACACACACACACACACACACACACACACACACACAGGGAGACGTGTAGTGGAGAGGCGGAGAGTGGGGAGGGGTTGAAATGCCAGAGGTTTAGCTGTAAGAGGAGCCATCATGTGAATCAGGAAACCTGATCTCTCTCAGGACCCCAGGTTACTCAACCGCTCCAACACTCCCAGCCCAGCCTCTCTGTCCCCAACCCACAGCCGGTACAGGCACCCCAGCCTCCACTGGCTGTCCCCGCCACCCCGGACCGATATCCACCTCGGCGCAAGCCCTCTCTGTCCCCAAACCCAACACACTCTCCCCCACCCTCAGGCCCTCGGTACCCGCCAGCCGGAATGCTGCTGTCGCGGCCAGCCCACCAGCCCCTCACCCCCACAGCCTCTCTGTACCCCAACCCCCACAGCCTCCCCCCAGGCTCACCCCCGAGACCTCTACATGTCACCCCAACCCACAATCTCTGACCTCACTCCCAGCCTCACTTGTCCCCCGAACGCACACATGCCTCACCCCCCAGCCTCACTCCCAGCCACAGCCTCACCCCAGCCTCACACCAGCCTCACACCAGCCTCACACCAGCCAGCCTCACACCAGCCAGCCTCACACCAGCCTCACACCAGCCTCACCCCAGCCTCTTTGTCCCCAACCCACAGCCTCAGTCTAGCCTCTCTGTCCCCAACCCACAGCCTCAGTCTAGCCTCTCTGTCCCTGACCCAGACCCGCCCCAGCCTCTTTGTCCCCAACCCACAGCCTCAGTCTAGCCTCTCTGTCCCTGACCCACAGCCTCAGCCCCAGGCCCCACCTTTCTACCAATCTAAGGACAGGACAGAGTAGTCAAAAGAAAAGAAGCATGTGGTCAAACTTAGTGTTACTTTGGCATCCTGTTTCGATTCTTCCTCATCTTCTCCTGAGCTGTCATCATCGTCTTCATCCCGGATGTCTACGTCAGACTCCCCGCTGGCGATCGGCACTTTCACCGTCAACCTCTCCGAGTCGTCAGAGGTCACCAGGGTCAACGCCATCTGGCCCTTTCTTTCCCCTCTTCCCCTCTCCCCCTCGCCCTTTCGCTCGGCTGGAGCGTGCCTTCTTCCAGCAGAGAGCTCTCGCAGCTTGCGGAGGAGGAAGGCTTTCAGCCAATCGATGCCGTTGGTGATCCTGGCGACGGCGATCTGAAGGTTGTTCATTTCCCCGTCTTCGTCTGGCGCAGCTAGGTTGTCTCCACTGAAGGAGCTGAGAAGCAGAGCTAGGAAGAGGTTTAACACCTGGAGGAGCCACGCAGGAGGAAGGAGGGGGAGAGGAGGAAAAGAAAGGAAGAAGAGGAGGATGAGAGAGACAGAGAAGGGGAAGAGAGAGAATGAGAAAGAGAGAGAGAGGGGAGGAGAGCGAGAGCGGAGACCGAGATGAGAGGAGGGCGAGGAGAGGAGACGAGGGTGATGGATGCGCGAGAGAGGAGAGGAGCGCAAGGGAGAAGAGAGGAACCCAACAAGAGGAGGACCCAGGGCCGGAGGGGAGAGAAGAGGGACTGCAGAAAGCGAGCACAGAGGCAGGACGGGAGGGATGAAGGGCAGGAGGGAGAGAAGGAGAGAGGAGGAGGGGGAGGAGCGCGAGGAGAGGGGGAGGAGAGGGATGGGGGGGGGGAGGGGATAGGAGAGGGGTGAGGTTGGGGGATGGGAGAGGGGGTGGGGGGAGATGAAGAGAGGAAGAGGGGAAGAGAAAGGAGAGAGGAAGAGAAGCCACAAGGCGAGCGAGCGGCCCATCACGATGGCACAGGAGTCCGCCCAGAGGACAAGTAGTGAGCGAAAAGTCCGTGGGAGCATGAGCCGGTCGAAAGATCGCTGCTGGAAGGCAGGAGGGAGCTAGAGAAGAGAGAGGAGTAGTAGGGCCCGAGGATGCGCGCTGACCGAGTAGAAGTATGGATTGGACCGCGCGATCCGAGTGCGCGTTGCCGGTTGGAGGACAGAGAAGGGGAAAGCAGAGCGAGGAGCGGGAAGGAGGCTAGGGAGAGGAGGGGAGGAGCGGAGGGAATGGCGAGAGAGATGGAGACGGCACGAGCAGTAGCTATAGAGACAGGTAAGAGAAAGCTTTCATGGCACCTAATCAAACAGTTTAACAGAATATGGTGTTCTATGACTTGTGTGACCTCAGAAATTACCACTTGGGTGTCAGGCAAAATGGGGCTACCCTTACATACACACAGACACACCTCAACAACGACACACACATGTACACCACACACAACGGATTACACAACAAACACAGGGAGGCCGTTTTACACCTCTGCCACCTGTGCCAGGGACCCTGAGACATACCTCCAAGGTCAGAGTCAAGTAACTGCTGGATCTGAACTCCTTTATATAAATTAGAATCAGGTGTGGTGAGCCTACGGGCAGCGTAATCCCGGTGTGAGGATGACACGATCTGGTGTTTGAGGGTGCGAGATTGTGGAGAGGCTGGGTTAGCGATGTTATACGCAAGGTAGGCGACCTCCAATCTGCGTAGCTAATGAGATGAGCCAGAGATATTTGTCTTAGAGGGTGTGTGTCCGCGGCGTGCACTGCGTTAGTTTTGTAAGTGCGCTGGCGTCAGCTTAGTCGCTTCTCCTTTCGTCTTTTTTGTGATGGGTGCTCCTTGTGCAGGCTGTCGCCCCGTATTCCTCTATGTTATGTCTGCGTTGCTCGTCTCCCTCCTTCTTTTCTCTCTCTCTTCATTCTCCTTTCCTTCTCCTCTTGTGAGGGTGCGTCGATACCTGGTCTGTTCCCCGTCTAGTCCTGGTTTGCTGCACAATTTGCAGACGCGTGTCGACCGTTTGTCCTTCAGGTGACATGCGGTGTGTATCTGTTGAGCACATTGTGAGAGGTGAGTGGTGTCTTTCCCAGGCTGGATCCTGTGGTGTAACTATTGTACTAAGAGCTTTGTATGAAAAACATAAACAACAAATGCCCTCTCGCCTTGACTCTCCTAAAATCTGGGGCAACAGTGCAACAAACAACAGTGCATAACTGACGACGACTCACGAGAGATATTAACGATTAAAGAGAAGATAGAAAGAAGCGGCAGTATAAGAGAACGGACAGAGGACTATATGATAAATCCGTTAGTAAGAGGAGAGCGCGAGCGACCCAGGCAGCCAAAAGAGAGGAGATGTAGAGAGAGAGATGCAGAGACAGACAAGGAGACTGAGATAGAGACGGAGAGAGACAGAGAAACGGAGAGAAAGACAGACAGAAACACAGACAGAGAGAGAGATAGAGGAGACAGAGAGATAAGCCCATCATCCGAACTGAGAACATCGAGACGAGACGAGAGAAGAGGAACACATCGTTGTTTGTTTGGCTTCCTATACTAGGGCCCCTAGCCCTTAGCTTCTCTTACCCCTCATCTGACACATACGTACTCCGGCCCGTCCTTTTCCTGCTGACGCCCTAGAGCGGACCATTGTAACATCTCCGGAGAGGAAACAGCTAGGCCCTCTAACCCATTCGAGCGCTATAAGTGTGAGCTAGACAGCCATACGCAGACCCTATGATATAAATTCTTAGACCACCCTGAGAGGTGGGAACGCGTGTCAAACGCAGACGCGTCTAGTCTGTCGCCACAATGAACACACACTCTCGAAGAGACAGCTCCTACGTCTCCAGAGGACACGGGACGCCAAAGCACTAATCCTGGATGGGCAGTAACCATATTTAGGATGTGTGTCTGTGTGGTGAGTGTGTGTGCTGGGCCGTGGTGATGTGCGTGTGTCGAGGCGCTGCTGCCTCGTGTGTGATGTGTGCTGTGACGGCTGCTCGCGAACCACCAACCTGTGTGTGTGTGATGTGTGGTGTATTTGGTGTGTGTATGAGTGTGTGGATGTGTGTGTACATGTGTGTGTGTGTGTATGTGTGTGTGTGGTGTCGTGTGTGTCTGTGTGTGATGTGTGTGCGTCATATGCTGTCGTGTGTGTGTGCCTGCCCGCCCTGTGTGCTGGACATGATTGGTGTGTGTGATACCATGTGTGCTCCGTGTAGAGCCGTGTTATGCCGAGATGTGTCCGAGGTGGTTGCCTGATGATGCGTTGTGATATGTGTGGTGTGTGGCACACTGTGTAGTGTGCGTGTGTGGTGTGGTTGGGTGGTGATAATACAGTGGTGTGTGTAGGCTATTGTGTGTCGAGTGTGGTCATGGGTCCTGCACATGGGTTAAGTAGCCGAAAGCTCAGCCCTACGGCCGCTAACAGCATGCGATGAGACAGATGAAACTGACTTCCACTGACGCTGGTAATGCGTATTTGTATTTGGATCTGAGCGATCAGTCTTGTCCGTGAGGGATATCAGCTATCGACATGCCATGCAACAACCTTCTGAGCCTCACATAGACTCGGTGTAGTTTAGCTGTTGTTTAGCTGTTGTTTAGTGGTAGTTTAGCTGTTGTTTAGCTGTTGTTTAGTGGTAGTTTAGCTGTTGTTTAGTGGTAGTTTAGCTGTTGTCTAGTGGCAGTTTAGCTGTTGTTTAATGGTAGTTTAGCTGTTGTTTAGTGGCAATTTAGCTGTTGTCTAGTGGCAGTTTAGCTGTTGTTTAGTGGTAGTTTAGCTGTTGTTTAGTGGCAGTTTAGCTGTTGTTTAGCTGTTGTTTGGCTGTTGTTTAGCTGTTGTTTGGCTGTTGTTTAGTGGTAGTTTAGCGATAGTTTAACTGTTGTTTAGTGGCAGTTTAGCTGTTGTTTAGTGGCAGTTTAGCTGTTGTTTAGTGGCAGTTTAGCTGTTGTTTAGCTGTTGTTTAGCTGTTGTTTAGTGGTAGTTTAGCTGTTGTTTAGCTGTTGTCTAGTAGCAGTTTAGCTGTTGTTTAGCTGTTGTCTAGTGGTAGTTTAGTGGTAGTTTAGCTGTTGTTTAGCGATAGTTTAGCTGTTGTTTAGCTGTTGTTTGGCTGTTGTTTAGTGGTAGTTTAGCTGTTGTTTAGTGGTAGTTTAGCTGTTGTTTAGTGGTAGTTTAGCTGTTGTTTAGTGGTAGTTTAGCTGTTGTTAGTGGTAGTTTAGCTGTTGTTTAGTGGCAGTTTAGCTGTTGTCTAGTGGCAGTTTAGCTGTTGTCTAGTGGCAGTTTAGCTGTTGTTTAGCTGTTGTTTAGCTGTTGTTTAGTGGTAGTTTAGCTGTTGTTTAGCTGTTGTTTAGTGGTAGTTAGCAAAGCCATGTACAGTATAGAACCTTGTCTAGGGGGTGTTTAATGTGCAGCATAAACACGTGTCTGGATGTGCGAATCCCATTTTAAACATGATCTGAGATCCTCGTCTGTGGAAACACCTCAACTCACCACCAGGTTTCCGATGACCATGACCATCATGAAGACGATCAGACACATGCCCTGTCCGGCCACCTCCATGCAGTCCCACATGGTCTCGATCCACTCCCCGCACAACACCCGGAAGATGATCAGGAAGGCGTGGAAGAAGTCGTGCATGTGCCAACGAGGTAGCTCGCAATCGCTCGAGATCTTACACACGCAGTCCTTGTAGCTCTTGCCGAACAGCTGCATGCCCACCACGGCGAAGATGAAGACGATGATGGCCAGGACCAGGGTCAGGTTGCCCAGGGCGCCCACGGAGTTACCGATGATCTTGATCAACATGCTGAGGGTGGGCCACGACTTAGCCAGCTTGAACACTCTCATCTAAGGACCAGATGGCTACGGTCAGAGCTGTGTGTGTGTGCGTTTTTGCATATATTTGTGCATGTGTGTGTGTGTGTGTTTCTACATGTATGTGTGCAGGGTGCGTCTGTATTTACAGAGTCGTATGTGTGCATTTGGAAGGACGAACCAATCGGAAGGAGCGTAGGACAGACAGACCCTCCACGTCGGCCAATCCCAGCTCCACGAGGCTCATGGTGACGATGATGCTGTCGAAGATGTTCCAGCCCACCTGAAAGTAGTAGTAGGGATCCATGGCCAAGAGCTTCAGAACCATCTCTGCTGTGAAGATACCTGTGAACACCTGGAGAGGAGGAGATACCTGTGAACACCTGGAGAGGAGGAGATACATGTGAACACCTGGAGAGGAGAGGAGAAGAGAGGCGAAGATGAGAGGAGAGAAGATGAGAGGAGAGAAGAGGATAAAAGAGGAGAGGAGAGAAGAGGAGAAGGGAGGAGAGGAGATGAGAGGAGAGAAGAAAAGAATATTTAAGAGAGGAGGTGAAGAGATGAGAGGAGGGGGAGAAGGGGAAGGGAGAGGAAAGGAGAGAAGAGGATAGGAGAAGAGAAGAGAAGAGAGGAGAAGAGAGGGGAGGCGAGGAGTAGAACGACACAGAAGCCTGATCCAAACAGCCCAGTGACGGAGGAGCAGGTGATGTACTCACCAGGTTTCCAATGGATAGCACCTCTTCAAACTCAGGGGTCATGGGATAGTGTTCCATGGCCATGAACATGGTGTTGAGGACGATACAGATGGTGATGCCCAGGTCCACAAACGGATCCATGACCAGGAGGTAGAGATAACCTTTTATAGTCACCCAAGCAGGGCAACAGTTCCACTTCAGGAAGATGTCTGCAAACTTGTACCAGCATGGAGGGCAAGGCCGCTGCTCCTGCTCAAAGTCTGGAGAGAGAGAGAGAGGGAGGGGAGGCGGGTGGGGGCGAAGGTGAGGGAGGAGGAGGAGGAGAGGGAGGAGAGGAGGGAGGGGGAGAGAAGGTGAGGAAGGAAGAGGAGGAGAGGGAGGAGGGGGAGATAAGGGGAGGGAGGAGGAGGAGGAGAGGGAGGAGAGGAGGGAGGGGGAGAGAAGGTGAGGAAGGAAGAGGAGGAGAGGGAGGAGGGGGAGA
>BROE01000018.1:1165111-1180111 GCA_036571765.1 Plecoglossus altivelis | reverse complement strand
AAACACACACACATATGTTTCAGTTACAAACACACACGTATGTTTCAGTTACAAACACACACACACACACGTACGTTTCAGTTACAAACACACACACAGATATAACTCAAACACACAAGGCGTGCACATATACATTCACACCAACACACACACAGACACAGGTGTTAAGACAGTAAGCACTGACGCACATTTTGTCAGGAAAACTTAAAACAGGGAATCAGGTTTAGTTTAATAGTTCATCTGCTTCAGCTTCCTGGTTTGTTTAAGGAGCAGTTTTATGGGCGTATATGAGGCTCTCTATGACAATGCTTGTAAAAAGGGCTATGCAAATACACTTTGATGTGATTCCTGACTACCCTTACTGTGTAGGAGCATCATTACCCATCATGCACCAGGAAAAACAAGGAGGTGATGCATTGTGGGTTCTGGGGACATACCAGGAATCACGGTAATGGTCTTGAGGGCCCGTAGCACGCGGAACGTCCTGAGGGCCGACACGTTCCCCAGATCCACAAACTCCGTGACGTACCTGCGGCACACACACTTCCTGTAAGGAGCACTGTGGCACACACACTTCCTGTAAGGAACACTGCGGCACACACACTTCCTGTACGGAACACTGTGGCACACACACTTCCTGTAAGGAGCACTGTGGCACACACACTTCCTGTAAGGAACACAGCGGCACACACACTTCCTGTAAGGAACACTGTGGCACACACACTTCCTGTACGGAACACTATGGCACACACACTTCCGTAAGGAACACTGTGGCACACACACTTCCTGTAAGGAACACTGCGGCACACACACTTCCTGTAAGGAACACCTCACGACAAGCTGAGAGGCCACGCCCCTCACAGAGCCGGATGTGGGCGTGGCCTGAGCAGCCAGACACGTGTAACTGAGGAGCGTCCTGGCTCGGGGGCTTGTTGCTCTGCAGGAGCCGATCAGAGGGTTGCTATGGTAAAAGATATGGTTGTACAGCTGATATATTTAGAACAGGCCAACTGTGCAGTTGTCAGGCCAAATGGCGGTGTTATCTGGGAGCTGATGGCAGGGCTGACTCCCAGACACACACACACACCATATGGACAACTAGTTAGAGTCTACGCGTCATGTACCAGCACTGATGCACCGACAGGACCCAGATAGCAAGAGGCATCCTATAATGAGCGGGGACATTACACGGGTCTCTAGGGCTTATCGGAAACAACTTCTTGTCTGATTAGAAATACTGTTGCCCACAGAGAGGGGGAGAGAGGGGAGAGAGAGAGGGAGAGAGAGAGGGAAAGAAAGAGGGGGGGTGGAGAGAGAGGGAGAGAGAGAGGGAGAGAGAGAGGGGGGTGGAGAGATGGAGAGAGAAAGGGGGTGGCGAGAGGGTGAGAGGGAGGAGGGTAGAGAGAGGGAGGAGGGTGGAGAGAGGGAGAGAGAGAGGGGGGAGACATAGAGAGAAATACAGGGAGGGAGGGAGAGAGGAGGGGAAGAGAGAGAGGGGAGAGAGGGAGAGAGACATCGAGAGAAATACAGGGAGGGTGGGAGAGAGAGAGGGGGGAGAGACATACAGAAAAATACAGGCAGGGGGCGAGAGACAGAGAAAGGGGGGAAAGAGAGAGTGGAAGAGAGGGAGAGAGAGAGGGGGAGAGACATAGAGAGAAGTGCAGGGAGGGAGGGAGAGAGAGGGGAAGAGAGAGAGAAAGGGGGGAGAGAGAGAGAAAACAACTTTTATGTCCACCTTTATTGCTATCAGCTGGCCGTCTCCTTGCTTGTTGGCTGGCCTGTATATCTGAATGTCTGTCTATCTGTCTGTCTGCACGTGGCCTCCGGGAGGGGTGGGGGGAGCTAGGGGCCCGCTGGGCTTGGGGGGGGCTGAGGTAAGTGAGCGAGAAGGAGGGGAGAGGGGCACTGTCAGGGCACTCATCGTGGACATTAGTGATGTTGTTAACATCCTGCCCTGTGACCTCAGTTACATCCAAACACATTCTACAGTGTGTGTGTGAGAGAGACAGAGTGTGTGTGTGTGTGTGTGTGTGTGAGAGACAGAGTGTGTGTGTGTGTGTGCTCTGTGTGTGTGTTTGTGTGTTTGTGTGTAAGAGAGACAGAGTGTGTGTTAGAGAGACAAAGTGTGTGTGTGTAAGAGTGTGTCAGAGAGAGAATATGTGTGTGTGTGAGCTGGTGCTGTGTGTGTGTGTGAGTGTGTGCTCTGTGTGTGTGCTTGTGTGTGTGTGTGTGTGTGTGTGAGAAAGAAAGTGTGTGTGTGTGTGTGTGTGTAAGAGTGTGTTCTGCGTGTGTGTGTCTGTTCTGTGTGTGTGTATGTGTGCGTGTGCGTTCTGTGTGTGAGAGCGTGTTCTGTGTGTGTGTGTTCTGTGCGTTCTGTGTGTGTGTATGTGTGTTCTGTGCGTGTCTGTTCTGTGTGTGTGTATGTGTCCGTGTGCGTGTGTGTTCGGTGTGTGAGAGCATGTTCTGTGTGTGTGTATGTGTGCGTGTGCGTGTGTGTTCGGTGTGTGAGAGCGTGTTCTGTGTGTGTGTGTGTTCTGTGTGCACACTCACGCCATGCTGATGACCATGAAATCCAGCCAGTTCCACGGGTCCTTGAGGAATGTGAAGTCGCCCATACAGAACCCTCGGGACAGAACCTTGATGGTCGCCTCAAACGTGTAGATGCCCGTGAACACATACCTGCAACCCAGAGAGAGGCAGGGGTGAGGGAGGGAGGGGGGATGGGGGAGGAAGGGGGAGGACAGAGAGAGAGGAGAGAGAGAGGGGGGGGGGATGATGGAGAGAGAGTAGTGAGAGAGGGTGAGTCAGAGAGTAGAGAGAGGGGAAGGGAGGAGAGAGTAGGGAGAGAGGGGGAGGGAGGGAGAACAGACAGACAGACAGAGATGCTCTCGTTCTACTGCCATATTTCACTGTGAACCTGCAAACTCACTCCACAGTTTTGCTCCATGCTGGCGGGTCGCTCATGGTCATGAAGACACAATTGGACAGGATGGTCACCATGATAAACATGCTGAATAATGTACACAGGTGTTAAAGAACAACTGCTGCAATGTGGAAGCTGTTCTGTCCCACTTCTACACAGACACACACAGAGAGAGAAACGGACAGACAGACAGACAGACACACAGACAGACACACACACAGACAGACACACACACAGACACACAGAGAGAGAAACAGACAGACAGACAGACAGACACACACACAGACAGACAGACACACAGACAGACAGACAGACAGACAGACAGACACACAGACAGACACACAGACAGACACACAGACAGGCACACAGAGAGAGAAACAGACAGACAGACAGACAGACACACAGACAGACACACACACAGACACACACAGAGACAGACAGACAGACAGACACACACACAGACACACAGAGAGAGAAACAGACAGACAGACAGACAGACACACAGACACACAGACACACAGACACACAGAGAGAGAAACAGACAGACAGACAGACACACACACAGACAAAGAGAGAGACAGACAGACAGACAGACACACAGAGAGACAGACACACATACAGACACACACACACACAGACACACAGAGAGAGAAACGGACAGACAGACAGACACACACAGACACACAGAGAGAGAAACAGACAGGCAGACAGACAGACAGACAGACAGACACACACACACACACACACACACACACACACACACAGACACACAGAGAGAGAAACAGACAGACAGACAGACAGACACACACACACACAGACACAGAGAGAAACGGACAGACAGACAGACACACAGAGAGACAGACACACATACACACACACACACACACACACACACACACACACATAGAGATACTTCAAAGTATAATTACAATACCTCATCAAACCTTGACATGCATATCTCAATGCTACCGTTACGTATGGACACATACATACAGTTTAACCATGTCTAGGTGCACACATACTGTACGACGTTTCAAGTATTTATAGACTGTTTCTAAAGAGATATTCATGACAGGATGGTATGTCGGAGATATGCCATTCATGACAGGACGTTTCTAAAAGAATCTGAGGCCATGTTAGATAGGGCCTTGCAGCATGTCGACATGAGAAAGACGTGTAAAGGATATGAATGTATGAGGATCTTGATGGCTCCTCTGCGTACAACACTGAAAGGGGACAGCAGGTAACAGGCTGGCTCCGCGTTGAACCTGAAGATGGTGTTTCCCTTGGTGATCACGATGAACGTCTGGAACAGCACGCACGCACGCACGCGCGCACACATGAACATGTAAACAAATCGAAATGATTCGAGAACTTTTTACTGATGTAATTGGACACACGACAGTGATATCTCTTTACGGTACAAAGTAGGCCATGACTTCTAATAACCAGAAGACGGTATTAAACCTTATTGTTTTGTTAAAACTGACGCGGGCAGGTTTTGCCAAGCTAATTATTTCTGCTTATATCTCAACCCTTACTTCAACACCACTCCCATAAAACACGAATGCGCTCAGGACAAGTCAGGTTGATCCACGAGACAACCGCACCGTTTTAGTGATGACACCGCAAGTTGCATTCACATCAACACACTCAACTTAACATGATGAATTAAACATGGATAACGTTAGTACTTCTCGGTACTTTCAAACTAGCGTGTTAGCATTGTGAAATTCTCTAATAGTTTTAACCTATTAGGATTGTATTTGACTGACTTTCTGTGATTGGTAGTAAGGGTCAAGTTCCTCCAATGGTGTGTTGAAGAGCTCAGGGGGCGGGTCTCCGTAGATAAAGGGGAGGGTCTTTCCTGCCTCGAGGTCGCTGGTTGGCTTAGGCAAGTCCTCCTCTGCCACCTCGAGACGAAAGGAAATAAAGCTCGTGAGAGGGGAGGGGCGAACATGGCAGCATTTAACAGAGTGTATAGTCCTCAAATTCTCATCAATGATGCAAACTTTTTTCTTTTTTTCCGAAAATATTCGTTCAGAATTTCGAAAATCGATTTTTTCTATCTCACACTCAGAACATGACACAAAGGGTGTCTAGTCTTAACAAGACACCTTTTGAAAATGTTCTAGACAACATAAATTGTGTGTGTCTGCATGGGCATACTGGTGTGTGTACGTATGCATGTGTATGTATGTCTGTGTGTGCATGTGTGTGTCTGTGTGAGTGTGTGTATGTGCATGAGTGTGTGTGTCTGCATGAGTGTGTGTAAGTGTGTGTCTGCATGAGTGTGTGTAAGTGTGTGTGTGTGTGTGTCTACATGTGTGCACGTGTGTGTGTGTGTGTGTGTGTGTGTCTGTGTGTGAGTGTGTGTGTGTGTGAGTGTGTGTGTGTGTGCATGAGTGTGTGTGTCTGTGTGTGTGTCTGTCTGTGTGTGTGAGTTTGTGTGTGTGTGTGTGTCTGTGTGTGTGTCTGTGTGTGTGTCTGTGTGTGTCTGTGTGTGTGTGTGTGTCTGTGTGTGTGTGCGTGGTGGTGTAAGTGCATAGTGTGTGAGATGTGTGTGAGTGTGTGTGGTGAGTGTGTTGTGCTGGTTGT
The DNA here is from genome assembly GCA_036571765.1 of Plecoglossus altivelis. Lineage (NCBI taxonomy): Eukaryota > Metazoa > Chordata > Actinopteri > Osmeriformes > Plecoglossidae > Plecoglossus > Plecoglossus altivelis. The sequence goes on along the minus strand of BROE01000018.1, from coordinate 1,174,590 downwards.
GTGTGTGAGTGTGTGTGTGTGAGTGTGTGTGTGTGTCGTGTCTGTGTGTGTGTGTGTGTGAGTGTGTGTGAGTGAGTGTGTGTTGTGTGGTGGTCTGGTGTGTGTGTGTGGTTGTGTGTCTGTGTGTGCTGTGGTGTTGTGAGTGTGTTGAGTGAGTGTGTGTGTGTGTGTTGTGTGGTGTGTGGTGAGTGTGTGTGTGTGTGTGTGAAGTGTGGTGTGGTGTGTGGTGGTGTGGTGTGTGTGTGTCCATGTTCCACCTCGATGTTTTGAGTCTTCTTCCTCTCTTGCTCGACGGCCTCCTCAGCCGCACGCCGCTCGATCTCTGCCAGAGAGGCGGGGCTGAAGGGCCGGAACACCTCTGTGCCAATCGGAGGAAGCAGGGCGGCCATCTTGGCATCCTGCAAGGCCAAGCCACTCACCACACCCGGGTCTCTTAGCAACGGACTGCAAGAAGGGGGGGGGGTCGGCGGGGGGGGGAGAGAGAGAGAGAGAGAGAGTGAGGAGGGTTGTAGGGGAAGGGAGAAGGGAGGGAGGTTAGCGGGGTGGGAGGGGAAGGGAGAGGGGAGGGAGGGGAAGTGAAGGGAGATGGAGGGGGTGTAGGGGAAGAGAGAGAGGGAGGGAGGGGAGTATAGGGGGAGGGAGAGAGAGGGAGGGAGGGAAGTGTAGGGAAAGGGAGAGAGGGAGGGGGTGTAGGGGAAGGGAGAGAAGGAGGGAGGGAGGGAGGGGGTGTAGGGGAAGGCAGTTGGGATAAAAAAGAAAAAACGAAAAAAGGGATGGTGGAGGAGGAGAATGATTAGGGATTGGGAAAGACAGAATGAAAGGAAAAACAAGGAGGAAGGACAGAGAATCTAATCTAAATCTTAATCTTTTTAATCCGTGTCGTTCTGGACTGTCTGGAAGCTAATAGAGCCAACATGGCCCAAGTTCATCCACTTACAACCAGGAATGATAACTTTGTTTTTTTTAGAAAACATCTCATTCTGCACAAAATATCAGTAATTCCTCTAATCAAGATCACAATAAAATTCAAGAAGCCTCAAATCTTATTTGAAACATTTCTTCTTCCGAAAAGACAATTTGTCCACTGACTAAAAGATTTAAAATAAATGGAAAAAATATATATACATGTGTTCAACTTTTATTAAAAGTGACATTTTCTAATTCCTTTTATAAAATTACAATGACAACAAGTTGAAACACAAAGAGGAAAGTATATGAAGTTCAAGTATCTGAAGTTAAACTGAGACTTACAGTAGATGAGGACATATTTTTTGAGGTCCAGTTTTCTTAAGACAGCGCTGTGCAGTCAAGCGACGCAATCTGGCTAAGAAGTCTAATAAGGAGCCCTTTCGTGTCGGCATAGCGACGGTGGCACAGCAAGTCTCTCTTTAGTATCTCCCTCAATCGAAACAACCTCACTAAAGAATCTCTCTTTACAGGAAGGATTTCTCCCTGGCCAGTCTCTCTCTGGTCTCTCCCTGGCTAGTCTCCGGTCTCTTCCCGGCCAGTCTCTCTCTCAGGTCTCTCCCTGGCTTGTCTCTCTCTGGTCTCTCCCTGGCCAGTCTCTTTCTGGTCTCTCCCTGGCTAGTCTCTCTCTGGTCTCCCCCTGGCTAGTCTCTCTCTCAGGTCTCTCCCTTGTTAGTCTCTCTCTGGTCTCTCCCTGGCTAGTCTCTCTCCGGTCTCTCCTTGGCCAGTCTCTCTGGTCTCTCCCTGGCTAGTCTCAAGTCTCTCCTTGGCTAGTCTCTCTCTGGTCTCTCCCTGGCTAGTCCACGGTCTCTCCCCGGCCAGTCTCTCTCTCCAGTCTCTCCTTGGCTAGTCTCTCTGGTCTCTCCCTGGCCAGTCTCTCTCTGGTCTCTCCCTGGCTAGTCTCCAGTCTCTCCCTGGCTAGTCTCTCTCTGGTCTCTCCCTGGCCAGTCTCTCTCTGGTCTCTCCCTGGACAGTCTCTCTCTCTCTGGTCTCTCTTCACAAGCGCAATGTTTTTCTCTTTTCTATTTCCCTGCCTCTGGTCTCTCTCTGGTCTCTCTCTCTAGGGTTCACTTGCGTCTTGTCTCTCTCTCTGCTACTGTGATTCTGAAGGGGCTGCTAGTTCACTTGTATTGTACGGAACAGTGTGAAACGAACGAACAAACTAAATCTAGAATTCAGCAGAGTTAAAACAAGGCTTTCGTTGTCTGAGTTCGTTCATCCCAGAATGTCTCTCCATTCCTTCTTTTCTCTCTTTGTCCTTCTTTCTTTTTTTCTCGCTCGCTCTATCTCTTTCTTTTTTTTTCTTACTCTCGATCTTTCTCTTTCTCACATTTTTCTCCCAAAGAAAGATTTTGTGCTGCTGTTTGTAAGAAGAGTCTGTCTCCTATGGTGGTTTAATGTTACAGACACACACTCACGTGCACACACTCACGTGCACACACTCACTCACACATTCTCAAAACAACAGACTGAAAGAGGCATCCCATAATTTTGGAGTTGTTTTTTAACTATGCCTCAGATAGTGTTGGGCGTTTGTGACACACAAGGAGCGTGTTTTGAGAGCATACCATCACATGTACCATGTTTAGTGAGAGCATACCATCACATGTACCATGTTTAGTGAGAGCATACCATCACATGTACCATGTTTAGTGAGAGCATACCATCACATGTACCATGTTTAGTGAGAGCATACCATCACATGTACCATGTTTAGTGAGAGCATACCATCACATGTACCATGTTTAGGTCAGAACGTCCTGTGAATAAAATTCTTCTGCTGTTCATTTGCCATATCAGTCAAAGGATCAATAGAGATGTAGGACAGCCCTCCCTCTCTTGCTGTGGGTGTGTGTGTGTGTGTGTGTGTGTGTGAGTGTGTGTGTGTGTGTGTGTGGGTGTGTGTGTGTGTGTGGGTGTGTGTGTGGGTGTGTGAGTGGTTGTTTGTGTGTGTGTGGGTGGGTGTGTGTGTGTGTGTGTGTACACACACACCCTCTCTCTTACACACACTCTCTTACACATACAGATTCTCTCCCTCTCTCACACATTCTCTCTCCAACAGACACCCCCCCTCCCTTATGCTCTCTCTCGTACATACACACACTCTCTCTAACACACACATAAACACTCTCTCTCCAACACACACATACACACTCTCTCTTACACACTCTCTCTCTAACACACACATACACACTCTCTCTTACACACTCTCTCTCTAACACACACATACACACTGTCTCTTACACACTCTCTCTCCAACAGACACACACTCTCTCTCTCTCTCTCCCTCTCTCTTAAACTCTTTCTCTTGCTCTTACACATCTCTTTCCCTCTTCCTGCTTAATGGTTTCCTGTCCAACAGTTGGTTGCACCTGCATCTTGAGCGTGAGCGGTGAGATGAGAGAGGACCAGGGGTCAGGGGAGGAGTGACAGAACATCACCAGGAATGAGCAGGGAGGGGCGTGGAGGTTATGATGTGTGTGTGAGGGGTGGGGGTGGGGGGGGTGGAAGGGGGGTGCGGAACACACCCTGTGGTTGTCATGACGGCAGCCCTGCCCAGCTGCTGCAGAACATCTTGGGCAGGTGTTGAGTTACCAGCCCACAGATGACTCGGCTCATTCCACCAACACTATTCCTTGCTCTCCTCACGCCTTTCCTCCCTCCCCCTCTCTTTCTCTCTTCCTTCTCCTCCATCTCTCCTTCTTCCTCCCTCCCTCCCTCCCTTTCTCTCCTTCCTACTCCCTCTCACCTTTTCTATCCCTCCTCCTCCTTCTCCCTCTCTCCTTCTCCCTCCGTCCCTCCCTTCCTCCCTTCCACCTTTTCTATCCCTCCTCCTCCCTCTCTCCTTCTCCCTCCCTCCCTCTCTCATTCTCTCTCCCTCCGTCTCAATCCTTCCTCTCTCTTCCTCTCTCCCCTCACTGTCTCTCTCTCTCTCTCTCTCTCTCTCTGTAGATACCAGCATCGCTAACTTTCTCTTCCCTTCTCCATCTTCTCCTCCTCACCCTGTGACACCATGTTACTGCTGCTGTTTAGAAACCACATATCTAGCATCTAAACAGCAGCAGGCAGCCAAGTTGTCCAGGACGGATCAGTCGTGTTCAGATGTCCATGCTGCCAACATCACTTCCAGGATGGCTCCTATGGTTGCCACACATCAGGACATCATCAGGACCAAAAGACTATCTGGTCAAAACTATCCTAGACCACCTCGGAAAAGTTACCGGACCACCATAATCCTAATCGTGGCTGTTCGTCTTGTTTGGTTCACACTTGGTGTAAGTGCTGTCCACGAACATAGTAATGGACATGGCAGTAATGTCCACTGCAGTAATGTCCACTGCAGTACTGTCCACTGCAGTAATGTCCACTGCAGTAATGTCCACTGCAGTACTGTCCACTGCAGTACTGTCCACTGCAGTACTGTCCACTGCAGTAATGTCCACTGCTGTCCTGCCAGGTTGTCCTGCCAGGATCCTGTCTCACACTGCAGACGGATCAAATCTCTTCCCTCTCTTTATGCAAGCCTCAGCCTTCTCTTCAACACACAAAATCACAGTACACACACATGTAGACCACTCTCTCTCGCACACACATACACACACACAGACGGACACACACACACTCACTCTCGCACGCACGCACGCACGTGAGAGACACGCGCATATAGACAAACACACGCTTGCACGCAACACACACACATACCGAGGCACGCAACACACACACACGCACACAGACACACACACACACACAGACACACACAAAGACACACACATGTAGACCACTCTCTCTCGCACTCACTCAATCACACACACACTCACACACACACACACATACGACAGACCACGACAGACACACCACCACACACACAACACACAGACAGATGAACACACACCACACACACAAACAATTATCAGACAGACAACCACACACACAACACCACACACCACACACAACAATCACAGACACCACACACACCCACACACACCCACACCAACACACACATACACACACACACACACCCACACACACCACCACAGCACCACACCACAACACCACACCACAACAACCCACCACCACAAACATAGACACACGGGACACACACACACCAAACATACGACACCCCACACCAACAACGACACACACCAGCACACCATACAGACAAGACAGACAGGACACACACTCCACACACACACCCACACACACCCACAACACAACACACACACCATACAAGACAGACAGACAACCCACATCACACACCACACACACACAACACCCACAACACACAGACACACACACCACACACATACAGACAGACACACACAGGCTGTTGATTCACTTCAGCAGGAAGACTTAGCAGTACTTATTGTGTTACTGTCTACTGGCCAGAACCTTTGAAGATGTCAAGGACTCTCATTGGTTGCTGCCAGTTTCTGATGCGTTATAATTGGCCAGTCAACTTGTTGACACTTCTCACAGTGTGTATCAGATCTTCTGTTTAGACAGCTGTTGACTGTACTCAACTACCTGGGCAACTATTTTAACTTGTTAGTCTAGTTAGCTTGACCTAACTACTTGGTTATCTGTTTACTGAACTATCTAGATAACTAATCACCTGGCTAAGTTGCAGACGCTAATGTTTGTGAGGGTCTGGAGACCACTGAAACAGGGGGAGGGGGGGAAGGAGAGAGGAGGAGGGAGGGAGGGAAGGAGGGAGGGAAGGAAAGGAAGGAAGGGAGAGAGAGAGGGTAGGGAGGGAGGGAGGGAAGGAAGGAAGGAAGGAAGGAAGAAAGGAAGGAAGGGAGAGAGAGGGGAGGGGGGATGGAGGGAAGCAAGGAAGGAAGCAAGGAAGGAAGGGAGAGAAAGGGGAGAAGGGAGGGAAGGAGGGTAGGAAGGAAGTAAGGAAGGGAGAGAAAGGGGAGAAGGGAGGGAGGGAAGGAAGGAAGGGAGAGAGAGGGGAGGAGGAAGGGATGGAGGGAAGGAAGGAAGAAGGGAGGGGGGAGGGAGGGAAGGAAGGAAACGAAAGAGGGGAGGAGGGAAGGAGGGATGGAAGGAAGGGAGAGAGAGGGGAGGGGGGAGGGAGAGAAGGAAGGAAGGAAGGGAGGGAGAGAGAGAAGGGGGTGGGAGGGAGGGAAGGAAGGAAGTATTTAGAAATGTATTTAGAATTTAAACATGCATTTAGAAACGATTTTGGAAAAGGTAAAGAAGGGGTGAGCTAAGGTGTGTGTGTGTGTTTTAGGAGACTTGGAAGAGTGTTTACATGTGTGAGCGTGTGTGAGCGTGTGTGTGTGTGTGTGAGAGAGAGAGAGAGAGAGAGAGAGAGAGAGAGAGAGAGAGAGAGAGAGGCACAGCATGTGTCCATGAGTGTAGATTCTTGAGGACACACTAAATTATGTTTATGGTGCTGTTAAGTACGTGAGAATCGTGAGAGCGATCCGTTTCTGAGAATCAGATGAGGGGTCATCACCCATAGCCTCACCTTTAACCTGACTCTCACCCCTCTCCTCACCCCTCTCCTCACCCCTCTCCTCACCCACATCCTCACCCTTTCTGTCATCGACACTGTCACCCTCATAATCACTCTCCATGTCACCCTTATCCTCACCCTCTCACATAGCCTCACCCTCCCTTTCAACCCACCCTCACCCTTGAAATCACTGTCACCTTTACTGTCTGTCTACTATCTTTCTCTCTGTGTCTGGCATTGTATTTCTCTCTCTCTCGCTCTCTCTCTCTCTCTCTCTCTTTCTCTCTGTGTCTGGCATTGTATTTCTCTCTCTCTCTCTCTCTCTCTCTCTCTCTCTCTCTCTCTGTGTGTTTGCCTCTCCCCTCTCTTTTGTCTCGCTCTCTCTTTTTCTCTCTTTCTCTCTCTGTTTATGTCTCTCTCCCTCTGTCTCCCTGTCTCCCTCTCTCTCTCTCTGTCTCCCTCTCTCTTTCTCTGTCTCTCTGTCTCCCTCTGTCTATCTCCCTCTCTCGGTCTCTCTCTCTCTCTCTCTGCCTCTCTCTTTTTCTGTCTCTCTCTCCCTCTCTCTCCCTCTCTCTGTCTCCCTCTCTATCTATCTCTCCCTCTCTCTCTCTCCCTCCCTCTCTCTCCCTCTCTTTGTCTCTCTCTGTCTCCCTCTATCTCTCTCTCTGTCTCTCTGTCTCTCTGTCTTAGACTGGGATGGGGTGCAGAAGATTTATAGATTAAACATGTCAACATGCAAGGGTTATTGTGACGAGGAAAATTATTTAAGAGGCAGGGTGGTGGGCAAGGAAGGGGGAGAGGAGGGGGGATAAGCAGGGGGGGAGGGGGACAGGAAGGGGAAGTAACGCCTGCCACTGTAGCCTTCTCGGGATGCCAGGGGGGGAGGGTACTGCTATCTGGATGTCCTGGTCTGCAGCTCGCTCTCTCTCACTTTCTCTCTCATTCAATCTCTACCACTCTCTCTCTCTCACTTTCTCTCTCATTCAATCTCTACCTCTCTCTCGCTCTCTCTCTCTCACTTTCTCTCTCATTCAATCTCTACCTCTCTCTCTCTCTCTCTCACTTTCTCTCTCATTCAATCTCTACCTCTCTGTCTCTCTCACTTTCTCTCTCATTCAATCTCTACCTCTCTCTCTCTCTCTCACTTTCTCTCATTCAATCTCTACCTCTCTCTCTTGCTCTCTCTTTCTCATTCAATCTCTAACTCTTCCTCTCTCCCTTTCTCCCTTTCTCTATACCTCTCTCTCTCCCTCCGTCCCTCCATCTCTCTTTCTTTTTCTCTCTCTTTCTACCCCTCCCTCCTCTCCCTCTCTCTTTCTCTCTCCCTACTCTATATGTGTTTACATACATGCATTCATATTTGACCTCTATATATATCTATGTCTCTCTCTCTCTCCCGCTCTCTAAATGTATATATTTACGTCTCTGTCATCTGCACCTACCTATATGTCAGTCAGCCCCTGTCAGTTCCCCCTAGCGACCACCTGTCAATCAGCTCCTGTCAGTTACCCCTAGCGACCACCTGTCAGTCAGCTCCAGGGTTCTAGAAGGTCGGATAGTTCTGACAGGCTCTCCAGCAACCCCTGATAAACGACATGAGCTCTATGACATCATCTCCTTCCGTCACCACATCCTGTAGGCCGGAACATGCCGGTTGGCCGGCGGTCCTTGTTAGGCCCGGAGGAGCGGACCCACCAGGAGACAGAGGGTCACACCTCCACAGCATGTCACCCGGGCACTTGTCACTACGATAACGGGCGCCACACAGCATGCTGGGAGCGTGGCGAGCCGGGAGAGGGGGGACGGCCGGGGGAATGGGGGGGAGAGGCGGAGGGGGAATGGGGGGGAGAGGCGGAGGGTGGATGGGGGGGAGAGGCGAAGGGTGGATGGTTGAGGGAGAATTGGGAGAAAGTTGAGGTTGAGGGTGGAGGGGCGAGTGTGAGAATGTAAACTGGACAAATTGAGGGATTAGGGTTAGGATGGCTATAAGGGGAGAGGGGAGAGAAAGACAGGGAGAGAGAGAGAGAGGGGAGATAGACAGTGAGAGGGGTAGAGAGATAGAGAGAGACCGTGTAGAGAGAGAGAGGGGGTAGAGAGAGAGAGGGGTGGAGGGTAAAAGAGAGAGAGTGAGAGAGCGAGGGGGGGTTAGAGAATGTGAGAGAGGGTGTATAGAGAGAGAGAGGGGTAGAGAGAGAAAAAGAGGGAAGAGAGTGAGAGAGCGAGGGAGAGTGTAGAGAGTGAGAGAGAGAGCGAGGGTGTAGAGAGTGTGAGAGAGAGGGAGGGTGTAGAGAGTGAGAGAGAGAGGGAGGGTGTAGAGAGTGAGAGAGAGGGAGGGTGTAGAGAGTGAGAGAGAGAGGGAGGGTGTAGAGAGTGTGAGAGAGAGGGAGGGTGTAGAGAGTGAGAGAGAGGGAGGGTGGAGAGAGAGAGAGAGAGAGGGAGGGTATAGAGAGTGAGAAAGAGAGGGGTGGGGGTTAGAGAAGGCTCATCCAGCGAGGGTTGAATGACATGCTTTTAGTTTGCTACTGTAACTGACTGATGTCAGAGGAGGGTATGTGTGCCTACTGCTTTTCTCTCTCTCTCTTTCTCAAGTCCTACTCCTTCCCTCCATTTCCCTCAATCCCTCAATCCCTCCCTCCATCTTTCTTTCTTGCTCACTTCCTCCCTATCTCTCTCTCATAAATGCACGTTTTCCACACTCCCTTCAGACGCTCTCTCACCCTCTTTCTATCCTCTCCTTCCTCCCTCCCTCCCTCCCTCCCTCTCCTTCCTCTCTCATCTCCTCCCTCCTTCTCCCTATTTTCTACTTCCTCCCTTCCTCCCTCCCCCCTCCCTCCTTGTCAGTGCTGGTATCTCCTCTGTCTCTTCAACACCCTGTCACCTCCAGCTCTCCTCTCAAGCTCTTCAGACACACCTACCCGAGCGTTCCCTCTGTGGGGGATGGCTGGACAAAGAATGCTGGTACGAAGAACGTGTCACATGTCAAGGAGCTGCCTTGGCCTTGCAGGGTGTGTTCCCTTAACGTGGAGACCCGGACCAGAGTCTAAACTAG
>BROE01000018.1:1147611-1155111 GCA_036571765.1 Plecoglossus altivelis | reverse complement strand
TCCACCCCCCGCGGCGAGATGAAGATAAGCTACGCCCAGTGTGGTGATGTCATGAGGGCGTTGGGGCAGAATCCTACCAACTCTGAGGTCATGAAGGTGCTGGGCAAGCCCAAACCTGAGGGTCAGTGCGATTGGTCCGTTCATGCTTGAGGGTCAATATGATTGGTCCGTTCATGCTTGAGGATCAATATGATTGGTCTGTTCATGCATGAGGGTCAATATGATCTGACCTCTCCCTCCCTCTCCCCCTCCCTCTCCCTCACTCTCCCTCTCTCTCCCTCTCCCTCCCTCTCCCTCTCCCCCCCTCTCTCCCTCCATCAGACATGAACACTAAGATGATCGACTTCGAGACCTTTCTTCCGATGTTCCAGCACGTGTCCAAGTCCAAGGACCAGGGCACCTTCGAGGACTTTGTTGAGGGCCTGCGAGTCTTCGACAAGGAGGGAAACGGCACAGTGATGGGGGCGGAGCTACGCCACGTCCTCGCCACTCTAGGTCTGACCCCGCCCTTACAACGTATCTGACTCCTCCCACAATCAAATACTCCGCTGAGGAAAATAAAATATTCAGTCTCTCTGCTCCCCTTGAAGTTAAATCGAATTCGAGCTTGCATGATCCGGCTGGTACAGCACACCTAAATTCTAGAGGTTCTAGAATGATCGTACGTCGTACTTCAGAATCGGAGTGAAGTGATCGGAACAGCAATGTTTGAGACATGCTAACACGTGCTGTCATGCAGGGGAGAGAATGTCCGAAAAGGAGGTGGAGCTTCTTATGGGAGGACAGGAAGATGGCAGCGGCTGCATCAACTACGAAGGTACTGAGACAACGCTACAGCTACTGCAGTACTGCTAATACGCTACAGCTACTGCAGTACTGCTAATACGCTACTGCTACTGCAGTACTGCTAATACGCTACAGCTACTGCAGTACTGCTAATACGCTACAGCTACTGCAGTACTGCTAATATGCTACAGCTACTGCAGTACTGCTAATACGCTACAGCTACTGTAGTACTGCTAATACGCTACAGCTACTGCAGTACTGCTAATACGCTACAGTTACTGCAGTACTGCTAATACGCTACAGTTACTGCAGTACTGCTAATACGCTACAGCTACTGCAGTACTGCTAAGATGTTACAGCTACTGCAGTATTGCTAATACGCTACTGCTACTGCAGTACTGCTAATACGCTACAGCTACTACAGTACTAATATACTACTAGCACTAACATACTACTAGTACAGTACTGAGAACTTGCTATACAATCTTTAACTTCCCATTCAATTTTGCCTCCCTCCCTCCCTCCTCTCTCATATCTCTAATGGTCTCTCTACCTCTCTCTCTCCTCCTGTGACATATCTCTAATGGTCTCTCTACCTCTCTCTCTCCTGTCGCATATCTCTTATGGTCTCTCCTCCTCTCTCATACTCTAATGGTCTCTCTACCTCTCTCCTGTCGTATATCTCTAATGGTCTCTCTACCTCTCTCTCCTCCTGTCGAATATATCTAATGGTCTCTCTACCTCTCTCATACTCTAATGGTCTCTCTACCTCTCTCTCTCCTCCACTCTCTTTCAGCCTTCGTCAAGCACATCATGGCAGGGTGAAGAAGCATGCGTCTGTTCCTCCCGCTTCAGATGAAGTTCTCCTCTTCTCTGCTTCTCTTCCTCCCTCAAGATCTCCTCACCCACACGACTCTCCCCTCCGTCTCGTCCCCTCTCCACTCCTCCACTGTTTCGAAAGTGTGTGTGTGTGTGGATAAGTGTGTGTGTGGATAAGTGTGTGTGTGTGTCTGTCCTCTGACAGGATGAGGAGTATACTTGGTCGTGTCTCTCCACTGTTCCCTCGTTCGGAGGTCTTATTTATCGACGTCAGCACCACGTCACGACAACGTTTCAACAATAAATAAAAAAAACGGTTGTGTCAAACGCGCCTGACGTGTGAAAGTCTGTGTTACCGTGACGACAGCGTCTTGGCGGGTCAGGTGATCTCGGATGTCCTGAGTCTAGCTGAGTTAGCTGGAGTTAGCTCAGGTTACCTGGAGTTAGCTGACTGGGCTGGGTTTACTAAGGTTAGGTGAGTTAGCTACAGTTAGTTGGAGTTAGCTGAGTTAGCTTGCTGAGTTAGCTATAGTTAGCTGAGTTAGGTGGAGTTAGCTAGGACTTTCTGAGTTAGCTAGAGTTAGCTAGAGTTAGCTAGAGTTAGCTAGTTAGCATCACAGAAACGGCTCCTCAGATACAAGCTTGCTGCCTTGACAACAAGACGGAGACACATGAACACACACACACACACACAAAAACACACACACAAACACTTACAAACACACACACACACAAACACACGAACACCTATGCTCACACGTACACATGTTTATATAGATACACACAAACCGTATGTATCCGAGAGAGAGGGAGGCTGGGGAGAGAGAGAGGCTGGGGGGAGAGAGAGAGGCTGGGGAGAAAGAGAGAGACTGGGGAGAGAGAGAGCCTGGGGAGAGAGAGAGGCTGGGGAGAGAGAGAGGCTGGGGGGAGAGAGAGAGGCTGGGGGGAGAGAGAGGGAGGCTGGGGAGAGAGAAGGAGGCTGGGGGGAGAGAGGGAGGCTGGGGCGAGAGGGAGGCTGGGGAGAGAGGGAGGCTTGGGGGAGAGAGAGAGGGAGGCTGGGGGGAGAGAGAGGCCGGGGCATTGATGCTGGGGGAGGCAGGGGGATGGGCGGGTGAAGATGTTTTCATTGCTGCTGTGAAGCATCCAAACTTGTCTAGGAGAGCTGAGAGCATCAGGCGCTCTGAAGTCTCTGGGACAGCTGCTAAGATCGGTGATACTCCCAAAGCCGCTACCTAGGCAACGATACGAAGATGCAGCTGCTGACCACACACACACACACAGACAGGCAAGCATGTACACACACACGCACACACACACACACACATAGAGAGGCAAGCATGTAAACACACACTCTCTCTCTCTCACACACACACACACACATACACACACACAGACAGGCAAGCATGTAAACACAGACACTCACTCACACACACACACACACTCACACACACACACACACACACAGACAGGCAAGCATGTACAAGAATGTCCTTCTTATAGGAGGTTATCCAAACAGTTTATTCTGACAAAACTTTGACAGTGGTCAGAGCTTAACTTCTCATAAACCACCATGCCCTATGTGTGTGTTGACACAGTGACACGCTTTGTGCGTGTGTGTGTACGTGTGTGTGTGTGTGTGTGTGTTGACACAGGGACACACCCTGTGTGTGTGTGTGTGTGTTGACACAGGGATGCCCGCAAGCAGGATCTTATTCACACATCCTTAGTGTGATCATGCCCAGCTGTTGCTCTCTCTGTGTCCTTGTGCACAGAGAGAGAGAGAGAGAGAGAGAGAGAGAGAGACGATAGAAGGAGAGGAGAGACGAAGAGAATGAGGGAAAGAGAGGGACAGAAAGACAGACAGACAAAAAGAAGAGAGAGAGAGAGGGGTGGGAGGGAGAGAGACAGGGAGAGGACAGAGAGAAGAGAGAGCAGAAGAGACAGAGAGAGACTAGACAGTCGCGCTAGAGACAGAGAGAAGGAGGTGAGAGAGGAGGGAAGGAGGGAGGAGAGAAGAGGGGAGGAGAGAGAGAGGGAAGGGAGAGAGAGAGGAGAGAGAGGAAAGAGGGAGAGAGCGAGAGGGGGAGGAGAGAAGAACAGGACACACCGAAATCAACTGTTTGCTAAGATGCACTCTGTTGGCATAGAAAGATGGAATCATGGGAGGGCCAAAATCCTCGTCCATGCAGGGCTTCCCATAGTATGTGTGTGTGCTTGGGTGGTGTGTGTTTGTGTAAATATGTGTGTGTGTGTGTGTGTGTGTGTGTGTGTGTGTGTGTGTGTGTGTGTGTGTGTGTGTTGAGTGATGTGAGCTGAGTGTGTGACTGACATCTAATGCCAGACAATCCTCTGGACAATAGCCTTGGCCAGTAAACTCTCTCTAACTGACGCCCCTCGCCACCTGTCCAGGAATAAACTCGGACCCGATGGATCTGGGAGTGGTGGTGGTGTGTGTGTGTGTGTGTGTATGCGCTTCTTGTCTGTGTGTGTGTGTGGTATTCAGCTTCTTGTCTGTGTGTGTGTAGATGTCAGCTTTTGGTCTGTGTGTGTGTGGTGTTGTGTGTGTGTGGTGTGTGTGGGCGTACTGGCGGGTGTGTGCTGTGGTGTGTGTGCTACTACACACTAGTGTGTGTAACGTGTGGTGTGCTGTTGTGTGTGTGTGTGCATACTGCGGCTGTTAGTCTGTGTGTGTGGGTCTTACACACACAGTGTGTGTGTGCTAGTCAGTGTGTGTGTGTGTGTGTGTGTGTGTGTGTGGGTGTTGGGGAGCTTAAGGGATGGCAGTGAAAGGGGAGGACAGACGTTCCTAACATGTCTGCAGTCAGAGCTGTCCGAGGCAGGTTAGCGGTTAGCGGTAGCATGACGGAAGACAGCAGTCAGACCCTGTAAATACCTGCAGGCTGTCTGGACGCCAGCCACACCGCAAACACTAGGAAACGCCACTCTGGGAAGGCTAGGAGGTAGGAGGGAAGGCTAGGGGGTAGGAGGGAAGGCTAGGGGGTAGAGGCCAGGCTAGGAGGTAGGAGGGAAGGCCAGGAGGTAGGAGAGAAAGCTAGGAGGTAGGAGGGAAGGCTAGAAGGTAGGAGGGAAGGCTAGGAGGTAGGAGGGAAGGCCAGGAGGTAGGAGGGAAGGCTAGGAGGTAGGAGGGAAGGCTAGGAGGTAGGATGGAAGGCTAGGAGGTAGGAGGGAAGGCTAGGGGGTAGGAGGGAAGGCTAGGAGGTAGGAGGGAAGGCTAGGAGGTAGGAGGGAAGGCTAGGGGGTAGGAGGGAAGGCTAGGAGGTAGGAGGGAAGGCTAGGAGGTAGGAGGGAAGGCTAGGGGGTAGGAGGGAAGGCTAGGGGGTAGAGGCCAGGCTAGGAGGTAGGAGGGAAGGCTAGGGGGTAGGAGGGAAGGCTAGGAGGTAGGAGGGAAGGCTAGGAGGTAGGAGGGAAGGCCAGGAGGTAGGAGGGAAGGCTAGGAGGTAGGAGGGAAGGCTAGGAGGTAGGAGGGAAGGCTAGGGGGTAGAGGCCAGGCTAGGAGGTAGGAGGGAAGGCCAGGAGGTAGGAGGGAAGGCTAGGAGGTAGGAGAGAAGGCTAGGAGGTAGGAGGGAAGGCTAGGAGGTAGGAGGGAAGGCTAGGAGGTAGGAGAGAAGGCTAGGAGGTAGGAGGGAAGGCCAGGAGGTAGGAGGGAAGGCTAGGAGGTAGGAGGGAAGGCTAGGAGGTAGGAGGGAAGGCTAGGAGGTAGGAGGGAAGGCTAGGAGGTAGGAGGGAAGGCCAGGAGGTAGGAGGGAAGGCTAGGAGGTAGGAGGGAAGGCTAGGAGGTAGGAGGGAAGGCTAGGAGGTAGGAGAGAAGGCTAGGAGGTAGGAGGGAAGGCCAGGAGGTAGGAGAGAAAGCTAGGAGGTAGGAGAGAAGGCTAGGAGGTAGGAGGGAAGGCCAGGAGGTAGGAGGGAAGGCCAGGAGGTAGGAGAGAAGACTAGGAGGTAGGAGGGAAGGCTAGGAGGTAGGAGGGAAGGCTAGGAGGTAGGAGGGAAGACTAGGGAGCAACGTCAAAGGCTGACCAGGTAGTGCGGTTTGATTGACCAGGAGACAAGAGAGGGAGTCAATACTGACCATTTCATGACTTTAACCACTATAATACAGTTGGAACTACGTACTTCTTATCCTTCATCTTTACTGCAGTCTCTATTTTCAGACTTTACACGTAGTAAGACAAGCATACCCACATATAGGCCTGCTGGAAATGGCAGGTAGGGATTAAAGTGGCTCAGGAGGTCTAAGGGAAGACTAGGGTATCTCCTGACTGGAGGGACCAGGGCAAGAATCCAGGGTTTGTAGGCCTGGAAGAGGGGTTGTGACAGGTTCAGGGTGAGCCTGACCTCGTCATACCAACACGTTGCTTCAGTAGCTGGAGCAACCCTGCCCTCTTGTGGTAGAGGTTTGAAACATCACCAGACAGCATGTACCACAGAAGCTTCTCATCCTATGACCTTTGGTGTGAATCCAGCATCCTTTGCTGCCAGATAAAAAAAGACAGCTGTCCCTTCATATCTCTCGGTTCTCTGGCTCCCCTTCAGTCTCTCCTCTCTCTCTCTCTCTCTTCTCTCTCTCTCTCTTCCTCTCTCTCTCTCTGTTCTCTCTCCTCTCCTGTCTGTTGTCTGTCTTTCTCTCTCTCTCTCTCTCTCTCTCTCCTCTCTCTCTCCTCTTCCCATGCTCTCGCTCTCTCTCTTCTCTCTCTGTCTCTCTCTCTCTTATCTGTCTCTCTCCCAATCTCTCTCTCTCCCATCTCTCTCTCTCTCTCTGTCTCCCTCTCTCTCCCATCTCTCTCCCGATCTCTCTCTCTCTTTCTGTTCTCTCTCTTCTGGTCTGTCTCTCTCTGTCTGTCTCTCTCTTCTCTGTCTCTCTCTCTCTCTCTCTGTCTCTACTCTCTCTCTCTCTGTCTGTCTCTCTCTCTCTGTCTCTCTCTCTCTCTCTCTCTGTCTTCTCTTTCTGTCCTCTCCTTCTCTCTCTCTGTCTCCTCTCTCTGTCTGTCTGTCTGTCTCTCTCCTCTTCTCTCTCCATCTCTATCTCTCTCTCTCTCTCTCTCTCTCTGTCTCTCTCTCTCTCTCTGTCTCTCTCTCGTCTTCTCTGTCTCTCTCTGTCTTCTCTTCTGTTTCTCTCTCTGTCTCTCTCTGTCGTCTCTCGGTGTCTCGGTCTCTCTCTCTCTCTCTCTCTCTCTCTCTCTCTCTTCTCTGTTCTCTCTCTCGGCTCTGCGTGTCTCTCCTCTCTCTCTCTGTCTCTCCTCTGTCTCTCTCTCTCTCTCTCTGATCTCTCTCTCTCTCTCTTCTGTCTCTTCATCTCTCTCTCTGGCTCTCTCTCTCTCTCATCTGTCTCTCCTCTGGTCTCTCTCCCTGTTCTCTCTCTGTCTCTCTCTGTCTGTCTCTCTGTTCTCTTCTGTCTCTTCTGCTCTCTCTCTCTCTCTCTCTCTTCTCTCTCTACTCTCTCTCTCTCTCTCTCTTACCTCCATCTCTCCCCGCTCGCCTTCTTTGTCTTCATTTGGGACAGAAACTTGCATGCTCACTCTTAGTGGCGATGGTTGTAGTCAACTCCAGGGGGCCATCCCCTCCCTCCCTCGTGGCTCCGCCGAGGACTTTCTCCGTCCAATGGTGAGTACAAACAACACACACACACACACAAACACACCACACACACAAAAACACCACACCACACACAAAGGGGCACAGCATATGGGATCCCAAATGCATGATTTAACAAAATGTGTATGCCGTTGAATTCTGGCTAGCGTGTTTGTGGTGTATTCTTTGTAACCCACAGTTGTAACTTCCCCTGAAAGCATTCTCTTGCCCGAAACAAACTCCACCTGGCGGTAACAACCAGGTTTTTATAATCAGATGTGCGTTTTCCTTTAAAATATCCTGGGA
>BROE01000018.1:1113768-1147159 GCA_036571765.1 Plecoglossus altivelis | reverse complement strand
CTGTCTGTCTCTCTCTCTCTGTCTCTCTCTCTCTCCTCTGTCTCTCTCTCTCTCTCTCTGTCTGTACTCTCTCTCTTCTGTCTTCTCTCTCGTCTCTCTTCTCTGGTCTCTTCTGCTGTCTTCTCTCTACTTCTGTTCTCTCTCTCTGTCTGGTCTGTCTCTCTCTCATCGCTCTCTCTCCCATCTCTAGTCTCTCTTCTCTCTCTCTCTCTCTCTGTCTTCTCTCTCTCTCTCTGTTCTTCTCTCTCTCTCTCTCTAGTTCTCTCTGTCTCTCTCGTGTCTCCTCATCTGTCTCTCTCTGTCTGTCTCTCTGCTTCTCTGTTCTCTCTCTCTTCTCTCTCTCTCTCTCTTCTCTCTCTGTCTCTCTTCTCTCTCTCTCGTCTCTCTCTCTCATCTCTCTGTCCTCTCTCTGTCTACTCCTCTCTTGCTCTCATTGTCTTCTCTCTCTCTCTCTCTGTCTCTCTCTCTCTCTCTGTCTCTCTCTCTCTCTCTCTGTCTCTCTCTGTCTCTCTCTGTCTCTCTCTGTCTCTCTCTGTCTGTCTCTCTGTCTCTCTGTCTCTCTCTCTCTCTCTCTCTCTCTCTCTCTCTCTCTCTCTCTCTCTCTCTCTCTTACCTCCATCTCTCCCGCTCGCTTCTTTGTCTTCATTTGGCAGAAACTGCATGCTCACTCTAGTGGCGATGGTTGCTAGGCAACTCCAGGGGGCCATCCCCTCCCATCCTCGTGGCTCCGGCGAGACTTCTCGTCCAACTGGTGATGTAACAACACACACACACACACACACACACACACACACAAACACACACACACACAAAGGGGCACAGGATATGGGATCCCAAATGCATGTTTACAAATGTGTATGCGTGAATTCTGGCTAGCGTGTTTGTGTGTATCTTTGTAACCCACCAGTGTAACTTCCCCTGAAAGCATCTCTTGCGAAACAACTCACCTGGGGTAACAACAGCGTTTTATAATCAGATGTGCGTTTTCTTAAAATATCTGGGACATGCATTTTTAAACCACAGAAGCGTATGGCGTTACGTTCGTTTGCTGAACGAACTGAAATGTTCTCTTCTGTCATAAAACTTGTTTTGCAAGACATTCATCAGGAAAAGTAAAAAAATATTTTAAAAAATCGATATTTTTGTTTTATTTTGTCAAACGTATTGTTTGTGTTAAAAAAAACCCTTTCTAATGTCTAAATATTGATTGTAGGTTGCCCTCAAACACATTTTCGTCGTTCAACATATTCTGGTTGTACATTGTGGATAGTTTTTGGTCCTACAGCGCCCTCGTCCTCTCAGCTATTTGAAGTAGTGTTCCTCTGTCAGGGTGTGCACAGACTGACTGACACTGCAGCTGGAGAGAGACAATACAACTCTGTCTGCCAACCAGGTAAGATAACCCTCATTTCTTTTCAACAGCAGAATTTAAAAACATAACAAAACTGCATTCTCGTTAGTTGACTTTACGTAGTATTTGGAAATCCGTGGATTAACGACTAAATTCGAGGTATTTTGTTGGGAAATCTGAAATCTGCGGGGTTTTTTGCTCTCCATCTCCGGTGGAGCCACACTGAGACCGTCTTTTCACCGTTGCCTTGGTGAGGAAAGACATTTGATGCCGGTATATTTAACTGTATAACGGACGGGGTTACTAAGCTAGCTGGCTAACTACTAACTAGCTTTTACCGCAACAGGCAAAATACATGGACTTAATCATGTGTTCATAATCTGATCCAAAGTGGCCTTGTTCGTTAGAGAAAACGTGCCATTTTGAAGAGACAGTTATCGATCGCTTCAGACTATCTGTGATTTGTGACAAGGTGTCATTTGTTAATAAGCCGTCACATCGTTCATAAACAAAACAAAAACAAAATCAAAACTGAGGAAAACAAGCTAGTGAATGATAGCAAGACAACGATCAAGATGAAGAACCGTTTCTGATAAAGGTGCGAGGGCGCGAACACCGCTTCTCGGTAACGTTAGCTAAACGACTTTTGCTTTCATGATGAACGTAGTTAGCTAAACAAGGCTGGTTTCCCCCCACATAGTTCGCTTTGTAACAGCAGAAATCTTAAAATGTTTTTAAAGATGTACAAGTTTAATGCTGAATCATGGTGAACTCGCGTGGTTTTCACCCTCCGCATTAGAATAGAGTCGAGCTGCTGTCCGCGGACAATGGTGCTGATGTTGGCGGAACGGTTACCGGGGGCCCAGACTACGCCTTTACTCTGGCCCTTACGGTGATACTAGCTGGAGAAGGACAGTATAACGGTATATCTTTGACACTAACGTTTAAATCATGCCCATTAAAGCTATTCAACATCCGATTGCATTATCCAGTCGATTCGATGGAGTGTGTAGGCGATTAAATAATGGTAGTTGATGAAAGTTAAAATGTGATTTGAGCAAACAACGTCCTTACAAAGGTGTTCAACTCTTAACTACCAGTCCGGCAGAAATCTCTTGGCCTCAACACTGGATATTTAATTAATCATTCACTTCCCCAGACATGTGCTGCTTTGTGTGTGTGTGTGTGTGTGTGTGTGTGTGTGTGTATCGGTGAAAAAGGATCTGGTTTAGATGTTCAGACACATATTGTCAGTCAACATTAAATCCATACTATGCATTAAAGACAGCTATAGTTTCTGATAGTCTCCATAATATCTTACGAGTGTTTCACGTTGTGCATCACTAGACATGCGTGTCTGACTTCCCCGCTCGCGGACACACCTTTTCACGGTAATGTGTGCGACGCCGCGTGAGATGCCACACACTACCCGGTTTCCCGTTCCACTTGACAATATCTCTAATCGATTAAGTGGGGGTTTTCACCGTATTATTGAACATATGTTATTAGGAAATCTTTTAGGCTATAAAAATGTCAATTGAGAGGAATCGGTAATCTGGTCTCCCGCTCGGACTCCACGCCCATCTTGTGAGCGTGCGCTCGTCTCGAGGCCGCTGTGCCGCGGTTGCTAGGCTGAACGAGAACACGGTTATATTAACGTAGTCGCTCCTACTTAATAGGTCATGCTTTCTAAAGAGATTTTTAAAAATCCGCATACGATTATCTTAAATATTCAGCTTCAATCCCGAGTGAAGTCGTGATAGTTTTGACGTTAATAAGTCATCGAACTGATCAAGTACATATTTGAATCAGTGTTGAAACGTGAAGGACCAGGTGTTTAGCTAATAAACTACAGCAACTGAGTCTTGCATCCGTCCAATACACAGCTGCGTTTTTTCTCGCAGCTGTCTGACTAACAGATACTAATGGTCTATTCAGCCGTGGTGTAATGTGATTAAAGTGACCACTGTCCTGCAGTGGCACATATGCAGCATGTGTATCACACAATGCTAGCAGCTAGCTGCTAGCATTATTCTACTGCAGCAGAATGTCATCGCTGTGAGATGTTAGCGGTATTCACATGAAAATGACATGTTGTGTTTAAGGTTGTGTGTTTATTCACGAGATGGGTATATTGGTCTACAATAGGCCTTCATTTCCTCCCCTACATCCTTCCATCCCTCTGTCTGCCTCTATAGGAGCTGGAAAGGGAAGGAGGGAGGGAGGGGTGAAGAGATGGATAGAGCAGGACTAAGAGACAAACCTTTCTCATCCACTCATCCTCCCTCTTTCTGTCCCGGAGATAAAAGTGATAGAAAGAGGAATATCGGTGCTTTTCTATGGAGGTGAACCTTCTATGTCAGTGTGTCCGACCTGTGTTACTCTAGTTCTTCCCATCTGCTCTGACCTTTTCCTTGGGGGAGGGAGGAGGAGGGAGGAGGAGGAGGAGGGAGGGAGGAGGGAGGGAGGAGGGAGGGAACAAGTGGGATGTACTATGTAAAACAAAGAAGAGCTGTATTTTTGTGATCTGACTCCGTCTCTTAGAGCAGGACAGAGCTTTTGAATCTAGGTCAGAACTGCACACAGAGGCCATCCTTGGAAAACACACACACACACCCACACACACATACACACCTAACACACACACATACACCCACACACACACCTAACACACACACATACACACCTAACACACACACACATACATTTAACACACACACACACACCTAACACACACACACACACACACACATTTAACACACACACCTAACACACACCCACATACATCTAACACACACACACCTAACACACACCTAACACACACCCACACACCTAACACACACCCACACACACCTAACACACACCCACACACACACACCTAACACACACCCAACACACATTTGGATTTCAGATGGAGGGCTGCAGTGGGGTGGTGTGCCAGGGGCAGTTTTGGAGCATTAGTGATGAGTGACAACACTGTCTTCTCCCTGACCTGTGACCATCCAGACTCAGAGGAGAGAGAGAGGGGGAGAGAATGAGTGAGGAAGAGGAAAGAGAGACGGATAGGAAGAGAGAGAGGGAGAAGTAGAGTGGGGGGAAAGAGAGGGAGGGGGGAGGGGGAGGAGAGATGGAGGGAGCGAGAGCGTGGGGGGAGAGGGGTGAGAGAGGAAGAGAGAGATAGGAGGGAGGGAGAGAGAGTGGTGGGGAAAGAGGGCAAGGGAGAGAGGGCGGGAGAGAGAGAGGAGGAAGAGGTTGTCGAGGAGATGGATGTCACCCAGTGACAGTTTAGTCTCTCCAGCAGTGACACTAACACAAAGACTCGCACTGTCTCCCTCACAGCTCTCGAAGCAGCCAAACGTTTCCAACAGAACTACAGCATCCTACCTCCAATCTCTCCCTGATGATGATAAGACCCAGACATCTCCTGATGGCTGCTGCATCATCATCACTAGCACTTAGTTAGTTGGCTGTCAGTCCTCTGAGTCCTCTGGATTGGCTATTTCATGACAGGCTCCTCCCCCACACACACCCTAGCTGCTAGCTTCCTGTAGGACACCTGCTGTCCTACATGGATGGGTAGATGGATGGATCAAGTGCTGGCTGAACACAATTGTCTACTAAGAATCAAACAGTATGCCCGTTGTCATGGCTACTGCTGTGCCTATCTTTGTCCCTCCTATCCTGACCCCTCCCCCAGAGGGCTCTCATTGGCCAGTCAGACCTGCACTGTCTGCTGGTGAACCTGCACCAGAACAGAGGTCACTCCTACCTTTCACCTTTAACCCCTCCCTCTGTCATTCTAGCTCACTATTTAGCAATCCCTTTTGTTGCTCCTCTCTCTCTTCTCTCTCCTCTCCTCTCTTCTCTCTCCTCTCTCTCTCCTCTCCTCTCTTCTCTCTCCTCTCCTCTCTTCTCTCTCCTCTCTCTCTTCTCACTCCTCTCTCTCTCCTCTCCTCTCTTCTCACTCCTCTCTCTTCTCTCCTCTCTCTCCTCCCCCTCTTCTCTTCTCCTCCCCTTCCCTTCCCTCTCCTCCCCTCTCCTCTCCTCTCCTCCTCTCTCCTCCCCTTTCTTCTCTCCTCTCCTTCCCTTCCATCTCCTCTCTTCCCCTCCCCTCTCCTCTCCTCTCCTCTCCTCTCCCCTCCTCTCCTCTCTCCTCCCCTCTCCTCTCTCCTCCCCTCTCCTCCCCTCTCCTCTCTCCTCCCCTCCCCTCTCTCTCTTCCCCCATCTCCTCTCTCCTCTCCTCCCCTCCCCTCTCTTCTCATCTCCTCCTGTGTTGCTGCATCATGGTGTTGCTGGGCGTGTCCTTCACACTGAGCATGCTCTACATCCCTGCTACACCGCTGGCTCGCCCTCTCCCTCCCTCCCTCCCTTCCTCTCTCCCTCCCTCTCTCCCTCTCCTTCCCTCCGTCTCTCCCTCTCCCTCAGTCTCTCCCTCTCCCTCCCTCCCCTCAGCGCTCCCTTTCTCCCTGTTCGACATCCCTTCACCCTCTCTCCTCCCTTCCTCCAACGTTGCCTTTCTCTCTTCCTCTCCTCCATTCTCTGTTTGTCAGTAGCAATCTCTCTCAAGTCCTTTTTTCTCTCACTCTCATTCTCCCTCCCTTCCTCCCTCCCTCCCTCCCTCCCTCCCTCTCCGTCTCCTCCCTCCCTCTTCGTCTCCCTCCCTCCCTCCTCTCCCGTCTCCCTCCTCCTCCCTCCCTCATCCTCTTATAGACAGCCCCTCCCTGTTCTTTCCTCCTGACTCGTCCCTCTAAGCTGCCGTCCGCTGTGTCCTTGCTCTGGTCTCTCTCTCTCCCTCCCTTTTTCTCCCTTTCTTACTCTCCCTCTCTCCCTCCCTCTCTCTCCTTCCTCCCTCCCTCATCTTCCCTCTCTCATCCTCCCCCCTCCCCCCTCTCCTCCCTCCCTCTCTCCCTCTCTGTCCCTCACTCCCTCTCTCTCTCCCTCCCTCCCTCTCTCCCTCCCTCTCTCTCCCTCCCTCCTCGCTCTCTCTCTCTCTCTCTCTCTCTCTCTCCCGTCCCTCTCTCCCTCCCTCCTCTCCCTCTCTCTCCCTCCCCCCTCCCTCCCTCCTCTCTCTCCTTTCTCATTGTTCCTCCCTGGCTGCCTGGTTATCCTTTGTGTCTCAGTAAGCCACTAGGTTAGAGTGCGCTCGATCAGTTTGTGTTTGTGTGGTGTCCTCCACTCTACATTGCTCTCTCGCTCTCCCTCCTCCCACACTTTTCCCTCTCTCTCTGTCCTCCCACCCTCCCCCTCTCTCTCTATTTTTCTCTCTCTATCTCCCACCCTCCCCTCTCTCTCTATTTTTCTCTCTCTCTCTATCCTCCACTCCATCACGCTCTCCCTCCCCTGTCTTAGCTTGTCTGCCTACTTCCTCTGTGTGTGAGTGTGTGTTTGTCACCAACTGTGTGTGTGTGTCCTATTCTCAGAGTGTGTATGCTGCAGAGAAGCTGGGTGAATATTAAAGAGTCTGGCTGTCCTGTTCTGGGAACTGGCTGTTGTGGACAGGCTGCAGGCCTGCAGTTCCCTACAACCCCTCCCTCTGCCTTCAGCTCCTCCCCTTTGGTACCAGCCCCACCCCCTGACAGGCTGCAGGTTGGTCTAGGACTGCAGACAAACAGTCACTGCTAATCAGACAGACAGGCAAAGAAGCAGACAGACAAGCAGACAGATGAGATGGACGGCTTGCAAGCGGGCAGACAGACAGCCAGACAGACAGACACGCAGTAGAGACGACAGACAGACAGTCAGGCAGACAGAAAGGCAGGCAGGTCAGACAGACAGACCACAGGCAGACAGACAGGCAGGCCAGGCAAGGCAGGCAGACAGACAGACAGACAGACAGACAGGCAGACAGACAGGCAGGCAGGCAGGCAGGCAGACAGACAGACAGACAGACAGACAGACAGGCAGGACAGGCAGGGGGCAGGCAGACAGACAGACAAGGCACAAGACAGACAGACAGACAGACAGACGACAGACCAGGCAGACAGGCAGGCAGACAGACAGGCAGACAGACAGACAGACAGACAGACCACAGGCAGACAGACAGACAGACAGACAGACAGACAGGCAGACAGACCACAGGCAGACAGACAGACAGACAGACAGACAGACAGGCAGACAGACAGACCACAGGCATGTTCTTCACCCTCCATTGTTCTACAGCTTAGATAGGTACTGGGCACATGGCCCTTTGGCAAGTCAAACAGTGTGTGTGTGTGTGTGTGTGTGTGTGTGTGTGTGTGTGTGTGTGTGTGTGTGTGTGTGTGTGTGTGTGTGGTCTCGTGTCGATGCGGGTGGTGACATAGGGATCAGTGACCTCATTAACACCTCCAGTTGGAGCATGCTCAGTGAGAGGCTGGGGTCAGTGTACAGACCTGGCAGGAAGAGCAGGACCCCTGCTGGGCAACCCTTCTGTCTCCTCCTGTCCTCCTCCTCCTGTCCTCCTCCTCCTGTCCTCCTCCTCCTATCCTCCTGTCCTCCTCTTACACTTCCTCCTCCTCCTCCTCTTCTTCCAACTCCTCCTCCTTCTCACCACCTCCTCCTCCACCACCTACTCCTCCTTCTCCTCCTCTTACAACTCATCCTCCTCCTGTCCTCCTCCTTCTCACCTCCTCTTGTCCTCCTCCCCCTCCTCCTGTCCTCCCCCTTCTCCTCCTCCACAGCACTCTCCCATGTCTGGCGGAGATGTTAAGTGCTTTTAGACTCTTAACCAATCTGGTTCTTCATTTGTTATTGTGTCAATACAGTGCTGTTAATGTTTGATGTTTGGTTTAGCTTTGATCTGTCCCGTCAGCGAACTGTCAACCCTCCCCTCCTCACTCCCCTGCTCTCTCCTCCTCTCTCCCCTGCCCTCCTTCTCTCTCCCCTGCCCTCCTTCTCTCTCCCCTGCCCTCCTCCTCTCTCCCCTGCCCTGTCCTCCTCTCTCCCCTACCCTCCTCCTCTCTCCCCTGCCCTGTCCTCCTCTCTCCCCTACCCTCCTCCTCTCTCTCCCCTGCTCTCTCCTCTTCTCTCTCCCCTGCCCTCTCCTCCTCTCTCTCCCCTGCCCTCCTCCTCTCTCTCCCCTGCCCTCTCCTCCTCTCTCTCCCCTGCCCTCCTCTTCTCTCTCCCCTGCCCTCTCCTCCTCTCTCTCTTCCTTCCATTCATTAAAATCATCAATCGTTAAGATACTGACTTTGACTCTACCCCCTCCTATCTCCACACAGCCTAAACTCACCCTGAGAATGGATCAACACCAGGACTCCGCCCCCAGCCTAGATGGCCACGCCCACCAGTTCAACTCCGGGGAGAGTGTGGGTGTGGCCCCGACCGTAAAGGAGGTGGAACAGGAAGTGAAGAAGAACGGGATGCCAGACGCGCACGTCAAAGGTCCGGAAACTTCTTTACTCCAAAGATTCTAGAACTCTCGTTCCTTCTGCAAGACTCTTAGAACTCTTGCTCTATCCTCATGGTACGTAGAACTCTGGTTCTACTGCCCATTTTCTTATTCATGATTTATTTATGTATTGGCTGGATGACAAGTTGGCTGTCTAGCTGGCTGTCTGTCTAGCTGGCTGTCTGGCTGGCTGTCTGGCTGGCTGTCTGGCCCATCTAACTAAGAACAAGATGAAAGTGGAGGTCTGATCTAACAAACATTAATCCACTGATGTGGATCTTTCAGTCCTTTTCTACCCATCCCTCCATCCCTCCCTCCCTCCCCCCTCTCTCCCTCCCTCCCTCGTTCCCTCCATCCATCCATCCCTCACTCCCTCCCTCCCTCCCTCCCTCCACGTTACCTTGGCTCCTGAACGTCTGATGCAGTGTAGAATCTTCTAGAAGCTCTTTTCGTGTTCGTTAGTCGCTGGCCTTGCTTTCTGCTTGTATAGAGTTGAGTGTCCGTCTGTGTGATAATGCTGATAACAGCAGTGTTAATATTTCATTAGCTCTTAGTTCATTATGCTATAGACTCCCGGAATGAGGAACAAGCAAACGACTAGAATTTCCTGAAACCTCATTTCTTGATTGGACTTATCTTAATGCCAAGCTAATCTTTTACTTCTCTCTCCTCCTACTTTTTGTTCCTCCATCTCATTCACCTTCCAATCTCTCCTCTTCCTCTTCCTCTCTCTCCCTCTCTCTCTCCCTCCCTCTCCTCTCCCTCTCTCCCTCCCTCTCCCTCTCTCTCTCCCTCCCTCTCCTCTCTCTCTCTCTCCCTCCCTCTCTCCCCTTCTCTCTCTCTCCCTCTCTCTCTCTCCCTCTCTCTCTCTCCCTCCCTCTCCTTCTCTCTCTCTCTCTCCCTCCCTCTCTCTCCTTCTCCTTCTCTCCCTCTCTCTCTTGATCCTCTTATCTCTCTTTTATTCTCTCTCCTCCTACACCTGACCCCTGACCTCTGACCTGGACCAGTTCCTGGAGGGATGGCAGCTGCAGGTGAAGGTACGCTGAAAGCTCGAGAGACTCCTCCCATTTAGAGCGGGGACACACACACACACACACACTTTAACATCTTCAGGCCCAGGGTCAGACCACGGTGGGCCTGTTTGATAGAACTGCTGTGTCATTGATTAGACGTTGCTCCACACCACCACTTAGCTGTGTGGATCTCCAGCCTTGAAGAAGAGAGGGCCACTCACTTCCTCATTAGAGTCCAGTAGATGTTATTGACCCCATGCTGAGCTACGGAAGTATTGATGCTGTGTTTGACGAGGTGTATAAAACGCTCATTATGATTGTTCTCAACGGTGACTGAGGACAGACTGGAAGGGGCGGAGATTCTAATGGCTGGGTGCCTTTCAGACCTGTAGAGAGATCAGAAGAGATACCAGATATGTAGTCAATTAGGAAGAGATACCAGATATGTAGTCAATTAGGAAGAGGTACCAGATATGTAGTCAATTAGGAAGAGGTACCAGATATGTAGTCAATTATGAAGAGATACCAGATATGTAGATATATCTATACTATCGATGGGGATGATCTGGAGATATCGGTAGCTATAACAGATAGGTGGAGGTATCAGATATGATACCTGCTAGTAGGAGAGGGAGAGATGTTGGGTAATGAATGGCCAGAGACAGAGAGGCATGCAGACAGACAGGCACGTAGGCAGACAGGCAGGCACGCAAGCATAGAGACAGACAGAAAGACAGGCAGACACAGACACGCAGGCAGACAGATAGGCAAGCAGGAAGGAAGGAAGACATACAGATAGACAGGCATGCTGAGATAAATAGACAGACAAACAGGACAACAGACAGACAGGGAGCGATAGACAGACAGACAGACAGACAGGCACGCAGGCAGACAGATAGGCAGACAGACAGGCAAGCAGGAAGGAAGGAAGACATACAGATAGACAGGCATGCTGACTGACAGATAAATAGACAGACAAACAGGACAACAGACAGACAGGGAGCGATAGACAGACAGACAGACAGACAGACAGGGAGCGATAGACAGACAGACAGACAGACATACATACAGACAGACAGACAGACAGACAGACAGACAGACATACATACAGACAGACAGACAGACAGACAGACAGACAGACAGACGTCCAGACGTCCAGATACTTATTCAGCTATCTGGCCCTCTCCCTGCCCAGCCCAGCAATACTGCAGTGAAACCTATCAGTTAATGTACTCTTCTGCATCTCCCCTCCCCCCTAAAGAAAAAAAAAACTACATTGATTCATCGTCATGGCAATTCATTAATCACATAGTGTTTCCTGCACTGGTCCCAGAGTGATGCTGTGTAGTCATGACGACTGTGCTGGGCTGTGTGTCTTGGCGTGTCAGGTCTGCGGTGCGCCCGACCTTCTGTGTACACGATGCTTCTGTAGAAGTCGTGTTTCTCTGTGTTGCCTGTCATCCTCCAGCTGTGTTGTGGAGAGCCTGTGTTTGCTGTTGCATCGGAGCGATGCAAGGCTGACCCTGGCAAACCACGCTCCTGACCTATCAGATCTAACCTAACCTCAGGAGAGCTGCACTGATTGGTTGGTTTGGCTTCCTTCCTGTCGATGCCAGCCAATCCTGCGGTGTGTTTGCCATGCGTGCTCCTGTGACTGCTTCAGTGGGTGTTTGTTTTCTCTCCTCTGTTTCTCTGGGTGTGTGCGCACGTGTGTGTGACCAAGTGTGTATTTGTGCGCACGTGTGTGTGACCGAGTGTGTATTTGTGCGCACACGTGTGTGTGACCAAGTGTGTATTTGTGCACACGTGTGTGTGACCAAGTGTGTATTTGTGCGCACGTGTGTGTGTGTGACCGAGTGTGTATTTGTGCGCACGTGTGTGTGTGACCGAGTGTGTATTTGTGTGCAAGAGTGTGTCTGTCTGGAGGCCCAGTGAAAGTTGTTAATCCCACAGTCTGGCTGTTTGTCTGTCTGTGTATTTGTCTGTCGCCTGTCTGTCTGTCCTCCTCCCTCTGCCCCTTGTGTGGCCAGACCTCAGCCCCCAGGACGGCCTCATGAAGAGGCCAGCCTCTAACGGGAGGCCCTGCGTCAACGGAGGGAGCAAGGAGCAGAGCGAGGAGGAGGAGGAGGAGGAGGAGAGGAGCGGGTTGAGAGCAGGGTCTGTGAGCCCCAGGAAGTCTCCCTTGGCCCCCCTATCACCCAGGCTCCCCTCCCCTCAGATGGGGGGGCAGGAGAGGTGGGAGGGGAGCTCCAGGAGCCCTGGAGGGCACCAGGAACCAGGGTCTGAGGAGGAGGAGGAGGAGGAGATGAGGCGCAGTGTCAGCCCTGCTCACCCCCACGCTGAGGCGAA
This sequence comes from Plecoglossus altivelis, assembly GCA_036571765.1. Classification (NCBI taxonomy): domain Eukaryota; kingdom Metazoa; phylum Chordata; class Actinopteri; order Osmeriformes; family Plecoglossidae; genus Plecoglossus; species Plecoglossus altivelis. The sequence goes on along the minus strand of BROE01000018.1, from coordinate 1,135,077 downwards.
GGTGAAGAGGGGGGAGGAAGAGGAGGATGATGAGGAGAAGGAAAAGGAGGAGGAGAAGGAGGAGGAGGAGAGGGAGGAGGAGGAGAGAGAAGAGGAGAAAAGGCAGGAGGCTCCAGGCTTACCTGCCCTGTCGGCTCACACACAGCCCAGCACTGACGAGGAGGAGGAGGAGGAGGAGCGCTGTTCTCCTGACGTCAGTCTGTCTCCGGAGGAGGAGAAGAAGAGAGTGTTGTCGTTTGACTACAGAGAGCCGTCTCCCTCTCTACTGCCCCCTGCTGCCTCAGGTGTCCTTGACACCCCCCCTGAGAGCAGGAGCCCAGACTCGCTTCGAGCTGACCCTGGCTCCCCCTTCTCCCCCGGTGCCACTGGAGACCCCAGCCAGGGCAGCCAGCTGCCCCCACACAGCCCTGCTCAGGAGCAGGAGGAGGAGCAAGAGGAGGAGCAGGAGGAGGAGCAGGAGGAGGAGCAGCAGATGACTGCACCCTCGGCCCCACCCCAGGATGATCTGTCAGATGAGGAGGAGTCTAAGCAGGAAGAGGAGGAGTCTAAGCAGGAAACTCCAGAGAAGACCACACCTACTGCGGAGAAGATCACACCCACTGTGGAGAAGACCACACCCATTCTGGAGAAGACTACACCCACGGTGGAGAAGACCACACCCACCATGGAGAAGACCACACCCCTTGTAGAGAAGACCACACCCACTGTAGAGAAAACCACACCCATTATGGAGAAGACCACACCCACTGTGGAGAAGTACCTGGAGTCTACAGAAGAGAAGCTCATCTCTCAGAACCTGACTGCAGCCAGGCCTGCAGACACCAGGCCTGCAGACACCAGGCCTGCAGACACCAAGCCTGCAGACAGCAAGCCTGCAGACAGTAAGGCTGCAGAGAAGAAGACAGGCAAGCCAGCAAAGGCTGAGGTTTCTAAAGCTCCTCCCTCTGCAGCCAAAGGCCCAATCAGAAAAGACAAAAAGAGTGTGACCTCCGCAGCCCCTCCCCCCAAGACAGCTGCAGCCAAACCCCAGAAACCCCCCCCTAAAGAGGCCGCCCCAGCGAGAAAACCTAACGCACCCGGTCCCCATGTCAAAGGTCTGTGTTCTGTTCCTATCCTAACTCACACCTCCCTCCCTCCCTCCCTCCTCCCTCCTTCCCAGATGTGTAGTCCATCACTGCAGTCACGGCAGCCCCTCCCTCACCCCTCCTCCCTCTCCCTCACCCCTCCTCCCTCTCCCTCACCCCTCCTCCCTCCTCTTCCTCTCTGGTAGATCTGTCGCTAGAGCCACAGCTCCCCCCCCCTCCCCCCTCCCTGTCTAACGTGCATCGTCCACTCTGGAGGGGGTTTGCCTGTAGACACTCTGGTCTCTCCCTGCTGTCTGCCCTCCTCCTCCAGCCTGTCTGTCTCTCTCCTCCAGCCTGTCTGTCTCTCTCTTCCAGCCAGCCAGCCTGTTTCTTTCAGCTGTGTGTCTCCTTCAGTCCGTCTGTCTGTCCGTCCGTCTGTCTGTCTTGTCTTTCTCTTTCAGTCTGTGTGTTTGTTTGTGATTTCGTCTGTGACTAACCCTAACCCTCTCCGTGTGATGTCAACAGTCTGCATGAGGAGCATGCTTATTGGTCGGGGTTGTGGATATACTGTATGTGCTGCACGTCCATTATTCCCCCCACCTTTCACCTTGTCTGCTCACACACACACACACACACGCTCACACAAGCACACACACACACTCTGCCTACTGTATCATGTTCCGTGTCGTGTGTGTGTCAGCAGGCTGTGTCAGCAGGAACTAAATCCTCGAGGTTCTTTGACTAGAAGGTCTGTTTCCTTACTGCAGTGCAGATATGATAGACTGTACTAGATACACACACACACATAGATGTAATAGACTACTAGCTACACACACACACACACACACACACACACATAGATGTAATAGACTGTACTAGATACACACACACACATAGATGTAATAGACTGTACTAGATACACACACACATAGATATAATAGACTACTAGCTACACACACACACACATAGATATAATAGACTACTAGCTACACACACACACACACACACACACACACACACACACACACACACACAGATATGATAGACTGTACTAGCTACACACATAGATATAATAGACTACTAGCTACACACACACACACACACACAGATATGATAGACTGTACTAGCTACACACACATATATGATAGACTGTACTAGCTACACACACACGTAAACACCAACACCCACACACGCAGAAACACACACACAGAAACACACACACACAGAAACACACACAAACACACACACACACACAGAAACACACACGCAGAAACACACACACACACGCAGAAACACACACACACAGAAACACACCCACACACGCAGAAACACACAGAAACACACACACACACACACACAGAAACACACACAGAGACAGAAACACACACACACAAACACACACACAGAAACACATGTAAACACTTCTCTCTGCTGATCGATACAGCGCAGGGAGCTCTCTCTCCAGGTGCTGACCATCAGTCCTCTAACCCTGCCTGTCTCCATCACCAGACAGCTCTACCGGTAATCCTGCTACGGTCCTGCCCTCTCCATTACTGGGAACCAGGACCAAGGAATCTATCTGTGTCGCTCTCTAAGAGAGTATCTCTAACCAACCCGTGTCAATTATACATGAGTGTGAGAGAGATGGAGGGCGAGCTGAGAGAGAGAGAGGGAAGAGAGAGAGACTCTCGTCTCCTACTAATCCAACATACCTGAACATCAAGTCTTGTCACTTCATCGCTGACCAATCACACGCTGCCATCTCGCTACCCTCACCACACACTTCCTCTTTCTCACCCAATCGCAGACAAGCGATGAGGCGGGGGAGACGGACGCGGGGTCTGTTTAAACATCATCGTCCTTCTCGTTAGCCGACAGGGCAGCGGCCTTCGCTGATCCATATGATCAGGGAAACAGAGACCAGAGAAGACAGCAGAGATTAGACCAGCTCATTGAAGTGTCACAATCCTCTTCTAATCCAAGTAATGAGAAGTCGTCTCCACTCAGAGAAGTCATTAGACTCAGCCTCACCCAGGCCAGCGTCTAAGCCACTCGGACCATACGACTGTAGCTTCATCTTGTCAACACTGTCTGTCTAAATAGAGCCAAGGCTTGACAGCTCAACACCAGCGTAAGACAGTTATCCTCTAGCTATCTACACACACACACTTATCCTCTAGCTATCTACACACATAGTTATCCTCTAGCTATCTACACACATAGTTATCCTAGCTGTCTACACACACAGTTATCCTCTAGCTATCTACACACACAGTTATCCTCTAGCTATCTACACACATAGTTATCCTAGCTATCTACACACACACAATTATTCTAGCTATCTACACACATACAGTTATCCTCTAGCTATCTACACACATACAGTTATCCTCTAGCTATCTACACACATACAGTTATCCTCTAGCTATCTACACACATAGTTATCCTAGCTGACTACACACACAGTTATCCTCTACCTATCTACACACATACAGTTATCCTCTAGCTATCTACACACATACAGTTATCCTCTTGCTATCTACACATATAGTTATCCTAGCTATCTACACACATACAGTTATCCTCTAGCTATCTACACACATACAGTTATCCTCTAGCTATCTACACACATACAGTTATCCTCTAGCTATCTACACACACACAGTTATTCTAGCTATCTACACACACACAGTTATCCTTTAGCTATCTACACACACAGTTATCCTTTAGCAATCTACACACACACAGTTATCCTCTAGCTATCTACACACACAGTTATTCTAGCTATCTACACACACACAGTCACAGACTTGCTTCCGGGCGATTAAGGTCCGTCATGACTTGACTAAATGTGCGGTGAAGATCTGCTCATCCACTGAGTGTAAGCAGTGGTGAATGGTGAACACACTCACACACACACACACACACTCTCACACACACACACACTCTCTCTCACACACACACACTCACACACAGCCTGCTGTAGGAACAGGCCTCTGCACTCACACTAAGAGAGAAAGAGGGGGCGAAGATTTATACGATTTAACCATTTACTCTCCCTCCTCCTCCCTCCTGCCCTTCTCCCCCCTCCCCTCCTCCATCTGGCCTCCCTCCCTCCCTCCTCCTCCTCCCTCCTCCCTTCATCCCCTTCAGCCAAGACTGCAGCAGCACCAGGATCTGCAAAGCCAGCTGACAAGACCACCAAGGTACAGTGATCACACACACAGCCAATCCCAGAGTTTTCATTCAACCAATCACTGACCGGTCCCTACACACTCAGGGGTTACACTGCAATCACAGCCCCTATCACACACACACACACACAGCCCCTATCACACACACATCCCCTAACACACACACATCCCCTAACACACACAGCCCTATCACACACATCCCCTAACACACACAGCCCTATCACACACACATCCCCTAACACACACACACACACACAGCCCCTATCACACACACATCCCCTAACACACACAGCCCTATCACACACATCCCCTAACACACACAGCCCTATCACACACATCCCCTAACACACACAGCCCTATCACACACACACACACAGCCCTATTACACACATCCCCTAATCCCCTAACACACACACACACACAGCCCTATCACACACACATCCCCTGACACACACACACAACCCTATGACACACACACATCCGCTCACATTTTGAAATATTATTTTACATTCTCAGTTGTTTTTCCTTTTGTATTTTTTATTTTACATATTCTGGCTACTTTGGTTTGTTTACGTTAAAAGGCATGGTTTCCATGGATCCCATGGTTTCCACGGATCCCATGGTTTCCATGGTTTCCACGGATCATGTATTCTTTGCTGTCTTTGACTCAGTTCAGCCATCGTTATGAATGACGAGTGTTCTGCTTCCTAGTTCTGTTTCTTTGTGTTTGATGTCACATCCTGTCTGTCACCCGCTGTAAGAGCCCCCTGCCCCTTGCTGGCAAGGCCGCGGTCTCTAAGCGACCAGGGTCGGTCCAGTCCAGCCCCTCCCTCCTCCCCCCCTCGTCCTCCTCCCCCCTGCCCCCCACCTCCAGGCCCCACCCCCTAGCTAGACCAGGCAGCGCAGGGGCCAAGGAGAGCAGGCCTAGGGTACGTAGAAGCACACGCATGGAAACACACACGCGTGTAGTTATGTACATGGATGCACACACACATACCTTGCCCATACACTCTCTCACACACACACACACACTGACAGATACGAGACACACACACACACACACACTGACAGACACACACACACACACACACACTCACACACTGACAGACACACACACACACATTGACAGACACAAGACACACACACACACTGACAGACACACACACTGACAGACACAAGACACACACACACAAGGCACACACACACACTGACAGACACAAGACACACACACACAAGACACACACACACACTGAGACACAAGACACACACACACAAGACACACACACACACTGACAGACACACACACAGACACACACACACACTGACAGACGCACACACGCTGACAGACGCACACCCACTGTAGTGTGTTGTATCCCACCTCGCTGTTTTCCTGTTCTGTCCATTTCCAACCTGCTGCGTTTCCTTTCAGTCTGGGGAAGGGAAGACCTCCAGGACACCAGGGGGCGCCAGACCTGGAGGAGCAGGCTCACGCATGCAGGCCAAGACCGCTGCAGGAGGTCAGCAGCTCCACCCTCCTGCCCCACCCCCCTTCCTACCCCTGCCCCACCCCCCTTCCCACCCCCTGTCCACTCCTCTCCCCTGTCCGATCCTCTCCCCTGTCCACTCCTCTCCCCTGTCCACTCCTCTCCCATCCCCTGCCCACTCCTCTCCCCTGTCCACTCCTCTCCCACCCCCTGTCCACTCCTCTCCCCTGTTCACTCCTCTCCCACCCCCTGTCCACTCCTCTCCCCTGTCCACTCCTCTTCCACCCCTGTCCTCTCCTCTCCCACCCCCTGCCCCTCCCCCCTTTCCACCAGCCCTGAAACCTTGATGTCTGTCATCTTATAGGATGAGTCATCTAAACTCAAGCATTTCAAAACATGTCATTTGTCCCTCCTCCCATAGACACTCCCCAGTCTGGAGAGAAGAGTGGCTCCAGCACACCTCGCTCGCCCTCCAGCCGCTCTAACACCCCCAACCGCGATGTCAAGAAGGTGGCGGTGGTCCGCACCCCTCCCAAGTCCCCCGGGTCCATGAGGGGGCGATCTGTGGCCCCCCTGACCCCCGCGCCCCCCATGCCAGACCTGAAGAACGTCAAGTCCAAGATTGGCTCCACGGAGAACATCAAGTACCAGCCTGGAGGAGGACGGGTAAGAGAACTCACTTCCTGGTTCCTACTTCCTGTTTCCTACTTTCTGTTTCCTACTTCCTGTTTCTGCTCTGTTCATCGATGGGAGGCCGCTTCTCCACTTAGTTACAACAACGCACACACTGCAGCTTCATCTCTGATGAACTTCTATCGAAACCATCTTCCCCTCTGCCCGTATCTCCTTCTCTGAATTGCATTCAAGTAAGAACGTAACTGAACACTGTGAGGCCAGGGTGCCCCTGGTGGTCAGGCAGGTGTAGTGCAGATGCAGTGCAGAGATAGTGCAAGTGTAGGTATAGTGCTGGTGTAGGGCAGGTATACTGCAGGTGTAGTGTAGGTGTAGGGCAGGTGTAGGGCAGGTGTGGTGCAGGTGTAGGGCAGGTGTAGGGCAGGTGTGGTGCAGGTGTAGTGCAGGTGTTGCCTGATGGCAGGTACTGTGGTCAGACTAGCCGAGTCTATCTGAGAGGAGAGTGGTGTCCGTCAGCAAAACACCTGTCCTCTCCCGACTACTCCAGGTGCAGATTGTGGAGAAGAAGATGGATCTGAGTAACGTCCAATCAAAGTGCGGCTCTAAAGCTAACATGAAACACACTCCAGGAGGAGGGAACGTGAGTAGTACTGACACACACACGCACACAGACACACACACACGCACGCACACACACACAGACACACACGTGCACGCGCCAACGTCTTCGTAGTAATGGTGTCCTCACGTGCCTGAGCTCCCTTATGACAGCAGTGCCTGGCTGTCCTGGTGTTCAATGACTCCATTGTGCCTGTTAACCACCACTCACCTCTCAGTCAGCAGGTGGTCTGTGCTGCGCTGCCCTCTGCTGCCCTCTACAGGCAGAGCAGAGCAGGACAGACGCACACTCTCAAGGCATTCTCTGTCTTCCATCAGTGTGCTCCTATTTCACCACACTGCATGGTGTCTCCCACTCTCTCTCCTCCTCCTCCCATCTCCTCCCCCTCATGTCTGTCCTCTCTGTCCACACGGGAGGGGTCCAGAGGAACTCTGCTGGGACTGTTCCCTACCCATCATCCCCTGGCTCTGACCCCGCTCTGACCCCCCGCCCCCCCTCTTGTCTGCTCCTCTCTCCAGATCCAGATCACCCACAAGAAGATCGACCTCAGCAACGTCACCTCCAAGTGTGGCTCCAAGGACAACATCCGTCACAAGCCAGGTAGGAACATGGATATACAGTGTCTATCAGTACCAGCTGATAGACAGGGACACACTCAGACAGAGGCAGACAAAGACACAGACAGGTAAGCAGGTAGACAGACAGATCAGCAGGTAGACAGGTAGACAGACAGACAGGTAGACAGACACAGAGAAGCAGGTAGACAGACAGACAGATCAGAAGAAGGCAGACAAACAGACAGATAAGCAGACAGACAGATAAGCAGGTAGACAGACAGACAGACAGACAGACATAAAAGAACACAGAGACATTAAGACAGAGGCAGACAAAGTGTATATAATTGTGTATCTATGAGTAATTGAAGTGTTTTGTCCACCAGGGGGAGGTAATGTGGAGATCAAGTCAGAGAAGCTGGACTTTAAGGTCCAGTCCAAGGTGGGCTCTCTGGAAAATGTAGGCCATGTGGCTGGAGGAGGGGTCAAGAAGGTAAACACACCTGACCCTACGGTGTGTGTGTGTGTGTTGTACTCCCACATGTGTGTTCTGCATGCTAAGATGAGATGCATGTGTGTTTACCCTCCTGAGGTGTGTGTGTATGTGCATCCTCCTAAGGTGTGTGTGTTTTGCATGCTGAGGTGTGTGTGTAAGTGCATCCTCCTAAGGTGTGTTTGTGTTGCATGCTGAGGTGTGTGTGTGTTGCATCCCAGATTTTTCCTACTTGTCTGAGATCCCCTTCCTCCCTCCATCCCTCCTTCCCCCCCTCCCCTCCATCCCTCCTCTCCCTCCTTCCCCCCCCTCCCCTCCTCTCCCCTCCGTCCATCCCTCCTCTCCCTCCTTCCCCTCCCATCCCTCCCTCCCTCCTCTCCATCCGTCCCTCCCCTCCATCCCTCCTCTCCCCCCTCTCCCTCCTCCCTCCTCTCCCCTCCCTACCTTCCTCTCCCTCCCCTCGTTCAGATTGAAAGCCACAAGCTGAGTTTCCGTGAGCAGGCCAAGGCGAGGACCGACCATGGCGCCGAGATCGCCGAGATCGTCTACAAGTCCTCCACCGACGGCTCGCCCCGTCACCATAGCAACGTCTCTTCCCCCGGCAGCATCAACATGACCGAGACGCCACCCTTATCCTCATTGGCCGATCAAGTCTCCGCCTCCCTTGCCAAGCAGGGCCTGTGATTGGTCCGTCCTCCCCTAAGCCGATCACCGCGGCAACCCGCCGCCTGATCCCAAGGGAAACGAAAGAAAAAGCATCTCTCTCTCCTCCCCCCTTTCTACGTCGCTCGCAGGATTGGCTGACCAGGAACGCAGGTGCCAGCGGCTGGCTCCTGATTGGTTAATAGCTAGCTAGCTAGATAGATAATCTGACAGTGAAAACAGCAGCATTCTGAAGATGCTGTTATCCACACACGGACTCTCCCCATCTACTCTTCCCCTGATTGGTTATACTTCAGTTTCCACGGTAACCTTAGTACAGACAGCTAGCAACAGCTAGGACCCCTCCACCCATATCCATGCGTGTTCATCTGTGGTTCAAGAGGAGCCTTAGACAGCCTGTTATGTGTTACACTGTTTAACTGGGGTCAAGTGCCAAATAGTTCATTGTTACTGCGTGAGCATTATTCCTGTGTGAGCATCATTTATCTCGCTGGTCATCTCAACAACTTTTTCTCTATGTGTCATCTACCATTCTCTCTCTCCTGCTACTTCAGAAATTAGCGAAGATCATATTTATTCGCTTTAAAATTCCAGTATTGTCTTGGCTGGAGACCAGTGAGCTAATTGCTAATGATAACGTCCTCCAGTCAGTATTAAATCTGATCTTTTCTTTTCAAGAAAAATAAATTATTAATTTAAATGTTAAATTATTAATTTTAATTAAAAATTACTTTTTCATATCTCAGACGGTCACAGATAAAATATGAAATGTCTTGTTGGATAATTAAGTTCACATTTATGTTAAACTGGATGTTGCCAAATAACTATTTATTCAGCTGTACTGGAAACAGTCGGGTGCTTCCTAGACCAACTTGAGATCTAGGCACCGTGACAGACCATAATTAGCCCCGGTTGCCATGGGCTACCTTGGTTACACGTCTCCTGCACGCATCTCCTTTGATCCTGATGTCAGTAGAACCTGTTGTACCACGAGCCGATGATCATCTGTTGTTGTGTTGGTCCTCGTGGCAGGGGGTTGTCAAGACGACCTGACAGCTGCGGGAGACGGTTACTCGTGACAACAATGCAAATAGAACGGAAATGAGAATTGATCAAATCGGATTTCAGGGTCGAGGCCTACCGGCGGTTAACTGCGAACAAAACACAGTTCTTTTTTTCTTAAATTAACGTTCTGGGTCCTTTAAAACATTGAGTTGTTCATAGCTGATCTGACAGAAAGTTGCAAAGTTATTATTACAGGGATATTTTTCAACCCCAATGTTGACTGACGGCGAAGCAAGAGAGTAAAAACACGTGAATATACAACCTTTGATATTAACCAATAACACATGCATGATATGCCAAACAAAAACGCGGACTCACTGCTCGTCAGGGGTGAATTAGCGCTCCGCTCATCCCCTCTGGGTGTAGAAAGTGCCTACCTCGGAATCTACCGGTTATATTGCTTGACACGTTAGCGACCGCGTGACACGTGACCATTAGGCTCATCTTTGAACGGATTCTGGTCTGCAGTCCGCCGATCTGTGACGTAATACTGACCGTGCTACAGCAATGAGTATCGCTAATGCTAATGCTAATGCTAAACTGACTGGCCGCATCGCATGTCACTCTGGAAAATAGCTTCCCAGGCAAAACAAACGCAAACTTTGCATTGCTCACCACACTACTGCTTTCCTAACGAATTTTACAAAAGTAAATATTTCTTCGCTAAAAACGAAAAAAAAAAGTCCAAAAGAAATACGAGCGATCGTTTAAATGCGTAGAATCAAAGCTTTAAGTTGCAATGTCCCTTATCACTCACTATCTTTAGGCTACTAGTCGCTTTTGTGGATGTGGGAAACTGTGATAACCGCTTGTAGATGCACCTGCTTCCTCTTGGCTGGTCTTTTTTTTATTCCGTTTTTTTATATTAACTTCCTCACAACACGAATGCACCTTTTATCCCATCCCCTCCTCCTTTTGCTGATTAAAAAAAAAAAAAAAAGGACTCGGAGGTTCTGCTGCGATCGTGATTTCGTGGCAAGTCTGTTTCTTGCCTTTATCTCACACTTAGATATGATTAATAATACTTACAATTGAAGGCCCAAGTGGAAAGGTTGACCGGAACACAGAAATTGCCTGTCTGACGAGAGGTGTAGAATAAAGAATGAAATTAGTTCTGAATGGGTCTTAAATTACGCTTGAGATAGCTGCCTTTGATAAACATCTTCCCTTTAGTCAATCATTATGGAAAAGGACCGTTTAAAAATGCTGAAGCACTTTGTGGAGACCGAGGTTATGGAAAAGTTACCCACCATGTTGAAACGTCTTTAATGCAACAAGATCCAGGTGACATTTCGCGCCCTCACGCGTTCTTTTTTTAACCACCGCGTGGGCGGAAAGAGGGAAAATACACCGGTTTACATGTTTGAACCAAATCACCTTTTCTTCAAAACGTCCTAATAACATCCCACAAGTTAATCCAATTGTTGTTTAGTCTATTTCGTGGTAGTCATGTCAGGCGTCGATGAACCACCAGGTGGCGCAACTATGTTCAGTGTTGTCCAAACTTGAAACGTGATTTAAAGTCGCATCCCTTTGAAACCTTTCTCTCAACGCGACAACTTTAAGACTAATACTTCAGTTATACAAAATCACTTTTTTCGTTTTCAACACGAGCCGTGGTTCTTTCCGGTAAACGGAGTTGTAGAGGTTCCCCCTCAAGTGATCTTCTAGCTTCAAGTCCATATCTCCGTTTTAGGTTATGTTCCTCTTTGGCAGTTCCCGCTTGCCGGTCTGGTTGTAATGTGCTTTTATTGAGGTTCATTTCTGTTGACACTGATGCTCGTTGCTGTAAACGTGGATTTGGAAATAAAGTGGGTATTGAAAAGCGCCAAAGTTTGACTCGTGTCTTTTAACCCTCGCGTGCTCTTAACCCTCGCGTGCTTCTCTTCTGGGACCTGAATGGGACCCGGAAACCATGTTTAATGCGCGCACACGCACACCCACGATGAGACATTTAGATTTTATGTGCTTGATTGAACTCAGACCAAACGAAATCTTTCTGATTCGTGTGCAGAATGGTTGCACATTTCAGTGCCCAAAAGGCTTCAGGGTAAAAGTTGAGTTAACTTGCTTGTTTTCAAGGTTGAAGGTGGAGCCTTTTTGACTCTTACAACAGGATGAGTTGCAGAATACGAAGAGAGCAGAAAGTTAAGTTCCATTACTGCACAGAAATGTTCTTGTAGAACAGTTACGGAACAAACTACCACGGTACAAACCGTTCCACCTTAAGTTTTGGAATAGTCTGGAACTTTAGAACATCTTAATGTTATGAATATTAATAATAATATGAATATAATTTCATTTGAGTGTTAAAGATGGTGAGACTTAAGTACAATATAATCCACTTTAATTCAGAGAAGCACAAACACAGTCTGTCGAACTCCACAACCATCCAGAAAAAAACGGTTTGTATCTGCTTTCATTTAAGGAAAAAAACAAAAAAAAAGTGTTTTAACATCCTGTATGTGTCTCATTGCTATGCAGTCAGGGTCACCAAGAACCTGAACACCAAGCACAGTTAAGAATCAAAACAAAAGTATTTACAAAATATAATATTCTTTTGTACAAACTATTACATGCTAGGGGATTTAGCAGACTCAGCCTCCCTCGCCACAGGGGAAACTAAAGTATGAAAAGAACTCAGGCAAATAAACACGATGCCAGAAGACTCACTATGGTAACACACTGAGGGGGGAGAGAGGGGAGGGAGGGGAGAGGGAGGGGAGAGTATAGAAGGAGAGAAATGTGCTGGTTGGGCAAGGCAGGGGGTGAAAACACGAGAGTAACGGGGACAAGAGAGAGAGAGAGACTGGCACAGGAGAGAGAGGACTAAAAAAAGAGAGAGAGGAGAGACCGGACACACAGGAGAGAGAGACAGACTGAGGAGAGACTGCCAGACAGACTGAGGGAGGATGACTGGAGAGCAGGGAGGGAAACAGACAGGGAACACTTCTAACATCTGTAGGAACACAGCTGCAGAAACAGACCTCTCGGCTGTAGAAACACAGACCTCTCTCATCTCAGCTGCAGAAACACAGACCTCTGTCAGGTGTAGAAACAGACTTCTAACATCTGAAGGAACACAGCTGAAGGAACACAGCCCTCTGTCAGGTGTAGAAACACAGACCTCTGTCAGCTGTAGAAACAGACTTCTAACATCTGCAGGAACACAGCTGAAGGAACACAGCTGCAGAAACACAGCCCTCTGTCAGGTGTAGAAACACAGACCTCTGTCATCTCAGCTGCAGAAACAGACTTCTCAGCTGCAGGACTGGGTGAACAGCAGTGTGAGGTCTAGACTCCACTCTGGGGAAGGTATGTGTGGGTTGGTGTTGAAAGAGGAGTGAGTGTGTGTGTGTGTGTGTGTGTGTGTGTGTGTAGGGCAGGGTGGTATTGAACTAGGAGGAGGGTGCAGGAGAGGGGGTGACTGACATTAGCTACTGAGATGCCTGAAAGACATCACATGATGAGGAGGAAGGAGCCCCCGGAACACGTCTCCACCAATAGCAAGCCTGCGTCTACCAAACCCCGCCCACTTCGGTCTAACCTTGTCATAGAGGAAGGAGGTCTAGTCTGCATCTCCTGGCTTCATATCTCCACTCTGCTTCTCTCCTGATGACTCTAGGCTCTCAACATGACTGGGAAGAAGGTAAGTGCTGTCTGCATAGAAAACAGCAGCAGCCATCACTACCCCACGGTGGAGCTTCATGGTGGAGGAGGAGGTGGAGGAGGTGGAGGAGGAGGTGGTGGAGGTGGTGGAGAGGAGGAGGTGGTGGAGAGGAGGAGGTGGTGGAGGCTTCTCTCTGAGGGGGGAGGGGCCAACAAGCTTCATCGCGGGGCGTGTCTGTGGGCGTGGCCTGCTGAGTGTTTCTGCCTGCTAGCTTGGTCAGGCGGAGGGAGGGGGGAGGGCAGAGGGGAGGGCAGGGGGGAGGGGAGAGGGGAGGGGGTGCGGCAGGAGGAGGGTCGACGCAGGCTCCTGTAGGGGCGCTCTGATTCGTCCTCCGGCTCCTGCTCCGGCTCACTGTCCAGGGGGAAGGAACGCCGTTCCCACGGCAACACCGGTAGGAGCACCTGCACAAGGAGGAAGAAGACGTGTATTTGACGTTGTTGTTGTTGTTGTTGTTGAAACTTCCTGACCAACGATGTTAAGTAAAAAAACTCTTCCAGATGCAGAGGACAGTACCAGGTCCTCGTAGGAGGTGTCGGGCGTAGAGCAGCGCGTGTCGTCGCTGGAGACAAGCCGCTGGGGGTCCCTGGCCCCCAGGGGGTAGGGGGCGAACGCCACGTCCGGGCTGGCCGGGGAGCAGGGGGAGGAGCCATAGTCTTGGAGCGCCTGGAAGTAGGAGGAGTCAGGGGAGGAGGGCTGTGGGGTGGAGGGGGTGGTGCAACACAGCAGGGGGGTGGTGCGACCATCCACTGACTTGTAAGACCTGGAGGGTGGAGGCAGGAGAAATGACAGGGGAGGAGGAGAGATCTGTTAACACAAGACTAACGGGGGGAAACCTTGACCTGCAGAACATTTAGCTGAAAGCTAAAGGCAGGGGATGAGTGTAGAGGCAGGGGATGAGTGTAGAGGCAGGGGATGAGTGTAGAGGCAGGGGATGAGTGTAGAGGCAGGGGATGAGTGTAGAGGTAGATCAAGAGGCTGGAAGACGAGACAGAAGAAGAAAGAGGGAGAGACGGAGAAGAGAGACAGGCGGACAGACAGACAGAGAGAGAGAGAGAGAGAGACACGGAGAGACAGAGAGACAGAGAAAGACAGACACAGAGAGAGAGACAGACAGACACGTAGAGACACAGAGAGACACGGAGAGACACGGAGAGAGACGGAGAGAGACACGGAGAGACACGGAGAGACACGGAGAGACACGGAGAGACACGGAGAGACACGGAGACACAGACAGACAGACACAGACAGACAGACACAGACAGACAGACACAGAGAGACAGACACAGAGAGACAGACAGACACAGAGAGACAGACAGACACAGAGAGACAGACAGACACAGAGAGACAGACAGACAGACAGACACAGAGAGACAGAGAGACAGACAGACAGACACAGAGAGACAGACAGACACAGAGAGACAGACAGACACAGAGAGAGACCCAGACAGACACAGAGAGCTGAGTGGTGTGTACCTGCTGCCTCTCCTCTTGGCCACAGTGCTGGTGTTGGTGGCTGTGCTGGAGGACACAGCAGTCCAGCGGTACCTGGTTCTCTCCTGGTCCTCACAGGGCTGGTGGAGTCTAGAGAACACCTGGTCACACAGGTCTTCCACCTCCACCCCCTCCTCCTCCGCCCCCTCCTCCAGCCCCTCCCCTGGGGCTCTGGAGCACACATCCACCTCTCGCCAGCTAGGGGAAGACAACACCACTCTCAGCTATGTGTGTGTGTGTGTGTGTGTGTGTGTGTGTGTGTGTGTGTGTAAGTGTGTGTGTGTGTGAGAGAGAGTGTGGGTGATTGTGAGTGTGTGTGTGTGTGAGAGAGAGTGTGGGTGATTGTGACAGTGTGTGTGTGTGTGTGAGTAAATGTGGGTGTGAGTGTGTGTGTGAGAGTGTGTGTAAGTGTGTGTGTGTGTGTGAGAGTGTGTGTGCGTGTGAGAGTGTGTGTGCGTGTGTGTGAGAGAGAGAGTGTGGGTGATTGTGAGTGTGTGTGTGTGTGAGTAAATGTGGGTGTGAGTGTGTGTGATACCTAGAAGTGATAATCTCCTTGTATTGCACTTTCTGTCTGTGAGTGTGTGAGTGTGTGTGTGTGTGTGTGTATGTGAGTGTGTGTGTGTACGTGAGTGTGTGTGTGTGTGTGAGTAAGCGTGTGTGTGTGTGTGACTGATACCTGGGAGTGATGATCTCCTTATATTGCAGTTTCTCCACCCGTGTGGTTGCAGCCACAGACATGGGGATGACAATGTTGTTGATGTCGAACGAGCTCTCGCCACGTCGACGGCGGGTGGGCTGCTGTTGCTAAGGGGGGGGGGAGATGATGCTGTCAGTCATCAGAGACATCATCACCTCTACAGGGATGCAGCAACTACACACACGCACACAGCCTGCTTACACTACAGCGCAAACACACACACACACACTTGGGTAGAAGAGAGTGGTTCTCACCAGGGGGCAGCCGAGGGAGAAGGGGCCAGGAGCCTCGAAGGAGGAGGCCAGCTGCCGGGCCAGCGGACTGTAAGCCTGAGGAGCAGCGTGGGTCAGGTGAGGGGGGAGGGTGTGGGGAGGGGTGTGGGAGGAGCTGTGGAAGCCAGGCAGAGATGGGTACGGACTCCCTGAGTCCGGATACAGCTTTGACAAAGCTGAGGGAGGAGAGGAGAGAGGAGGAGAGGGGAGGGAAGAGGAGGAGAGGGGAGTGAAGGAGAGGAGAGAGGAGAGGGGCGAGGAGGGGAGGAGAGGGGAGGAGAGGAAAGGGGAGGAAAAGGATGACAAAGTGAGGTATGGAGAGGGAGAGATAGTGAATGTGAGCAATGAGAAATGAGAGAGTGGGACAGCAGGAAGGGAGAGGGGGAGGGGGAGAGGGAGAATGAGAGAGAGCGAGAGATAGGTTTAAAATACATTTCACACCGGCAACACATTAATCAAAAATAGACTCCTATAGATGGAGTGACAGAGAGTGAAAGCAAAAGAGAAAGGAAGTGTGAGAGAGAGAGAGAGAGAGAGAGAGAGGGAGAGAGAGAGAGAGAGAGAGAGAGAGAGAGGGAGAGAGAGAGAAAAGCATGTGAGAGAGGGAGATAAAGACAGAGAAAGAGAGAGAGAGAGGGAGAGAAAGAGACAGTCTAAGAAAGAAGGAGAGAAAGCATGTGAGAGAGGGAGAGAAAGACAGAGAGAAAGTGAGAGAATGAGAGAAAATGAGAGAGAGAGAGAAACAGTCTAAGAAAGGAGAGAGAGAAAGAGACAGAGAGACAAAGAATGAAGAATTCTCACAGTCCATTCTATCCAGAGAGAGCTCTGGGCGTGGTCTCTTGCGTGGGTGTGGCTTGTCTGTGCTGTGGGCGTGGCTACGCTCTCCTCTGTAGTGGGGCTGCAGCGTGGGGCCCTGCAGGCTGTCCAACTGCTGCCTGTGCAGCTTATCTGGGCGGACCCTGGAGTGGGGCCCCCCTGGAGGAACAGAGCACCATGGTTACCTCCAATGCACAACCCCATGACAGAGTGGCTGGGTGGGAACAGCTCAGCCTCCCTAACCCAGACCGGAACGGACCAGACCAGGCTGGACCGGATCGGACCAGGCCGGGTCGGGTCTGACCGGACCAGGCTGGACCGGATCGGACCAGACCCGACCGGATTGGACCAGACCAGGCAGAGAGATGGTGTCTGTGTACTGGGGGAGATGCAGGAGACTCACGGCCAGAGGAGAGGAGGGAGTTGGTCTTGTGTCTGTTCTTGGAGAAAGATGAGGTGGAGGAGAAGGAGGAGGTGGCGAAGGAGGTGGAGGAGAAGGAGGAGGTGGGGGAGGACAGTCTGTGTTTCAGAGCCAGTTTTTTCAGGGGCTTCATCTTGCTCAGAGGACGGCTGTTCCACTCCGCCTTTAGCATCCTCTGAAGGTGGAGACCCATGGCTACATCTGGAGGGGAGGAGAGAAGAGGGGGAGATGGGGAGGGGAGAAGAGGGGGAGGAGAGATGGAGGAGGGGAGGGGAGAAAGACTACTGAAACATATGCCACATCATCCAGCCTGTAGCTGGTCTCTCCAGGGTCCAGGTATGGGGTCTACTCTCTCTCTACGAGGTTATCCCAGCTGCTAGCTAGCTGTTAGCTGACTGCTTACCATCTGAGAGAGACAGGATAGGATGCAGGCTGGAATCCAACTGAGCCAGTCTGTCCAGCAGGGGGCGATCATACAGGCCCTCCTGCCCAGAGGAGGGCCTGCCGCCACAGGTCACACACTGAGGGTTGAGCTCACACACACACCAACACACACCCTGACTCTGCACCTGGAGGAAGAGGACACAGGGACTGAGGTGTAAGTGAGGCTGTGCTGAGGTTATCCTGAGGCTGTGTTGAGGGCTGTGTTGAGGGCTGTGTTGAGATTCTCCTGAGGCTGTGTTGAGATTATCCTGAGGCTGTGTTGAGGGCTGTGTTGAGATTATCCTGAGGCTGTGTTGAGGGCTGTGTTAGGGCTATGTTGGGGGCTGTGTTATGGCTGTGTTAAGGCTGTGTTGAGGGCTGTGTTGAGGCTGTATTGACCCTGAGCTGACCTTGCGATGGAGGTTGTTGAGGCTGGCTGGTCTGAGCAGACGACGCCTCTTGTAGCTGAGGAGAGGCCGTGTGCGGGCTGCAGTACTGCTCTGCTCCTGCAGAGGGAGCTGTGTCTGACCACGTTGCTCCTCCAGCAGGCCAGAGGAAGAATGAAGGCTGGAGGACACACAGCTAGTTATGTTGGATGCCTCCAGCACACACACTCCAGCACGCACACACACACACACACACACACACACACACACACACACACACACACACACACACTCAAACACACACACACACTCAAACACACACACACACACTCAAACACACACACACACTCAAACACACACACACACTCAAACACACACACACACTCAAACACACACACACACACACACACAGTATTACCTGTTGATGACACCGTTGACTTGTCTTCCGGACACACACCCTTTCCTTTGGCCCGTTTCCATGGAGACTGAGCCGGAACTGCCCGTCCCTGCATCCAAGCCGCGCTCCTTGAAACAGAGGAGGGCAATTGGCTTTGTTACCATGACAACGTCCCACCCCCCACCCCCTCATCCCCCCCTCGCCAACATTCTCTCCCTCCCTTCATGTCTGTCTGTGTTCCTGCCCCTCTTCCTCAATCACTCCAAAAACCCAAAAGAGGAGTGAGTAGGGAGAGACAGAGAGAGAGAGAGAGCGAGACAGAGAGACAAAGACAGAGACAGAGAGAGAGACAGAGAGACAGAGACAGAGAGAGAGAGCGACAGAGTGAGAGACAGAGAGAGAGCAAGACAGAGAGAGAGAGAGAGAGAGAGAGAGAGAGAGCGACACAGAGAGTGAGAGAGAGAGAGAGACAGAGAGAGAGAGACCGAGACAGAGAGCGAGACCGAGACAGAGAGCGAGACCGAGACAGAGAGCGAGACAGAGACGGAGAGACAGAGACAGAGAGAGCGAGACAGAGAGAGAGCTAGTCTTCCAGGATGCACTGAGGAGGCAGGAGGGTACACACCACTTGGCAGAGACTAACAAAGACCACCACTGTGTCTCCTCCTCCTCCTCCTCCTCCTCTCCCTGCCATCTAGCCACCCCTCCTTTTCCATACCTCGTCCTTTCCCTCTTTCATCCATGCCTACTTCCTCCTCCCTCCACATGGAGGTCTGAGGTAGTTCACATGCAGAAACTAGCCTGGCTGAGTGTTTCTACCTACAGACTGGTTCTGGCCCATGTGGTACAAACAGGCTAGTTTCATCTACAACACTATTACTGATACATCCATATTACTTCTAGCTAAGATGGCTCACTAGCTAAAGCTAACTGACTGAATTACAATGGATTGCATGATTTGCTACATTTAACCCAAATGTATTGATGTATACATCTCATTACGTATGTAACGTCTGACTTTTAATACTTAATTCGCGACAAAATACACGAATGTATCTACATTTTAGCAGCTACAGTTAGCTAGACGCTAGCTTGTAGCTTAGGGTTCTGTTGCTATGGGAGACCGTTTGCCGCTCTTCCGGACAAATCTGAAGCACCGTGTGATGATGACGATGCATTCAACCAGGAAGTACACCTGAGCGCTTAAGGGACATCATACCTGTGTAACCTGGACAACAGCAGGCTCCGCCTTCACCTCCCCATCCTCAGCCAATGAGTTGGAGAGCGTGGGGTCTCCCAGCAAGATGGAGCCCTGCGATAGGTCAGAGTTAGCAAGAGAGACGCAGAGAGGATTGGCTGGTTGCTGGGGGGAGGAGCTCTGTCAGGCTGTATGAGGTGGGCAAAGTTTTAAAAGGATGAGCTGTCTGTGTCTGCGTGTCTGTCTGCCTGCGTGTCTGTCTGCCTGCGTGTCTGTCTGCCTGCGTGTCTGTCTGCCTGCGTGTCTGTCTGTCTGTCAGCGTGTCTGTCTGTCTGTCTACGTGTCTGTCTGTCTGTCTACGTGTCTGTCTGTCTGTCTACGTGTCTGTCTACGTGTCTGTCTGTCTACATGTCTGTCTACGTGTCTGTTACCTCTTTCAGTGATGTAAAGACAAACGTTGCCAGGGCAACGATAAGGAAGGGTAGCATTACCTTGACAACCTACAGAAGTGTTGTGGGCAGTGTTCTAGTGGCCTATTTTGCAATAGATATGAGGTCTTCTTGAGCGTCGCGAGCGCGTGAGTCTGAGTGTAACTGTGTGAGCGTGTGTGAGCGTGTGAGCCTGTGTGTGCAAGCGTGTGTGAGCGTGTGAGTGTGTGTGAGAGATCATGTGTGTGTGAGTGTGTATGAGCATGTGTGTGTGAGCGTCTGAGCGTGCGTGTATGAGAGCATGTGTGAGCCTGTGTGTGTGAGCCTGTGTGTGTGAGCCTGTGTGTGTGAGCGTGCGTGTGTGAGCCTGTGTGTGTGAGCCTGTGTGTGTGAGCCTGTGTGTGTGAGCGTGCGTGTGTGAGCATCTGAGTGTGCGAGCATGCGTGTGTGTGAGCGTGTCTGATCATGTGTGTGAGTGTCTGAGCGTCTGAGCGTGTGCGTGTGTCTGTGTGTGCGTGTGTGAGAGTGTGTGAGTGTGTGTGTGAGCGCACCTTGCTAAGGCGTAGCTGGCGGTAGATGTCTGTGTGCTGTCTGATGCGGTACTCCAGGTCAGAGACATGAGCCTGCAGCCAGCTCCAGTGGCTGATGATGGAAGCTCTCTCCAGAGCGTAGCGACCTTCTGCACGCCGCCACCTGCACACACACACAAACACACGCACGCACACACAGACACACACGCACAGGGAGTTAGACAAACACTCACCTGTTCATGAAACATCTCTGATCTCACAGACAAACTCAGTGAAGCGCAGTACACACACACACACACACACAACTATCACGGTACACACACACCTATCATAGACAGAGATGCACCTATCATAGACAGACAAGCACCTATCACAGATAGATACACACACACCTATCACAGTACGCACACACCTATCACAGTACGCACACACCTATCACAGTAAACACACCTATCACAGTACACACACACCTATCACAGACACACACACCTATCACAGACACACACACACACCTATCACAGTACACACACAGTTCCCTTGCAGCTGATGTGTGTGAGATGAAGGAGGGTGTGCATGGTTGAGTGTCTCAAATATCAAAAGAGAGAGCGAGCGAGCGAGAGCGAGAAGAGGGTAGGACATGGAGGGAAAAGACAGAGGGGTAGAGAGAGCAGCTTTGTTCTACAAAGTCAGGATTACATAACCTGCTCTGTCCTAAAGATACACACCGCTCCCCTCTCTCCTCTCCTTCACCACCTCCCCTCCCCTCTCTCCTCTCTCCTTCACCACCTCCCCTCCCCCCTCTCCTCTTTCA
>BROE01000018.1:1104939-1110289 GCA_036571765.1 Plecoglossus altivelis | reverse complement strand
CATGTTACTGCCAGACTAGGCCAGGCCAACATGTTATTGCCAGACTAGGCCAGCATGTTACTGCCAGACTAGGCCAAAATGTTACTGCCAGACTAGGCCAACATGTTACTGCCAGACTAGGCCAACATGTTACTGCCAGACTAGGCCAACATGTTACTGCCAGACTAGGCCAGCATGTTACTGCCAGACTAGGCCAGGCCAACATGTTACTGCCAGACTAGGCCAGGCCAACATGTTACTGCCAGACTAGGCCAGGCCAGCATGTTACTGCCAGACCAGGCCAGCATGTTACTGCCAGACCAACATGTTACTGCCAGACTAGGCCAGGCCAGGCAGGCCAACATGTTACTGCCAGACTAGGCCAGGCCAGGCAGGCCAACATGTTACTGCCAGACTAGGCCAGGCCAACATGTTATTACCAGACTAGGCCAACATGTTACTGCCAGACTAGGCCAGGCCAACATGTTACTGCCAGACTAGGCCAGGCCAACATGTTATTACCAGACTAGGCCAGCATGTTACTGCCAGACTAGGCCAGCATGTTATTGCCAGACTAGGCCAGCATGTTACTGCCAGACTAGGCCAGCATGTTACTGCCAGACTAGGCCAACATGTTATTGCCAGACTAGGCCAGGCCAACATGTTATTGCCAGACTAGGCCAGGCCAGGCCAACATGTTATTGCCAGACTAGGCCAGGCCAACATGTTACTGCCAGACTAGGCCAGGCCAACATGTTACTGCCAGACTAGGCCAGTATGTTACTGCCAGACTAGGCCAGGAAAGCATGTTAATACCAGACTAGGCCAGGCCAGGCCAGGCCAGGATGTTAATACCAGACCAGCCTCTTGCATCAGGATCCATGACTCAATAATCAGGATATCTCCACCACAAAAACACCCACATCAGCCACCTACCACGTGGACAAACAGCCATCACATGCGCTGCACTCTCTGAACAGCACCATACTCGACACACATCACCCAGCGGTGCGTGTGATGTGTCGTAGACAGTGCAGAACACTGAGCTCAAAGGACATGTGATAAGATAAAGATGATAGGAGTCTTCAGGTGTGGTGGTACCAGGTGAACAAAGTATACCTGTTTTACTACGGTGGTTCTAAGAACAGGGACCCCAGACAATCAGGGGACCACAGAATACATTCGCCATGAATACTAAAACTTTACTGTATCGTTTAGAATATGAATAAACACACTATTATCTACAAATTTGGACCATTTGCACCAAAACAAGAGTATTGTGTCCATATAAGAGCACAGACGGATTTAATGGGTGTTAGGACTATGAAAGACATCCTTGGAAAACGTTCTGAGGGAACCTCAAAAGTTTGGGTTACCCCTGATTTACAAAACAGGGGTAACCCAAAATAAACAATCTCAGAAGATGATATTGGGAGTGAAACCGCAGACACGCTGGTACCACACTTCATGGTTCTGGTGTGGTCACCAGGCTTGTTGCCTCCTCTGACAGGGCTGTGTGAGGTAGACAGGGAGAGGATCTGAAGGTGGTTACTGGAGCCTTGGCTTGGATGTTGGTAAATATTTTGCCCCCATCCCTCACCCCCTCCTCTCTCCGGTGTATGGGAACTATGAGTCATCAGTCTCTCTGTCCGTCTCTCTGTCCGTCTCTCTGTCCGTCTCTCTGTCCGTCTCTCTGTCCGTCTCTCTGTCCGTCTCTCTGTCCGTCTCTCTGCCCGTCTCTCTGCCCGTCTCTCTGCCCGTCTCTCTGCCTGTCTGTCTGTCCGTCTCTCTGTCTGTCTGTCTGTCCGTCTCTCTGTCTGTCTGTCTGTCCGTCTCTCTGTCTGTCTGTCTGTCCGTCTCTCTCTCTCTCTCTGTCTCTCTGTCCGTCTGTCTCTCTGTCTGTCTCTCTGTCTGTCTCTCTGTCTGTCTCTCTGTCTGTCTCTCTGTCTGTCTCTCTGTCTGTCTCTCTGTCTGTCTGTCTGTCTCTCTCTGTCTGTCTCTCTCTCTCTGTCAGTCTGTCGCTCCATCTCTCGGTCTGCATCTCTCTCTGTGTCTCTGTGTCTCTCTCTCTACACTCCAGGGTCATAATCTGGGACTAACCCTGTTAGTTGTTACGCAATCATCATGTGACCAGATGTAGGTTATCCCCCATGTGGCTTTAGCACTTCCCTCACTCTCTCAACACACGCACGCACGCACGCACGAAAAACAAGAGCCAGTCAGACTTGGTGTAGCCTAGCAGAAAGACAGGCAGCCAGACATGGTCTAGCCTATCAGACAGACAGACAGACAGTCAGACTTGGTCTAGCCTAGCAGAAAGACAGGCAGCCAGACATGGTCTAGCCTATCAGACAGACAGACAGACAGTCAGACATGATCTAGCCTATCAGACAGACAGACAGACAGGCAGCCAGACATGGTCTAGCCTATCAGACAGACAGACAGTCAGACATGATCTAGCCTAGCAGAAAGACAGGCAGCCAGACTAGGTCTAGCCTAAGACAGACAGACAGCCAATCTTGGTCTAGCCTAACAGACAGACAGGCAAGACTCTATCCTAACAGACAGATAGGCAGCCAGACATGGTCTAGCCTATCAGACAGACAGACAGATTTGGTCTAGCCTAGCCAACAGACAGGCAGTAAAAGGGACAAGCATAGACTAACAGACAGACAGGCAGCCAGACTTCGTCTAGCCTATCAGACAGACAGGCAGTAAAAGCATAGACTAACAGACAGTTAGACAGGCAGGCAAACAGCCAGCCAGCCAGTCAGTAGACAAAAAGACCGTTCCAGTAATGAGCAGCAGTAACAGACATGCTAACATTGCTCCACATAGCATGAACACCCTGCTTCGCTAGTCTGTCTCCATGTCCCCTCCAGCACAACAGTGACCTACAGCTGAACCATGGAGTTGGTATCCTGGGTTAACTACATCGACTTTGATCCCACTAGAACCAGGATGATTCACATCCTACAAGATCACACCACATTACAGCTCCCCTTGAATGTCATCACCGCTTTCTCTCTCTCTCTCTCCACCAACTCTCCACCATTCCTCTTTCAACCATCACTCCTCTTTTTCCTCTTTTTCCTCTTCCCCATCTGCTTTCACTCTTGTCATCTTCCACCCAGACAACCAGGAGGCCACCTAAATACATTTGCTATGAATACTACCGTCATTTACCGTCTTTCTCTTATCAAACTATCATGACTTCTCTCTCAGAGCTCTTGTCCCCTCCTCTCCTCTAACCGTCTTCCTTCCTCTATCCTTTCTCTGCGTCTCTCTCATCTCACACCAGGTCACCGTAGCCGTCTGCAATCTGTCCTCACATAGCTTACAACTTCCTGCCTTCACACCGTCACCATGGTGACACAGATCAACTGAAACGTTCACTTCCTTCCAAAGGAGGACTCACAGTGACACGTGGCGCTGGTCCAGATCCGCTCTGCCGGACTCGTCCTCCTCCGCGTCCGTCTCCCCTCCCGAGCTGCTCGCCGTGGCGTCCGAGTCAAACCCCGCCTCCACGCCGCGCAGCACCGAGCTCCCGCTCAGATACAGCCGCTCCAACTCCAACGGCGTGGAACCTTGCTTCAGCAGACGTCTAATCCCATCCCTGTCTTCTTGGCCCCTCCCCCTGGCTCCGCCCCCTCCCACAGTGTGCTCCAGCAGGCTGTCCAGCTGCTGCTGGAGGTGTCGTTCCACCTGTTTGGCCTGCACCACCTGCAGACGCCTCCTCAGGTGTCTGAGCCGCCCGGACATCTCCCCCTGCCTCTCCTGGCTTTGCTGAACTCTCTCCTGCAGCCACGCTGACCCCTGAACCAGCCCCCCTGGCCCCACATCCACCTCCCCAGCCCCTAGGCCATCCTGGCTGGCCACGGGAGGCAACTGGAAAGGGGCCTCCGTGTCTCCTCCAGCCCCCGGGGTGTTCCAGACACCTTCTTGCCCAGCCACGGCGGTAGCCGGGGAGGAGTAGTCCGGGGTTAGCGACGGAGGTCGATCCGAAGGTTCGCTGCGCGGACAGTCGGAGGGCGTGCCGGCGGTTGCCAGGGGAGACCGCCGTTTAGGAAGAGGCGCCTGACCGGACGACACTCCGGTATGAGGCTCCGCCCCTCCTCCGACAGGAGCATGCTCAGTAGAGGCTGTGGTGGTCTGGGGGGGAAGGGGGGATGAGTCTCCGTTGAGGGTGGGGCCAGGGTTCCTGTCCTGCTTCTTGGCCTGGCCGTTGAGGGGGGGCTGGGGGTGTAGAGACCTCCTGGGGGGGCCAGGGGGGGGCAGCAGGCTAGGCAACAAGGCCTGCAGCTTGGACGATGGCACAGGTGTGACATCAGAGCACAGGTAAGAAGCCACCAATGGCTGCAGTTTGCCTACGCCCCTCCCTGCTTCCTCCGCCCTGCGTCCCCGCCCCGCCCCTCGGGGGCTGATGTCCTGGCTGGTCTCCGTGGCGCTGGGGGAAAGGGCGGAGGGGGGCGGGGCCAGTTTGAAGCGGATGCGGTGGGCTGCTTCGTTGGGCGAGTCGGTCAGAGCGGGCGCCATGGCAGCCATGCAGCGCGGGGAGGGGGCCGGCCAGTAGGGGGCCTTGCCCAGGCCTGAGGCCAGCTGCACCACACCAGCCCAGTGCTGCTTCTCTAGACACCTGGGAGAGGGAGCACCTGGGAGGGAGGGAGAGAGGGGAGGAGGGAGGGAAAGGGGGAGAAAGAGAGGGAGATGGGGAGAAAGGGAAGGAGACAGGAGAACATCAGACACTGTATTCAACATAAAAGCCACACAAACACACAGCTCTGCAAGACACCGTTTCACTGAGTACGTCTCCTGATTCATTCCTTGGTCCGGGCCTGTGCTCTGAGGGCCGGTGCTCTGAGGGCCTGTGCTCTGAGGGCCTGTGCTCTGAGGGCCTGTGCTCTGAGGGCCTGTGCTCTGAGGGGCCTGTGCTCTGAGGGGCCTGTGCTCTGAGGGGCCTGTGCTCTGAGGGCCTGTGCTCTGAAGGCCTGTGCTCTGAGGGCCTATGCTCTGAGGGCCAGTGCTCTGAGGGCCTGTGCTCTGAGGGCCTGTGCTCTGAGGGGCCTGTGCTCTGAGGGGCCTGTGCTCTGAGGGGCCTGTGCTCTGAGGGCCTGTGCTCTGAGGGCCTATGCTCTGAGGGCCTGTGCTCTGAGGGCCTGTGCTCTGAGGGCCTGTGCTCTGAGGGCCTGTGCTCTATAATCCTGTGCTGTGGGCAGGGTACTGAGCAGGAGTGGCGATCCCAGAACATTGTGTACGACAGCGGAGTGTCACAGAGAGAGATGGGTGTCAGGGTGGGCAGGTGTCTGGTTTGGTATACATCTTATCCAAGAGGACTGGTAACCACACACTGACTGTGTTCAGAGGGTGTGCG
>BROE01000018.1:1089939-1099939 GCA_036571765.1 Plecoglossus altivelis | reverse complement strand
ACAGGAGAGCAAGTAGAGTGGGATGCACTCAGGCCGAGGAGAGAGATGGGAGGCGGGCGAGAAGGAGGAAAGGGGAGAGAAGAGGGAGGAGAGAGGAGCGGAAAAAGGCGAGAGAGAGACAGAAGAGAGAAGGGAGGAGAGAAGAGGGCAGAAAGGAGAAAGAGGAGAGAAAAGAAGAGAAGGAGAAAGAGAAAGAGAGGAGAGGGAGGGGGGCCTGCAGTGAGTATGATGAAGACCTTATCTGTACTGTCAGTACTGCCTTCATCCAACAGCAATCAGGATCAGTGAATAAAAAGACTGATTTGTATCCAGCTAGGTCGCCATCAGTCCAGTGTGACTACACGGGTCTTCAGAGCAGAATCTGGATAAGGATCAAAATAGAAAATCGTCCCAATCCCTTTTTAATTAATTACGAACGAATAGACTCCATTAAAAACAGCTCTAAATTTAGGCTAGTCCTTCCACATCTAACTCTGCTAGTTTTACAGAAAAAAGCAACGCAAGCTGTTGCGTTATCAAGGGGCGGAATAAACGCATATCTTTCCTCTCGACGTGGTATATACATTTAACGACAAACACAAACCTGTAAGCTGGCCAGACTTGATTGATATAAAATATTTACTGTGCCAATTAGTATAACGTGGCGTCTGTAAGTGGTTACGCAATTATATAACGCCGTCGTAATTCTTAGCTGTTGAAATGGATCCAAAACTGTTATGGGAATGGGTGTTACCGCATTGATGGGCCACAACATTCAAGGATTACGGTGAAAGACTACAAATATTGTCGGTAGCGCTGGCGCTCGCTCGACAGAATTGCTTGGGTGCGTACCGTACCGTAGCCTACATAATGCACGAGCAAGTTCAGAATGCGGCGAGCTGCATTTCTCGTGGGCAGTGGAGCGAGCGTGCAGACCTGCTGTTTCCAGACGCATTTCACCATATATTGAGACTCAATGAGAGATCTCCACTATGATAAACTTGACATTGATACGCATATTACAAGATAGTAGGCTATTTCCATATGGCGAAATGCCTCCGTCTGATTGCATTGGTAAATTATAGCTTATTTTTTTCTCCCCCCGCTCCTTAACTTCTGTCATATATAACCTAGTGGCCTACTACTTCCTTGTATAGGTAGGCGGTTGTTATCTAACAAGCAAGAGGCAAAGTTCCTTCTGGGGTTTTTTTTACCACAAAGATAAAAGTGACAAAGAAAAAAGGAGGAACCTACCACGTGATGAGAACCCAAGTCCGGGGAAATTGTAGAATTAAATCCCCGCCACGGATAGGATATCGTGTGTGCGATCAAGGTGCATTAAAAAGGGAAAAAATCATTTGTTGCAAAGACCGCCTATTCACAAAACCCAAAGAGTGCGCTCTAATTCTGAAGCCAGTATTGCTCCCGGAATCACGAAATGGGCGAAACAACGAATAGTTCAGGAACCGCGTCTGCCTGGTCTCCGTAATAAGAGATGCGGTGCAAATCGAATAGATTTTCACACCGGTTCTATGTCCAAATACACTCAAATTGTTCGTCTCTCAGTCCGAGATGATTTTTGTTGTCAGGTTTATATGCAATTCCCCCGTTAATCCGTTATTCTCGTTGCCGTTTCAGGGAGAGCGTCACACGGAAAATGGCGGCTCGGTCCTCTCTCTCGAATTTCAGGTCTGACAAACAGAGTCGTAGAACGTCTTTTGCGGCCGGCGGGAGACATTGCTCATACTCGCCACTAGAGTGGAAATGCAGAGAACACGCCTGTCTCCGCTAGAGGGCGACAAAGATTCAGCCTTGCCCTAAACACTGTTGTCCTCCATTACGGCCCAATCATGTCTCCGGCCTAGGGGGCCTGGCCTGTAAGTGTCGACTGAAGTGTCTACACGTATCCTCTTCAAAAACGGTTCGTTAAAAACAACAAAGGACCGAGTAAAACGGAAATGAGGTTCAACGGAAATCAGGTTCGCGCGGTGTACGTCACCCAAAGCATCAGGAACATTTGTAAGACAGCAGCCTTTCTTAAAAACACCCTCTCGTCTTACAGGCCGACGTCATATGTTTCATCAACAACAGGTCCTATTGTGATTCAGTTCTACAGAGTCCAATCTTTCAAACTTCACCCTAACCTGCATCTACTCCGGATTCATCGTCTGCCGAAAAAATATGGGCGTGAATCCGTACGGCAGGAATGGCTGGAACTAGGCTAAATGTCTGAGATTCCATTCCATAAATATCATATTAGATCATGTTTTTAGAAGAGCTGAACCGGGACATTTCATTATAAAATCGTCACTGACCAGTCGTCGGTAGTGTCTAAGCGCCACCTAGTGGTACGAAATAGGAACTGCCTTTGAGATGGCCCAAAAGCAGCATCGGAACACCAGCGGCTGCCTCCACATAATCCAGCTGTCAGTTTTACTCATAAGCACGATTTTTCCTCACCCATGACAAGAAAACTGAATATATACAAAAGTCCTTATTTTCCAACACTAGTGTGTCTAATTAAAGCAGTGCTCTAGCCTTGGATATAAAATATTATCCATTCAATAAAAACAGACCAGTCAGTAGTTAAATACTCACCTCAGAACAGCAAGATAGGTCTGCCATACGCATATTTGATCCATTTTGCGGTTACCAATGTCGCTGTAGCCAGCAATCCTCATTCTGGTAGACTGTCAACCCGTCCTTTAATACTGAACAAAAGAAAACAGAGTTAGCGACAGTACACGCAACTTTGATAAATTCGTCAGAGTAATCGTTTATTTTTTTGTGAGACAGTTCATAAGAAATATATATCTTATAACAATCAGAACAGTGATGTTATAATGCTACATTGACTGGTATTGAACTGGTTTCAAAGTTCCATGTCCTGAACGTGACCGCAGTTTGGGGTGAACCGACGGCGACTATCACTGAACTCAATGTTGTACAATTTAGGGCTAGTTAGCTGGCTTATCAACGAAAATGTTATAAACAACATATTCTGCAATCTACTGTTCCCTGTGATGTATATACATCTCAGTTAAAAATTCGTCTATATTTTGCAGTCATAAAAATTACAACAAAAGTTGTTTGCTATAGTTAGCAAGCTATGTAGCCAGCATCGGTGGACTAAGTTAGCTAGCTTGTTACTGAGATAGCTTGCTAGCTAGCAACATCTCCAGCAAGCTAGCAAGCTAGCAGCTGACCGACACATTGGCCTGTTGACTGAAACCCCGAGTCAGTTTTATCTTTTCATTTTCATTTCAGTCGCACAAAAAATGTACATTTTGCAAGATAAACTACTTTGTAACTATTTCTATTCATAGTCTCTGTCGACATCGCCAGTTTTCAATATTTACCTGCAATAAACTCAGTTTTGTGTGAGAGAGGAGAAAACTCGCCTTCGCTCACCTGCACAACTCGACCAGTCTTGAACCGGAAATGCCCGCCTCTGCACGTCTGTGATTGCACAGTTTTGTAAAACAAGCACGATGATTCGCTGATACACGTGCCATTCAGTACAGAAGAGCCCTCCATTGAAAGTAAATAATACTGAAGTTTATCAGATATTCTCAAAATGTTCAAGCATGAAAACATCTTAATTAAACATCACCGCAGTCGAGAGCAATGGTTGTGCACCTCAATCACAGTTAGTCAAACAAAGCGTTAAGGTTCTCCGATACTTTGAGCTAAACGTTTGCAAAACATATTTACTTTGACGATACCTGTTTAACTACTGTTGTCTAATACTGAGGGGTAGACAACATTGTGAGCGACTATTAGCTGTTTGACTTAACATCGCACAATAAAGTGGCTTTATCATTTCACTTAGGAGCTCCGGTTGTTCGCTTGAGTGTGTGTGAATGATTTACCCTGGGACATTCCTCAACATTTTGTGCTGTCATGCTACACAAGATTATAGGTTCACATATCATCTATAACCGTTATTGGAAAGATAGGATATTGTTGAAAGAATGAAACATTATTCTTAGCCTGAAACATTGAAAGTATACTTGTCCGTGTTCATGTTAAAGCATATGAGATTTCAGATTATGTGAGACTCTTTCACACTGTGGCAGATATTTGGGTGCATCTGCTTCTAGCTGTTACATCAACTGTAGTGCAGTTATAGTTCACTGTGGTTGTACACACGGTAGACTCAGTCTGGCCACATGTTTGGGAGTAAATAAAAACGAATATATTCTTTTTTTAAGTCTTAGATTTCAGGTTCCACCTTGGAAATGCAACTAAAAATCTCTTCTTCAGTCTTGTCCGAAGCCAGTGGCTACTTTTAACTACCTCGGTGTTGCAAACACCTCAGAGGAACTCAGACACAAGTCAAGAAAAAGCTTGTTGAAATTAGTTTATTCTAGTTTCCATACTTTAAAATGAATTACACATGAATAGTCATTCTCTCTGGGATAGTAGATTCTTTTTTTTTCTTCTTTTTTTTAAATAATCAATACACATTATGTCATGTAAAATGATAACACCCCAGCTTGTCTGTGCAGAGGTCGAAGTTCACAGACAACATATTCACCATATACCATAGAAAAAAGCACCGGAAGTTGACAAAAGGTATCTTCGTTCCTTAATATGGGGCGGCTTGTCTTAAAAGTGTTATTTCATCAAGTTGGCCTTTCTCTCTCTTGTCAGACTCAAGCACATGAAGCACACATGTAACACACACACGCACGCACGCACACGCACACGCACACACACACGCACACACACACGCACGCACGCACGCACGCACGCACGCGCACGCACACACGCACGCACGCACGCACGCACACACACACACACGCACGCACACACGCACGCACGCACGCACGCACACGCACACACACACACACACACACACGCACGCACACGCACACTCCGCACAAAAACCAGCAGACATTACAAGGTTACCGAAGCGAACCTTGGAGGCTTAGTTTCAGCAACAAAAAGTCTGAAAGCTATTATTGTCAGAAAGTTCTTCAAACTACTAAAGAATCAGCTCACGGTTGCGAAGGGTTTGATGAAAGGATGGAGGCAGAGATTCCCGTCTTGTCATTGAGACGATTGATCCAGTTTCAGCACTGACTGAAGTCCTTGGACAGACATGAGCTGTGATTCAAGCATCAGCCAAGCCGATATCTCCGGAATATTTGGATTAAAAAATAAATAAAAAGAACTCTGGTCTCTTTAGTTTCAGATTTTCAGGTTTCAGTTTAAATTAGCCTTGGAGGTCACCATGCATCACTTCTTAGCTCGCACACACCCACACCCACACCCACCCACACCCCCACACATCCACCCACACCCACGCAGCCTATGGATCATTAGCCTCACAAACAGGAAGAGGCACTTGTTCAAATAAGAGCGACTAAAGAACATGTCATTCCTCTCTGCGTGGTTGTAGCAACATCTGACATCACCAGACAGCCCGCGTGACATCAGACAGGCCGATAGCCTCGATTGGCCACAACCAGCTACCCAATAGCTCTGATAGGTGGAGGTTACCCAGCCAATGACTATGAAGGGCTGAGCTAACTTATATTCAGCTCACGTTAAACTGACCAATCAGTAGAGAGAAACCAGAGTTACAGGCTATTCCACAAGTGTTTATTCAGAGTTATGATGATAAAAAGAAACATAAAAAACTAAACATTTAAGACAGGGACTTCCATCAAGGATTCTTCTTTATTTATCTTCAGGGGCAGGTAAGTCAAAGTGATGTCTGCCAATGATGATGGGCCAATCAGTACTTAGAAACAAGAGGGAGGAGGAATAAAGCATACAGAGGATAACAAATCAGCCTTCTTAGGCTTCAGGAGTGGGGCTGGATGGTGATAGGCCAATGAGGGCTAAGGCATGATGGGGAAAGTTTCGCTCTTGGGGAGGGGAAGGGTGGGGGTAAGAAAGGGACGAGAGGAGAGAGAACCAGGAGATAGCGGATGATGACGATACAGAGATTCAGAGGTACTGAATTAGCAGCAGTTCGTTTTCCTTTTTCCTTCCTCCTCTTTTTTCTAAATAGCGGAGTCGCGCAGGGCTCCAGGTTGGCATGGTTACAGTCCGGGGGTGGGGTGGGGGGGGGGCTGGGAGGAGGGGGGCGGGGCTACAGGACCTCGTCGCTCTCAGCTGTGTGCAGCTGCGTGTCATCAGCATCGGCCATGCTGCTCTCCTGCGACTCCTCCACCTCGGCTGCAGGGGGGAGCAACAAGGGGTCAGAGGTTAACAGGGAAGGTTACGGCGGCAACGCCGTCAGCACGGAAGGCCCCTTGACGACCTGACGCGAGAGGGAACTCGTAAGGCAGGGGTCTCCAATCCTGGTCCTCGAGGGCCGCTGTCCTGAAGGTTTTCAGTGTTTCCCTCCTCCAGCACACCCGAGTCTAATAAAGGGTCATTATGAAGCTTCCACAGAGCTTGGTACTGGCTCATTCATTAGAATCAGGTGTGCTGGAGGAGGGAAACATCTAAAACCTTCAGGACAGCGGCCCTCGAGGACCAGGATTGGAGACCCCTGTCGTAAGGGGTTTGCGAGGTACCTGAGTCGTAAGGGTAATCTTCAGTAACAGGCTCTTCGTCGTCAGGCAGGTATCGCTTGTCGATCGCTTCTTTGATCTGGTTGTTTGCTCCTTTGGGGTCCAGGTCCATAGCCCAGGAGAAGTTCATCAGAGCCAGGTGGGTCTGACCCAGTTTTTTATACACCTGAGAAAGGGGCAATACACATCACGATGGGGGAAACAGAACCAGTAACTTATCTCATCTTCAATATCTTGTATCTTGCATTTTGTTTAGTTTATGTATAGGAAAATTGTTTTATTTATTCTAAATTGTTTGTTGTTTGCCTGTACTGTTGTATGTCTGTACTTCTGTAGCACCGTGGCTCTGTGAGGCACGACATGTCGCTCCACTGTATGCACCCGCATGTAGCGGAATGACAATAAAGCACAACTTGAACTTGAATACTCATTGACAGATACTAATGTCCACAAGACATCCACAGTCTTGTGGATGCCTGGACTGGATATCACAGACTGGTGATCCCCAGTCTTGTGGATGTCAGACTGGTGATCCCCAGTCACAGACTGGACTGGATGTAACAGACTGGACTGGATGTCAGACTGGTGATCCCCAGTCTTGTGGATATCACAGACTGGTGATCCCCAGTCTTGTGGATATCACAGAGTCTAGAGGACAGATGATCCAGGTAGTGGTGTAAACTGGTTCTGATAAGGCATCTTACCTTTCCTATTAGAAAGTAAACAAGAGACTCTTTGGGCACAATCTGTTTCAGTTCCTCAAGCTCCTGAAGAGCAGCCTGGTACGAGGGGAAAAAAAAAACAAACACACAAAAAACAAAACAATGGAATGACAAATCAGCCAATGAAATCGCTCGCGGAATAACCTAGACCAATGAAATGTCAGATACCACTGTCCAACCATCCTAGTACCTCCCATTAGGTATTGCAGGTGTTTAATGCCTTGTTTACAGTAGACTGATCAGATTGGTTACCTTGTACTTTTCATTGGCGAAAAGGATGGAGGCCCTGTGGAACTTGCATAAAGGATTCTTCGGATCAATGTTGATGGCCCTGTTCAGGGTCTCCAAGGCATGGTCAGACTTCTTCAGCGCATGCTGCACCTGAAACGCACACAAAACAGCTTAGTCCAGAACTGGCTACGCGAAAGCTAAGCTATTGTTAACTATAGGACTGGCTATGTGAAAACTAAGCTAATGCTAACTACAGGATTGGCTATATGAAAGCTAAGCTAATGCTAACTTCAGGACTTGCTATGCGAAACATAAGGTAATAACTAACTTTAGGACTGGCTATATGAAAGCTAAGCTAATGCTAACTTCATGACTGACTATGTGAAAGCTAAGCTAATGCTGACTTCAGGACTTGCTATGCGAAAGATAAGCTAATACTAACTCCAGAACTGCCCAGGTAAAAACCAACTGGGAAAGGCTAATGTTGAACTGCTATGAAGAAGGCTAAAGGCTAGCTAGGTTTATCAGTAACGGCCAACACCACGGGAACGGTAACTAACCACTCCGATGTGACAAAGCAGCACAGAGCTCTGAGGGTTGATGCTAAGGGCCTTCTTGAAGTGGATCTCTGCTAGATTGAACTTCTCCTGTTTGTAGTAGATCATTCCCAGCCCGTACCTGCAGACAGAGACAAAAGAACTAGTGAGAGATGAAGACAAAGAGATGCCAGACAGAGAGGGACGAGGAGAGGGAGGGATGAGAGGGAGGGAGGGATGAGAGGGAGGAAGGGATGAGGAGAAGGATGTAGGGATGAGGAGAGTGAGGAGGGATGAGGAGAGTGAGGAGGGATGAGGAGAGGGAGGAGGGATGAGGAGAGTGAGGAGGGATGAGGAGAGGGAGGCTGTAGGGATGAGGAGAGGGATGAAGGGATGAGAAGAGGGAGGGATGAGAGACAGGAAGGGATATGCTTTGAGGTGCACCTGCACCGAAACACATGCTGATCACATGACAGCACATATCTAGCTCCTCCCTGGTGTGATCGAGACCCTTGGTTGGTGCTTTTAGCATCTAAAGCAGATGGGCCGTGGCAAACCAGCAGGGTAACGTGTGTGGCGTCATACCAGGCGTTATAGTGGCGAGTGTTGACGCGGATGGCGTTCCTGAAGCACGCCAGGGCTTTCTCCAGCTCCTCCGTCAGGACAAACTCATGTCCCAGCAGGGTGTAGGCATAGGCGAAGCCAGGGTCCACCTGGATAGCACGCTGGAAAAACTTTATGGCAATGTCATGTTCCCTCTGTAGGCTGAAACAGTTCCCTGCTACACACCAGGCCTGGGGGGAGGGAGGGGGAAGGAGAGGGAGGGAGAGAGAGGGAGGGGGAAGGAGAGAAGTAGGGGGAAGGAGAGGGAGGGAGAAGGAGAGAAGTAGGGGGAAGGAGAGGGAGGGAGAGAGAGGGAAGGAGAGGGAGGGAGGGGGAAGGAGAGGGAAGGAGGGGACAACAGAGAAGGGATGGAAAAATCAGAAAGACGTTTCTTAAAAGGACACAAAAGCTGGACGAGCAAAAAATGTGGCAGGTCTTTTAAAATACAATAGTGGATCTTGAAGTCGTCATCAGCCACCTGTGTGTGTGTGTGTGTGTGTGTGAGTGCGCGCAGTGTGTTACCTCAGGTGAGTTCTTGTCCATGTCCGTGAGGTCTTTGGAAAGAGCAGAGAGAGCCACGTCTTTCTGCAAGTGCCACAGCGTGGTGGAGTAGATCTCCATGCCTTCCACACGGTAGCTCTCGATGCGACGCACCTCAGAGAACATCCTCTCTGCCTGGAGAGCCCATGACCAGGAAGTACGTCAGCGTGGGAAGCCTGACTGGTCTCACTCTGTCTGCTGCTAGCTGGTCTCACTGGTGATACCCTGTCTGCTGCTAGCTGGTCTCACTGGTGATACCCTGTCTGTTTCTAGCTGGTCTCACTGGTGATACCCTGTCTGCTCCTAACTGGTCTCCCTGGTGATACCTGTAAGCTATACTTTCTCTCCCTCTCCTATGTGTGTGTGTGTGTGTGTGTGTGTGTGTGTATATCATGCTTACCTGCATGTACTCTGCCAGCTCAAAGTGGGCCCTTCCGATGTGGCCCAGCACCCAGCCAGTGTTGTAATGGTGCGAGGGCAGCTGGCTCAGGATGCTGATGGCCTCCTTGCAGTTGTAGGAGCACAAAGCCAAGTAGCCACGGCCTATATCCCTCATCAGGGTCATCAGGCCGTCTGGAATAGCAGACACACACCGCAAGGGCAAACGTTAACCATTACATTGTGGGGAAACAGCATCTCAGGTTTAAGGAGCCTGGTCACAGCTACATGGGCCCACAGAGCTCCGTGTGTAGGCCCACAGAGCTCCGTGTGTGGGCCCACAGAGCTCCGTGTGTGGGCCCACAGAGCTCCGTGTGTGGGCCCACAGAGCTCCGTGTGTGGGCACACACACAAAGCTCCGTGTGTGGGCCCACAGAGCTCCGTGTGTGGGCACACACACAAAGCTCCGTGTGTGGGG